>JACAXG010000019.1:4854880-5279971 GCA_018881555.1 Amblyornis subalaris
CCCTTCCCCTTCCCCTTCCCCTTCCCCTTCCCCTTCCTCATCTCTTCTTCCCTCCCATCTCTAAACCCCTAGGACTCACTAGCAAAATTAATTGCTGCAAACACTCAGAACCACGTGCATCCTCCCACTGCTCTGTGAAGAGCGGTTTGCTGCCTGGCCAGAGTGCCAACGCCACGCTAGCCACCGTCCATCACTACACTGCAGCGAAGAAGCTGAGGCCAAATCCTCTCACATCAGCAGGGGTAGGACAGCAATCAACTCCAGCTGGCAAAACTGAGGACTGTCGATAGGAAGGAGCAGAAAGTCTTTGGGTCTTGAAGGCTCTCTCCACACAGCATAGTAGGAGGTAGTGAACATGGAGTAGTGGCCGCAGCTTGCCCCCAGAGATTTCAGTTGCTGGCACCTCGCTGCCCAGGCTGCTCCCTTAGGAAACTCTGGAGGTCCTGGCCCCCAGCACCACTTGCAGCCTTGCCCAAGGTGCGAAGTTGTAGGTATGTGGTTCAGAAACCCAAAGCACGGGCAGCAGGGGAAAGCAGGATTCCTTGGGAGCTGCTGCATTCCTACAGTAAACAAGACCTTCAGCTCAGCCTGCAGGAGGAGATGGCTTTTTGTTGCAGAGAGCAGCCCTTCTGCTGCTTTGCAGAGGACACTAAGGAGGAAGTCATGAGCAAACACAAAGACTCCAACTACTCCTTCCCGACATGCTCTGCTTCACCTTAGGGCACCTCTATTCAAGTTACTAGAGAATCGGCAGCCCCAACCATACCTGGATTTACCCTGAGGACTGGGAACCTCTGAAGCATCCCTCCCACCTTTCAGCTCAGCAGCGCCAGCACATTCCCCCTCCCAGTACAGTGCACAGCCCCAGCCCGCACCCCTCATATCTCAGTGCTGTTTGCTCTGTGCCATTTGAAAGCTGCAATACAAACTTCTTGCCATCACCCAGACAAGCACATCCCTTGGGTGAGATGGGATGGACAGACCTCAGACTGCAGGTGCAAGAGCCAGTCCCAGCCTCTCGCTTCTAGAGAGAAGCCAAGGAGGAAAGAATATCCATCCCTTCTTTCTAGCCATGCAGTTGTTGGGGGATGAAGGAATAAGGCACTGACTGCCCTGAGGGCTGTATCGCTCCAGGCATCTCTCTCTCTGCTCCCACCTGAATGTTGGGCATCTTGGCACGGCCTGCCATACGTGACAGCTCCTTGCAAGCTCCAGGACTTGGCAGGCTGCCCATACCCCTTTGGACTCAGGGGGCAGAGGGAATAGTGCTGGGAGAACGCAGAGATGCACAGTGGAGGCAGGGAGGAGCCCTGCCAAGTGATGCACTGGAAGGGGAAGTCATTGTGAGGGGAACGACTTTGGCCCAGCTGCATGCAAGTCACAGTTCATAAGCCATATGTTGTGGGAAGCAGGGTGTGATTCATTCCAAAGCTTCTATGCTGCAACTGCACGAGGTTCATATGCCCCTTCAAGATGGCAGAGGGCACCATGCAGCCTTGATCTGCAAATTTATATGCCACCCACTTGTCATCATTAGCTTTCACTAGAGCGCCTAGGTAAAGGCTATGCTGTTCAGCCTGGACTAATGCTCTCTCTGGCTTTTTTTCAGCTGGATGTGCAAAAGCATGTTCACTTCCTACCTAAGATTCTTGAAGTTCTGCACGGCAACTTCATTTACCCTGACTGCCTCATTTTCCACCTCCGGTGGATGTAATGATGGTACATTTAAATGCTAGATGAAATGTCCGCTTGTTCCCCAACACGTCTGAGAGCACTGAGAGCATTAGGATTGGTGGTGCTATAAGGATACAACATAGTACCTCATATTACAGGAGCTGAAAGATGCCCATCAGTTTTGCACCTCTGGCCCCAGCTCTTACCCCCATGTTAGTTCTGAGAAAGAGCTGGTGGACTCAGGAGTCTGCTGCAAGGCGAACATTTAGTGTCTGCACCAAACTTCAGTTCGCTCACAGCTGATGCTGGGCAGACACCAGCCCACATGTTGCCTGCAAGCAAAGCAGCAGAGGCTGTGTTTGCTGGTGGTGAAAACATCAATAAATGCAGGTTGGAAGGAGAGGCCAAGTGCACAGAGCTGATCCAGGTTACCCATGTTTGACAACCGCAAATTGGGATGAGAATGTGTCTTTTCAAAACCCTGTTAACACATTCACCTTTGAGAGCTTTCAGCAAAAAGACAAGGCAGGAATGTTAAAGGGTCAAATTCCATGTGTTTGCTTGTTTTTTCCTAAAACAAACCTTCATTGATTGACTGTGGGAAGGGTGAAAGCTGAGCACAACTTACGGAGGAGTCCCTCCACTAACACTGCAACACGCAGCCTTCCGGAAGAGACTAATGATAATAGACAAAGTTCTGCCAAACACACCCTGCTCTCTGCCTGTTGCACACTGCCAGAAACCAGTCTGAGGGGCTGCTGGTTCCCTACCACTTTTAGAGTCAGGACCTTCCTCATGTAGCAGAACTAGCAGTCATGCAGTGGGATTTTGAAGGCGTGGAAGAACACACATGGCTGAGAGCACTGCTGCGAGCTTGACAGCCAATGCAAATGCCAGTTGCAGGGAGCCTCTCCACAACATGGAATCCTCTAGAAATGAGGGCTTCACTCTGGGATGAGCATTCACTGACAAATGCGAGACCCAGACAGTGCTCTTGTCAGCATCCAGCCACAAACATGCAAAGGCATTTGCAGACAGCTACAAGGTGAGGATGTGCAGTTGGTGACCATTGCTAGAGGGTCTCTGGGACTAGGCACACCAGGCCAGTTTTCTGAGCAGAGCTCTACTTGTGATGAGAACAAGTCAAGCCCACCCATGCTGGCCAGCCTACCAGCTGTAAGTGCCTGAGCAAGGCACTGAGTCAGCCAGACAGCTCACATGAGCCAAGTTTAGTCATGTACAGGCTGCAGGACCAGAATTCCTGGGCCCCTGTGACTCTTTGTTGACTCAGGAGCCTCATCCTGCAATTACCACCACTCCATTCCCTTACACCATCATACAACCCAGAAGTCCAGAGAATCTCTGACCTGTCATTGCGTGGGCTGGGGACAAGCTTTGCAAGGACGTTCAGTCTTACTGGGGTTTCTTTTTTGCTCTTAGCAAAGATGAGAGAGCACATCACTCCTGCTGCTGCCCCCAAAGTAGGAAGGGCTCAGAGAGCCAATGCCAGGATCAGGTGATGGACTGCACAAAGATACCAAAACCCCACATTCAGTAATTCCCTATCCACAACTCTGCCAATCACACTCCACTTCTTGGCAGTCCTGAGCCAGTCAGCTCTGCCTCCACTCTTGTGCACATACACAGTCACTGTCTGAACACATCTGCAGTCCCTAATCCATCATGCCCAAGCCCACCAGCTTTTCTGGATTACATTGCTTCCCTCTCCCACACAGCCAGCAAGATGATCGGTCCCCAGGGAATCTCTCTCACACACACACAACACACACACACACCTGCACTCTGTCCCCTGCTTTCCTTCCCAAGCAAATGAACTCACTTCAAGGTGGGGCCTCGCACCTGTGCAAGTTGGGAAACTGAACAGAAACTGGGAGAGTGAATGGCCTTCTAGTGGCTTGCTCTCAGGCACAGCTTAGCAAGCTTTCTGATAGTAGAGGGACATTCCCATCCTGTCCTTCATGTCCCCTTTCACCAAGACAGTTTATGAGAAAAGCTGAAATGATGTGAGAAGTAACCTCCATTCACCCTTCCTGGCTAAAGGAATTCTTACAAGCAGCAGGGATGCCCTGTCAGGATCTCAAATATGTCTCACATAAAGCAGGCCTCTAGGTGAGACTTTCTGGTAGCTGTCCCACAACTGTAGAGTCAGAGCCATCAGACCTGTCACTTGCACCACCAAGCAAATGGCAGGTTTTTGTCTGAGGCAGGAGCATTAAAACATTACAGGCAGTGAGGAGGTGAAACGCTCGGTGTGTGGCACAGGGATGGTGACGTCTCACAGATGTGCTGCAGTGCGCTCCCACAGGCAGGGAGGAGGCAGGCTCAGCGTGGATCTAGGTGGAAGGGTGCAGTGTGTCCTCCCAGCAGAAAGATGCCTGCTCCTCCATTCCATCCCAACACACATCTGATGCAGTACCAGAGGACTCAGATGTGGGACAACCCTCTTGGATAGAGGAAAGACCAAGTGGCCCTTACATTTTCCTTACAAGGAATTGCCAGCACTGCCTGGCATCACTCACTCAGTGGAGAAATTGAAACAGGACTGAGGTGAGAGGCCCAAACGTAACTCTAGTGCACAGCCAGGCATCCCTCCCCCAAAGGTGTTTGATACAACACATTTATTTTGTTGTGTGGAAGTATTGTATGGTACATATACATTATCAGCAGTTTCAGAGCAAGCCCTGAGTTGTCATTCCTATTGCCTTTCCTGAATGTTAGAAGAGGGGCAAGATCACTGTCCCTTTGCCCCATTTCACCTGCAAGGAAACAGGCCAGGATAAATCCAAAAGCAGAGGCACTTGCTGACAGGACTGGAGACAAACCTCAGAGAGTCAGACTCCCAGCCCACCACTCTCACCATTTGAGTCCTCTTTTCCTGGTGCTGGAAGAGGAAACCCTAGCGACAGCTTTCCACAAGGTCTCACTCCTCTGAGAAACCTTCTGCACACCTGAACAGAAATCAGACTAAGGAGATTGCACAAACTAATATAAACCCTATTGCATTTTAAAGGGACTTACCATCTCTCTCTGAAGGTCTGAGAAATGTTTTGGGGCATTCTAGGTAGGGTTGGGATTCTCCTAAATTCTCTAAGATTCTTTAAGAAAGAGTCAAAGAGGCATTTGCTTCCAGTGTAATCCCACTGAAATCTGAGTGGAACTTAATCTGCTCAAATGGGAAAGAAAGTATCCTGTCTTTCCTGACACGAGGTATCATGCACCTACTTTTCCTAAACCATGAAACAGTAGGGCTCTGGTACCAACTCAATCTCTGTGCCACAGAGGAAGCTAATGCTGTAAAAGACAAGGACAGTGCAGTGTGTAACGTGGAATAAGACACAAAAATAGACAGAAACAGTAAGAAAGGCAAATGTGCCGTGGTGAGCAGAAGGGAGGGAGGGAGCACCCAGGCCTCTCCCACCAGTTCATGTCAGTACGTGAAATGGTGCATCCGTCTCAGGAGAGCAATGATCCAGTTCCCCAGCTGGGACCCCTTCAGCCACAGAAAGAGTTCATACAAGTTGATCTGCCACAGGCTTAGGGCTTCTGTGAGTGAGATCTGGGCCCTCCTGTAAAGTGAGTGACTCTTGCTCCTCTGGTACCTGGAATGAGAGAAACAGCTGCATTAGATCCAGCAGGAAACAGCCCAGGAGGACGTAGGCCTGTCCTATGTCTTCAGTACAACTGACCCTCCCCAGGAGTGGATAACATCCCACATCTGGAGAATCCCCAGGAAGCAGGGATTTTCTCTAAGTAGTGCTTCTGAGGAGCTGGGGATTGCCTTTCTTAGAATTAATCTGGCAGAAGAGACAGCCTGCTCCCTTGTAAACTCAGTTCTCTTCCCACTGCGTGTAGTGATCCTAGTCATGGCATCCCTCTGCTTCTACGCCCAGCTTCACTTCAGCTCACAGGGACAGGTGCACACTCCTATTGCTTTTCCTGGTGGCACACTTGTAAGAGTCCAACAATCCTGACACACAGATTCCAGGAAAAGTATTTCTCCACCTTTCTTTAGCAGAGGCTAATTGGAATTCACAGGTCCTTCATCAGCCCGAGAAATAACTGTTATTTCATCTGCAAGGAGGAGGAATCTGAGACAGAAGTGCATTGACTCATAAGATTCACAGATGGAAATCACTTGCACGACTCCTGTTCCTGGCTTTTAAACATCAGCCTGATCTTCAGTCAGCCTTAGCCTCTCAATCAGGCTGAAGTGAATTTGCAGATCCATCCTACCCACAAATACTGCCCAATGGTGATGCCTGTAACGGGCAGGAAGCCCCTTGCCCTCCTCTGGGGGGCCAAATCCTAAACCCTTAACCTAAGGCCTCCAACTCTGTCCCTGTCCCCAGCCCCAGGGTGACAGATTTGTCCTCTGGAGAGGTTGATGGATGTGAGAACAGCACAGACAGAGGTTAAGACGTGTAACTGAGCACAGGTAGAACCACAGCAGATGTGATAATGAGGGGGAGAGACCCACAGCTAAGAGTAAGAGGTCAAGTCAGAGCCTTGTCAGGCCTCCTGCATGGGGGGGCTCTAATAAGCCTTAATGGCCCTGACTAGCCTGGGACCTCCCCCAACCCTCTGTTCATAGGCCCAGAAACCCCAGTTAATCTCAGACCTGCATCTTCAGTTCCTGCCTGAGCTACACTGGAAGAGTAATGGTCCCCAGCTCCTGCCCTGCTGTGAAGCCCCATGGCCTGGACCTCAACTCACATAGTGACCTCTTTGCTTGACCTCAGCCCTGTCTTGTCACCACGGATCTGCTCAACAATCACTGTATGTGATCTACAGATTGACTTTCTGGTTTGTCCTTAGACCTGCCCTGTCACTCTGATGCTGCCTTATGATATGGACTTTTCATTGGACTTTACCACCATCTCAGGGTTTGTCCTGCTCGCCTTGCTCAGCTGCTGCAGAACTGGGCCCTGACTGGCCTGCAGAACCTGGGACAGTCAGCTCCTGCTGTTCCCTGTCTGGCCTCTGGTGCCTGGATAAGAGACTCACGTGGAAACAGCTCTGATGCAGCAGCGAGACATGTTGAGGAAGGAGCTGGCACTGGCCCGTGTATGCAGGGCTGACTCAATCCCCCTTAACAAGTCATTGGTCTTCAGCAGAAGCAGCATCTGGCGGGGGACGTTGTTGAGGAGCTGGGTGATCTGGGGTAAGTAAGCAGCAGCGTTGGACCGGATCTCCATGTCCTGTGGCCAGCCAGGTCATATCAGGGAGAAAGGAGAGAGAAGTTGAGAGTGCGTGGGAAATCCAGGTCCAGATTCAGCTGAGATTTGTCAGGAAGAGACTGTTTTTACAGACCATGACACTAGACCAGAGCTCTGTCCTGCTTTCCTGCAGACTCTAGGCTGTCCCAAGAACTCACAGCACAGTCACAGATCACTCTTGCCCCACCCCTAAGTGAGATAAGGCCCTATCCCCTCACTGGCAAGATTAATAGCCTCTCAGGAGAACAGGCACTCACTGCTATCCCAGTTCTTGGTCCTAGGCAGCCTGCAGCAACCAGATCTCATCACTGCCCTTGGAGACTTCTGACTGAATCTCACCTCACCAGCCCCAAAACTGGCAGAGCTGCAGGTAGCACACGATTGCTCAGGAAGGTGGAGGCATGCTGCAAAGACAACCAGGCTGCTTGTTCTTTGTTGTCCTGTGCAACTGATGGCTCTGTGCTATACTGATAAAGCTGTTTCCAAGGCCTAGTTTAGTCCTCTGTCCTTGACACAATTCAGCAGAGGTGAGAAAGCATTATGCAGTTAAGAACCATGTTAACCCAAAAGATCAAAAATTGTCATCTGTCAGATCTAGACCTATATCCTGTCTGACAGCAGCCAGTAGCAGACAATTAAGGAAAGAGTGTAAGTCCAAGGCAATCCTTCATGYCCTCTGGTTCTCCAGATTCTAACAAACACATTGCCCACTGTAAGAACCCAGTGACAACTTATGGGCTACAGCCTGAGCCACTTAAGATGGGCTCCTCTCCAGACACAAGCCACCAGAGCATGCAAGACAGCCAGCTCCACCTCTTCTGCCTGTTTTTAGATCTGAGAGTTCCCTCACCATCCCAGTAAATGTAGTATAGTGTGGTTGGGAGCTGATCCTATATGCATACCATGTCCCTACCTCTTCCTACACAGACCATGACATGAATCATGACATGAAATTCAAAGACAAGTCCCTGGAACATCTGAAATCTCCAAAATCCAGAAGGACACATGCAGGGGACAGTAAATAACTTCTTAGAGGAAGGAGGCTCCTTTGTGGGAAACGACAGCTCTAAAGACCTCTCCTCTGAAATGAGGGATGGCCTATATTTCATTATGTGAGATCTCACACTCAGTCTTTGTGAACTTCAAACTTATTATAAAGGAACAGACCTGCGCAAACTGAGTGTGCAGGTCATTATGGTCAGAGGTGTATACAGCTCACACACCACCATGGCTGCTTTGCTGCTGACAAACAAATCTTTGTGCCCTCCTGGCTCCATCACTGACCAGATACCCAGATACACAAGGCTTCAGCTAGAAGATGCTTAGCTCTCCTAAATGTTTTGCTCCATTATTTGTTGGCAGAAAATTCCTCCCTGATTATCTCTTATCCCTTATCCCAGCCAGCAACACTGCAGAGCCTACATTATTTTCCACACATAGGTTTTCTTTTCTATTTCTTTTCTTTTTATTTTTAGCTCCAGCTGCTTGTCCACATCACAAAACAACACATGATCTGTCATCAGAACTGTCATCTTCTGTCAAGGGCAAAGCCTGTGTGCAGAGGAAGAAATGAGCTATGCCACAGGACCTGAGAAAAGCCCCTTGGCTGCAGTTGCTGAGGCTACTGCAGAATGCAGCAAAACACATCATAAAATCAGATGAGATGAGGCTAGCAGCCACCCTGAGCGATCAGCTGCCTGGTCCTGGCTTAAGGCTGGAACAACTACACCTATGGCAATCCTCTTACATTTGCCCAGCCTGCACCTAAAACTCTCCACTAAGATGACTAGAAACCTCCCCAGACCATCTGCGCTACCATTTCACTGCTTTGCCATTAGATCTGGCTTTTCTCATGTTTAGCTGAATTTAAATCCACAACTTCCTGTCCTGCTTGCAGCACCCCTTAAGAAATTCGAAAATCACTTCTACAAGTCTTCTTGACCTGCCTTTTCTAGATTTTTTTCTGACCTAACTTGCTCAGACTTACTTCATGGTTTGCATCTGCTTGGCCACTAGTCCTTGTAGATTCCTACTGGACTTGCCCCAGTTTCATCAAACCTTTCTCAAGATGCAGTGTCCCAGACTGGGTACAGCACTAAGATAAGATTTTGTTTCAGGAAGGTTGTTTCCTTGTCTCACAGGCTACTGTCATGTTGATACATCCTCAAGCACACTCTCTGGAGCTCTGTGCTGATGGTACCTGCCTACACAGTGCTCAGCTCTTGCCGCTGATAAAATCTTTCAAATTCACCTCTAAAGTAAGGGCAAGCAGCGGCTCATTTCCTAATGCCACAGCAAATCTGCTCAGCTCCCCATTATCTGCTGCAGGATTATCTAGCTTCAGCATTAATTGTGTCATGTAGGCAAAGACAACAGAGCTGGTTCCATACATGCAATTCAACTCAATGACAAAGTTCATTAGCACACACAAGGTACCACGTGGCTGCAGCTACATCTCTGGCATAACCTTCACAAACAAGTTGAGAATGAGCATTGCTCACTAACTCAGATTCAACACTGGCCTTGTAGTACTGGAGTCAGCTCTGTGCCCATTTGCTTTGGCACCTCTGGAATTTTTTTTTGGAGCTACCAGCTCTRGAACTCCCCAGATCAAGCACAGATCTGTTAGACAGTCACTATATTATTTCTGATGTGCAGAAAATTAATCCAGATAGAAAGAAAACAAATTACTGTTTGGGGGGGGTCCACTACCCAAGGTATCTGACCTACTCATTGCTATGGATAATGGCAAGTCAGTGCAGCAAATTCTGCCACATCCATCAAAATGAAGGAACTTTCAGAAGAGAATTTCATAGGACAATATTATAATGCTACTTAAATGACTTTCATCCTCTCTACTACAAATGTGTACAGATAAAAGCAAACCATAGGATAAAACACCCTTCTACTTACAGATACTTGTCCCTTGGCTGGAATGACATCACTAGATGTTCCTCTCTAGAAATAGCACAGTTGGCAGGGCTGCTACTATTCTTAAGGTGGCATGTGTGTGTCTGTCAGGTGTGCAAGGAAGTGTGAGAAGGATCCCAGCATGTGTGGATATGAAAGGGTGGAGAATATAAGTGGCAATTTCCCAGATTTGTAGTGATTGAGTTGACAGGATCTGCAGTTAAGCAACCTTGACTCCAAGTTAATAGGGTTTTTGATTGGGAGGTAATTTCCAGGGGTTTGTAGGAGTTTATATCAGTGCTGATAGTCATTTACATGAATAGTGATAATGTATTATCCTTCTCATGTCTTCCCACTAAGCCTTTATGTCTCCTCTACCTTATCCTAGCCTCCTTGATGGTTCCCTGCACAGCTGCATTCAACATTTTTTAAAGAAAAGGATGATCTACAAATGTTTCCCCTGCCAGAACTGGTGAACACTTGGGTATTAAAATATCATACAAAATTTAAGCAGCCCATGACAAGTGAATCTGGGAAATTAAATTCAGCCACTATAAAACACATTGCAGAAGGAGTCCTGGCTTAATCTAGCTCAGTTATCAATGCAGAAATTGCTACAAAGCTGCCAGGGGTTGCCCAGAACTGCTGTAATATCAGTGGTGCAAGCAGTTTCAACAAAGAAGGCACCTGAGCAGAAAGAAGGAAGGGCACATGTTAGGGAAGGCCACACAGGACCTACCTCGCTGGCAGAGACTGGCGACTGGTCAATGCCCCTGTTGACAGACTCCCAAGATCTGGCAGTCAGCATGCAGGCGAAGAGAGGGTACAAATCCCCTGCCCCGAGCCGCCGGCTGTACTTCTGCACCCTCTTCATATCTGCCTTGATGAGGGCCTGCCAAAGGCGGCAGTAGTCCATGCGGAATGACTCGCTCAGCACCTGGGAAGGGAGACATGGCCCTCAGACGCCCATAGAGGAGAGGAAACTGGTGGAAAAGTCCTGCACCCCTTAGCTGTGCCACATCCTCCACTTCAGAGTCAAAAAATATCGTTGGAGGGTTATGGGAGTAATATGGGAGCAAAATGTATTTATATGTGCTTAGAGGGGCAAGGCTGGAGCTGACTGTGCTCTTTCAGCCTGATGCCCAAAAGGCAGCCTCACAAGGCCCTGGAAGCCCTTCATAGCTACATACCTGGTAGAGCCCATGATCCAGAAGGATAATGTGAGCCTTGCCAGAGGCTGGGCATTTCTTCACTAGCACATTGCCTGGGTGTGGGTCACAGTGCACAAAGCCGTTCACAAAGATCATTTCACTGTAGAGCTTCCCCAAATTGCGAGAGATCTGTGAGGAGACAGGAGATGGTCACACACTGCCACCCACAGCAGGGTGCCTGCTTGGGAGGGGAGGCAGCCTCCATGTGACAACCCTATGGGGAGCAAGGGTCTGTATATGCCGATGTCCCCACGCAGCTCCTGCAGCTCCTCACACTGATGGATGCACAGGGTGGCTGCTGGCATCTACAGGTGGCAGCCTGTTCCAGGGCATTCAGGGAAGCTTCCTTGCAGTGAACACCATAAAGGTGTTTGTGGGATCAGGGGTTATTTAAGGATACTTGTCTAGCTTAAAAAAGAGATAGTACCTGTGGGTAGGAATGGGGTTTCTGGTAATGAAGAGGAAAGTGGGACAGCAGATAGTGGCAGACACACAGTCACAGGGAAGGCATGGAAATTGCTGCTCGGGTGGGTGAGACTGCTTGGAGGAAGACTCAGGTGTTTCCATTCATGGATGGCAGCAGGACAGAGTGGAGAAGGGGTGGGGGGAGACTCAGAGCGTCAGTCTGCTCACCAAAATGAACATGGGTTCCCTCTCCCCTCCCTCCATCACACTGTCCCCCATTTTGCCTCCTCCTTTCCTCAGACCCATGCTAATCTGATTTGCAATGTCTGTGAAGATGAAGAAGCATAGAAAAGCTGTTTAAATCATCCTGTCACTGCTGTGTCTCTCCATGCTACTGCTCCTTATCACCAAGAGATGTTATTAAACTTAAAAACCTCCTAGGAGCAAGCAAACATCCCCAGGGCGTGGGATCAATCCCTTGCCATGCACTAACACAGCAGCCTTGCCCTGCCATCCCACCACCAGCCTTCCCTGACATCCCAGAGTGGCACAGTGTTGCACAGCAGAGTGCTGAACAAGCAATTAAAAGACAATCGTTATAAATTATTCCAAGCATGTCTCCAGACACACTGTGTAAGCAGCAAACTGGCAGCTGTCCCCATAAGCAGAGGTGGTAGAAGAGGTAACAGGGATAGTAACGACACCTTGTCCTGCAGAAAACCAGACAGCCAGGGAAGGGCTCGCTTTACTCACCTCTGAGAAGAGCATTCATTATGAATAGTGCCCAAGTAACTACAAGCGAGGGGAAAGAACAGGAACCCTTCCTGCGGAACACGAACAGGGGCAGCAGTAGGATCAGGTGATATGATGCTCTGTCCCTCAAGTGGGACCTGGAACCACTGCTGAATCATGGTGAATACTGGCCCCATGCTGAATCACCCACACAGACAGCACAGCATAGTCCTGCGATCTCCTGTAGTGCAGCTTCTCTAACTCCATGCAGGTGTTATTTTAAGTACTGACTGAGGGGAGTGATGTTTCCCTTCTGAATCACCAGCAGAGATCACCGGAGCCATGAAGTGACCCTTACAAGTCTCCTAGATCAGCAAGTTCTAAAATTAGATACAACCAAAGTACCAGGTGCTGTGATCTCCTAGAAGACCTGAGTAGCACTTGTTTACAGTCCAAGAATATGCCAAATAGTCTGTTTTAAGCCCATCACATCACTCATTCACACAGCCTTCCAGGAACCTGTACACCAGAAGGAATGGACTTAGACATCATGACTGATCACCCTGACACGGGTGCACATACTGGGCTAATCACGCTTTGCCCTCCCTGCCTCAGCTGTTTGCCCTCCAAGAGCATAGAAGAGCACAGAATTATTGAAGGTGAGGACTTGGGGACGACCTGGGGTCCAACATGAGGTCTCATACGCATCAACCACAAGTCCAGACGAGGACTGGCAGTTCCACAAACCTGTTGATTGATCACAGCTGAAGGGGTTGTACAAACTACATCTTCAGAGGTTTTAAAGACCTGACTGGCTACCACCTTGAGTAAGCTGGTCTCACCTCATAACTGATCCTGCCTTAGAAGGAGATTTGATAGAACACTTCCTGAGATTGCCTTCCAATCCCAAATATCCTAGGACCCTACAAAAACGCCTCTGACCAGGGTATCCACACCACTCTCATAACAGCATCTTATGATATGGCTGCAGGCTCCAGATGCAGAGAAGGTCCCCCCTCCTGAGTCACCATCAGCAGACAGGTTACTAAACAGATCTATGGTCATAGCCTCTTGCAGCCCATGATGTAACACTAAAGCAGCTCGGGATTCATCTTCCCATGAAAACAGAGGGGTTACGGTCCTGCTCAGACCCGCAGGCTGGGTCATGGGTAGAAAGCAATCTCCACTGCAAGATCCCCATCCTCTCTCCCTTCCCTGCTGTACTTATATTTACCACTTCCCCAACATGCAACCTTGAGTATCTCCAGTATCTTCACTGCAACTAAACTTCATGGCTTCTTTGAGACATATGAACATATTCTGTGTTATTTCATTAGCATACAGAAGATACATTACAGGGATTTACGATATAAGCATATAAACAGGCTTTACCTTTGGAAAAAAATTACTTAGTGTAAGAGATGGAGCTGTGGTGCACACTAAAGTATTTTCACATATTTTTGTCTGTTGACATTACCTCTAAAATAGGATACAGAATAAATTAAGATAGAAAGCAACAATACTGTCAAATTCTAAACAAAATAGGAATTACACTCTAGATCTTAGAGTGTAATACATGAATAGCAACCTATCATTATAATTCAGACAAAAGGAGTTCATGTTTCTTGAGAAAAAGTTTAAGAAAAAAACATGAAACTTTTATATACATTAATTCTCCAGTACTGTCCCTTGTCACTACGGGCCCTTATTCCACCCTTATTGAGAAGGCCACTGGACAAATAACATCTACAGAATCCACTTCAGAAGAACATGGCTAGGTAAAATGAGAAAACAGACTTATGAAAACCTCTGCTCAGGAGAAGGGAGGAATTCAGCACACATTTAGGCTGTGTAAGACCTCAGGGTGAAGGTGCATTACAAATTAGAAAAAAGGTTGCAATGATTTACAGAAGCAAAGACCAAAGTTAACACACAGGCTTTTTATTATGACAGTGAGGTCATCAGTCTTTTCCCTGTTTATCACCCAACACAACAAGGTCTCTATCATTACCAGTGTCCCTCTGCATTGTTCTGCTGCACACTGTAAAAAAATAATAATCACCCTTGGAATTCTGCATTCACTTCCAGACACCTCATTAACAGAGAGATACAGACTACACAGAGGGAGTTCAGAGAAAGCAAATAAATGAGCAGGATGCAGGAGACATTTATTCAGGAAAAAGATTAAAAAGAACTGAAGATTCCAAAGTTGGCTAAGGAATGGCTAAGGAATGGCCTCCAAACCAGTTACGAGGTTTGAATGGCAAGGAAGCAGAAGCACTTGTAATTCTGCATGTGCTACAAGAAACACAACTAGGCAGAAGCAGGTATAATCATGAATGGCATAATTTAGGCATAACACATAAGAACAAAAACTGTGCTAGTCAGCAAGCAGAGCTGAGGTTGATATGTCAGGATGACATCAGACTCTGGCTCTGGCCAGAGGCATATCCTTGTCTATTGCCAGATGGTGCATTATTGCCTAAAAGAAGTTAAATTTGCCTGTCTGTGCTGCAGCAGAACATCATGACTACAGCCACCAAGTGAGCCTGTGGCCTTACCAGTCAATGCAAATAGCAACCTGCCATTGCCAAATTATGCGACATGACCATGACACTATGTCAGGCAAACCACACATTTTCAGCCCAATGTTTTCATTTTGAAAAAACAGAGCTGAGGAATAAACAGATTGCTGACAACAATCAAACAATGGAGTGACAGATACATGTATAACAGCCAGACTTGGGAGTAACTCTTCACCAACCTAAGCACATGAAGTGCTTTTCATATATTCAATATAGCAAGGATGCTACATGTCAGAAACTATCCTATGTGAGTTACAAACCAATACAGAAGAAAATAAGAATGCAGTGCAGACATTAAGGGCTTTTAATGTACAGTATCACACAGTCTCTCTATAAACTGGTCAAGTTCACCAGAAATTTGTAAGACAGAAAGTATGGCAATATGACTTTGGCAGCTGTTCCAGAAATTTACTCTTTAGATGCTCAGAACCTTTCCCCTAAATCCCAGCCTAACCTAAATGATGTTCAGTTTAAATAATTTCCTTAGCTAGCATAATCCTAGAGTTTAATTAGTTCCGTTCGTCTCCAGTATTTACTACTCCAATGTGTCCACCAGTCAGATAGTAATCAGCACATTAAACAGCAGAAATACTGCCCCATTTCTACAGGATGCTCTGTGGGACCACGGCCCCCGCTAAAGCTGGTGGTGGCAACGGGCTTTTGGTTGGGTGACCATATAAGGAATGAGACTGATATATAACCCATATAAGGACTGAAAATGTGTGATTGGCTGAGTGAACAAAAGAATACCATATAAGGAATGAGATGGACGGCCGAAAGAACGTATATAAACCGCACGTTCTCTCAATAACGTTGATTTTGTTCGTGCACAGCGTTGTTTGCTTGCACCAGGCAGGGTCCACGTTAGGAATCGCCGACAATGCTCTTTCACCTGGTGTGTCCTAGGAATCAACCTGCCTTTTTACACAGTTGCACTGCACATGAAAGACACACTTTGAGACTAACGTCTTAAAGTTAATTCTAATATGCCACTTCCCTCTGATAAACTCTCAGTATATTTAAGAAACTTTTCTCATTGGTTTTCAAGCACATGACTTTTCAGTTGACATTGTTCATTTTTATGCCTTTCTATCAACTTCAGTCCGCAAGGCCAACAAGTGCTATTACTACTCTGGTCCTCCTCTACAATGTCAGACTTCCCAGCTTGGTGTCATCAACGATCTCCTTGACATAATTCAGTTTGTGTTGAGGTCATCACCAATTTATCAAATAAGATCTGTTTGAAGAGCAAACCTCACAAAACTCCACTATGGTAATTTCTCTCCACCATTGCCTCTATGCATTTCTTACCTACTTTGCAATTTCCCTATTAATCCCCACTTTTTCTAGTTAATAGTGTACCAAATATTTTAACAAGTACACCTACTGCACTTCTGTCATCTAATTCAGAGGACCCCAAGCTGTAGTACAGGTAGCAGGAGTGATATATTTCTTCTTGTACATGTACACAGCCACATGTTGCTGCCATCAGTTTTGAAAGCCTAGACAACCTGTCATCCTTGCCCCTGTATGCAACTCTCCTCTTAACAAATCAGCACACCTGCTGACAGAGCAACCTGACAGTAACAAAACACTAGAAGGTTCATCACAAATGAGTATATTTAAAAACATCAATACACAAGAGTTAGCAAGAAACCTCCCAGAAAAGAAAGAATGCATGCAAATTTGAGCTTATGAGTATTCCTACAGTAAAAAGACAGTATGTATATCCTGCTCATGAGTAGCTGAAATGTTAACAAACCAGCCTGGGTTATCTGGGGAAAGTCACTGATACTTTCCTGAACTTGTGAGCAAGCTGGAGTGGTTCTGGCTCCATGCCTCCAACTGACATGAAGAAGAAAGGCAAAGAAAAAAATACTGTGTCATGGTCCTGTAGTGATGATCTCACTGCCTGCCCCTGATAAGTCCTAGATGAAACTGCCTGATTGTTTCATCCCTTCCTGTCCCACCTCCATCTGTGACTGTCTCTTTAGATTAGGAGCAGATACTAGTCTCTGGCCTTAATTTGGCTGTAATATTTGCCAATTATTTTAAGAGATGGCGACACTAACTTCTATTGATCTCATTAAAAGTAAAGGTCATCGTGCAGCTCATTTCTCARGGTTCAATATTACCTCCTCCGGCCAAAATAATAGCATTGATTTTGGAACCTTAATCGAAGGTTAATTGGATTGAAGACTGTATTGGGTTTTTGCTTTCTTTCATTGTTGTTATTACAGCCATCATCTATGGGTTTGCTTAATCCTGCTAGAGCAATTCTGCCCAATTAAACTGGTGTCAAATTAGCAAAGGGTGTGGATGGAGAATAGCCACAATATGAAGCCTTCTCTCTCTCTGCTCTGAAATGGTTCTTGTCCAGAGCAGACTAGGGGGGTCGCACACAAGAGATCATTTCACACTGTCCTCTGTGACCCAGTTGTGAGGATCAACAGTGCTCTGTTAGGCAAGGTGATGTATGAACACACATGATGTCATTAAGATACAAAAATAGTTATTAGGACTCCTGGAGTGCACTTCTAGCATGCTCCGTACTCTCTGTTGGGGACTCAGGAAATTATTTTCCTGCTCAATGCTCCTTCTTTCACGGTATGTAAGTAGGGAGAAATATTCTGACTCGTCCACCTAGGGAACTGAGGGACTAGCTTGGCAAGTTTGCACAGATTCTCAAAAGGACACAGCTAGAGAAGACTAGTCACTGTTTTATTAATTGTTTCTTTCATCTCTGTCAGACCCAAAATGACTACGGGGATCATTTCCCTTAGCTTTAAATACAGTTGTATTTCCTTGGATTTAATGTAAAGCATCCTGCTGAGACTTAAGCAATTGATTGACAGTGATGTTCGATACTGCCTTTCAGTCAGAAATGGGTTTACCTGTAATTTAACTCCTTTAGCTGGTGTCTGTGCACAGTTCGAAAGCTGAAAATGCTGGAGGTCACTACCCTTGCTTAACAGTGCCTTGTGAATTTCACTAAGCTTCAGACAAGATGAAATGCAGGAGAAACTGCAAAGAAACCTCTCCCCAGACTAACTCAGCAAGTGCAAAGAGCAAGAATAGCTGTTTTGCCCCAAAACAGTGTTCTTCTCCATGCTCCACTTCATCTAACACTTCAGTGTTATAAGCACAAATATGTGAGACGTGAGAGGTTTCCACTGCTGACAAAAGGATCCCACCCTGGGAAACCCCACTTAAGTTTTAGCAACTACATGGCTGCAGCTCCTGACTCTTGGCAGAAGGGTAAATTCCACACTGAAAGCATATTTCAAGCTGCAAAGCTGTCAGCTTACAGGAAGGTAGCTGGGCTCTTTAATGAGCTAAGAGATACCGTTCCAGTGCAGAACCCATTTAGCAACAGAAAGAAGCAAAAAGCCACAGTAAGACGGAGTAACAGATGGCAGTAATTGCGCACAGTAGCTCATCTTAAGTACCTTAGCTGTTTGCTTTCAATTCTCAGCTGGACAAAACACTTTCCCAACTTCTGAATCATCCATGGCTCATGACCAGGCTCTTAGCGAGCTGAAGCATACAGCATCGTTTCCTTCCCTGACTCAAGTCCAAACCAGGGTGATCATGAGGACTCTTCACTTGGCTACTTAAGCTAGCTGGTTAGTTTGAGGCAATACCGCACATCTGGAAGCTCCACAGCTCCTACAGCCTGCTGATAGAGCAGCCTCTCCAGAGACAGGCAGAGAACTCACAAGGAAGGACACGGAGAACCAAGGTGGCAGACCAAAGATAATGTTAAGATTCGTATAAAAATAAGGTCTCTCTAAATGAATCAGATACAATCAGAATGGATGCAAAAGGAGCATTTGTGCCATTTGGGATCTTCTTTAAAAATCCATGCACTAAGTAGCCTTGCTATCCATCCTTTCTCCTGCATACAGTATGCTACAAACCCCTTGAGAACCCCTCAGTTTTCTTTTCCTCTCTTCCCTGCTCTACCCACTTCTTCCAAATATAACTTCCCATCTAAGACTGAAAATGGTTTTGTGTTTTGAAATCGGAAGAGCCCAGTTTTAAGGTGTCCCCTTCATAGCCCTGCCATGGTCCACTCCTCCCTCAAAACTCCTGTCAGCTCATTTCTTGATAACTCCCCTCTCCAGATTTCCCTTTCACCGTCAATATCCTAGCTGCATGCTCCTCCTCAGCTACACTTGTACATGAATAAGTAACTGCTCCACAGGCAGATATTTCAGTGTTTGCACTTGTCTTTAGAAATCAAAGCCTTCTCTGATTAAATGCCATTACAATCCAGCACTTGGACGGATCCAGAGAGATTAATGTGCTTTTGGGCAGCTTTAATGATAATCCTGCTACAGACGGTATTAAGTAAATGTCAGTAACCTGGTTTGAAGGGAGCTTTCACCTCAGGGATCCTTTCCATTTAGAGGAGAGAGGCTCAGCTTACTTTTCAAGGCTGCATTTTGACACAAGAGAAATCCTGCTTAGTGAAGAGTCCTCTTCCACCACACAGTAAAACAAAATGGAGTAAGATGATCAAGGGATTGATAAGATAAATAGATTCAGATAATTTATAGAGAGCTATCTCTTGAAAGCCAAGACTGCTGTCATATTATAAGCCAGGTCATAGTTTTGAAACCTGGGTTGCCACCCCCTCCTCATGCTGCCTTTTGCTTATCTCCACACCATGCCATACAGTCCTTTACCCAGGGCAACAACAGCAGCAGCCGATAATTAACCCAGGTAATATTTGTCCCCATCTACTGCAACTTGCCAGAGGAGAAGTCTGGGGTGTGCACTGCCCCTGCCTGATCTTACTGTGGCCATAATAACAGACCTCTTTTCCCATCACATGATTCTGACAGGCTCAGTATTCCCTCCTTTCTACTGTTGCTTTATTGGTAATCAGTAAAAGTTAATCATTAATTTCAGGGGGTGGGGAGAGAAAAGGAAGAAAGAAAACTCAGTCCTACCACTGAGCTGAGTAACATCCTCTCACCTGACAGATGGCCAGAACTCTCTGAGGCTTATACTTTGCAGTAGTAGAAGTCTGTTGACAACTTTTTTAAAATTACTTCTTAGCCATCATTTATAGATCAGCTCAGACTCAGGAAAATATGTGATCTCTGCTGCGTGGAACATATCGTGCCAAAGTCATCACAAAATGACCTTCCCAAAGGCATGGATGAACAAAAAAATTAGCAGCAATTTTAACCTGACATTGCTCCTATCACAAGCGAAAGCCTCTGCAAGTTAGAAAAACTGAAATTAGCTGCCTCCCTACAACTTTGCCATCTCCAGCAGTTTGAAAAAATTCAAAGAAGCAACCAAAATCCCAGGGAGCTACACTATGCTAGCTACCTCAATCTCAGAATGGATCTGCTGCCTAAGATCTGTGAAGAAGCCCACCTCAAAATCTAAATGTACATATTGCTCAAGAGCCCTCATGTTAATGCACTAAAACAAGCATTTCTGACTATTTCAAGACTTGAGGAATATTCAGTCTTCTGTCTGAGCACATGGGCTAGATTTGACCTCTGCCTATAGCAGAAGGATAGGATAAACCCACTCAAAGAAGCAACTCTCTCACTTTGGACCAGTTGACTTGTCCCAATGAATGGAGCTGACTGTGTTTTGCCACAGACAGAACTTTTCAAATCTCTCTTAATAGCAAAGTTCATGAGACAAAAATAATCAGAAACTGAAGTTGTTCCTTTAGGGTAACAGGAAGTGCCATCTTGGAACAAACCCCGGGTGTCTTCAATGTAAGAGCATGGTCATCTTTCACGATGTCTCCTTGAAGATCTCCCTAGCTCTGCAGCCTACAGGAGAGTGTTCCCCAAAAGGAATTATGTACTTTTCCAAGAAGCACAAGAACAGAGATCTCTCAGTTTGATTGCTCTGTTCACATCTGTGTGTCCTGCTTCTTCTGCCCTGTTCCATCCTCTCCTGTCAGCCTCCATTCTGCATCAAGGTCAACACCAGTTTTGCATTGCCCACCACACCCAATTCAGAGATGGCTGAGAAACTACCTCGTTGACATTGATGCCATTCCTCTCCATATAGGCCTTGTCGTTCACTTGTCCCCCTTCCATAAACTCCATGAGAAGGACACGCCTTGTTGAGAGCTCCCAGTAGATTCTGGGGACCTGAAAGAGGAACAGATGGGTTAGGTCAAGCAACAGCTCGGGAAAGGAAGGCAAATATATCACACACAGCCCAGAAAAGGAGTAAAAATGAAAGCAGCTGAAGTGAGGACTTGGTTTTTTTGATGAGCACAAGGGAGGTAAATCCATCTATCAGCCTCTTCCCCAGGGCAGCAGCAATGTGTACAAGGATAACACACTGAATCAACCACAGCAAGATCTGATCTCATGCAACACTTCTGGCCACACTCTACAGGATTTTGACCACCTCCCATTCCCAGTGATGTCTGAGAGCTTTCTTACCTGCTCTGCAGCTCCTCTAGCTAGGCTGTTTAACTAGTACCTATTCCAAGTTTCTGAATCATCCACTCAGCTCCCTTAGACAGGAACTGCATCTTGTTTGCTACGCACAGGGTCCACATACACAGCTTTAAAAATTATAAGCCATCATCATAAATTGTATCTCCGCAGTGCCCCTTGGAACGCGAATGCCTTTGAGCTGACAAACCCTGCATACTTAGGCCATCTGCAATTGAACTGGGAGAAAAATCAAGCGTCACAAATAAGGGACTTGTCACAGAAACCCTGGGAGACCCTTAACTATCTTATTGCCAACGTGACACAGTAATGAGTGTAAAATGTCAAAGCACTTTTCACTCAATCTGTGGTAAATCAAGTTGAGTGAGGTACCAGAGAAGAGACCTGGTGTCATCCTGGGAGGCAGTGACACAAGCGTTGCTCAGGCTGGCTCCCCATTTTCCAGCCTCTCTCTCCAAACAAATTCCTTCCATGCTGAAGTCTCTATTGTCAAGAGCCATTTTGCTGAATTCCCTTCGGATATTCCTCATGTCACTGTGCTGACCAAACTCTCAATCTGCCCAGATTTGCTTTTGCACATGGCTGAAGCCACACATGTACATATTACCAAAGTCATAAGGAAGCTCCGCCCACTCCCATTACTGTGCCCCAGTACAGAGATAGTAATTTTGGATCATGCAAATAGTGAGCCAGCTGTGCAGTACCCTCTCCTCATCCTCCTGACTCAGCCATGGACTCACGACCAGCACCTTGGGACAGGACATGAAGAAGTAAGAGGTGTTATCCATCAACTGTGATATCCATTCAAAACCAGCAGATGACCAGCCAGGGCACTGTAGCTCATAGTAGCTCCTGAACAAGCAGCATTTGTTGCTTTCAACTATTGACAATGTCCCAATCCCTTACAAACTATCTGCTTCCCTCCTGTTCCTGCCCTAGAAAGACCACTTCTACTTTACCATGTACGCCACTTTAGATCAAAGGCTCCTTTGCTGAGCAATTTCAGTGTCCCTCAGTCCTGCTGTTCAACACCTCTGGCATACTTTGCACGTGAACATTGCTCAGACTTTGCTGCCATAGATCTGCTATGAGCAAGGGGGATTCAGTTACTCACAGCCTTCCCAGCTTATCTGGATGCCCAGTCTTGGCAGTTGGATTGGTGAGAAAGCCTGCTAACTCCGAAACTAACAGTTCCCCAGCCCATCTAGCTCACTGATCCCTCAGAACACTTCATATGACACTCATTCTTGTTTCAGGATTTACACGGGCAAGTCAGTGGGTTTGTAAAGCACTATGCATGCTGTCGGAGATGCCTCTCAATCACAGCCAAATTCTTCAGTGATTTTTTTAGTTACTCACAGATGTTTGGCTGTAATGCTAGTGTGTGGAAATAATTTATCTCTGGCTTTAAAAGCTCAAACAAGTTCACAGCACAAAATCTACTTCTCAGCTTTCTAGCATGTTTAGGAAAATTTATGATACAGGAGCCCAATTCTTCTGTTGCTTTTGGGTGATGAACACGTCTCTGAATTGGCAGGTCAGACGGGAGGATCCATTATTTAGCCATCTCAAGTCATTTGTTATTGTTACACATATTGATATCATGATAGCTCCGTAGCCCAGCGAGGAGGTGATTGGCCGTCTCCATGGGGATTTACTTCACAGTATCCTAGTTACAGCTGCAATGGATACAGCTCTCTAAGGTGCATCACTTCTGATAAGCACCCAGTCAGCAAAACCATTGGCCTTTGGCCTTCCATAGTCCTGGTGGCTTTTAGCTATCCGTGTCTATGGGAAGGCCACTGCTGCCACTGGGCTCCAAAACGACTGCTCCAAACCTGGAGTCAGGCAACATGGAATTATAGCCCTTGCATGGAGGAAGCAAGGAAAAATGGATATATCAGCCTGTAAAGCCTAACAAAAACTCACCTTATTTCAGACCTCTGTCACTTCTATCTTGGGACTTCTGCATGAACAGGAGGTGAAAAACTTGTTTAGATGTGTGTAGGCAGGAAAGTCCAAAAGAGAGTGTGTTTTTTGCTGCCTTTTTGTATGTGTCATGAACACGGTCACATCAGTGGCTGTGACCATGGCACTCCGTGTGTTTCCAGAAAGCACACACTGCAGGTTTGTGCTTCTTGCATGTCAGCAAAAGATTTCTGAACATGTGAGTTTGAAGATGTGTACATGTCTGGTTGTACTTGAGACATTTGTCTGTGACCTTAGTCAGTGTGTGGCAGGGTAAGTGGGGTAAAAGCGTCAGTGGTAAAAAGCATACATGGGTGCAATTGAGTTTGTGTATGAATGTAACACGAATGCCTTAGCCATGGATGTGTATGAAGGATTGTCCTGGGTTAACCATATATTCTATTACCACCCACATAAGCTGGATAGTTCACAGTTACACACCTGGTCCCTGAGGTACTCCTTATCCCAACTGAGATAACCACTTCGGCCGACAGCAAGCACCACCCATCCTGAGTAGATCATCTCAGCTAATGGCCCATTACATCACCCGTCCTGAGCAGATTATCTTGATTAATGGCCCAGTATCAGGCTTGATAGGCATGGACCAACAGAACTTCAGAACCACCCTGAGTGAATTATCTTGATTAATGGCTCATTACTGGACTTGGTAAGAACAGAATGTCAGAAACCGTGCACTCCCCCAGGAAGCCTCATGTGAGTTCATTGCCGAAGCAACCAATAGAACGTTGGGAAAATCCTCTTCTATTGTGGAAGTCCCCGCCCCTGGGGGAGCTACCAGCCAAGAAACACAATATAAAAGCAGGTTTTGAGATGGGAGAACTCCACTCCACTCCTCTGGACTGGACTCGACACTTCTCTTGACTGGACTCAACTGGACTCAGGACTACTCCACTCGACTGGACTCCACTCCATTCCACTGGACCACTGGACTACCAGACCACTGGAAACCCAGAGGTCTCCAGACCAGACCTTCTACAGGACCAGTGCCTAACTGGACTACACAGCTACCACCCTGGTCAACAGGGTGTCAGGTCGTACCGTGACTCTGTCGGTTTGTTTAGGCTGGTGTTTCTGTATTCCTGCATTTATTTTAACCTTTTTATTAAAATTGTGATTTTGACCTAAAATCTCTCGAGATATTTTGTGTGGGGTTAATTTCCCCTGCTGGTTTTACAGTCAAACCAGCACAAGGATGTATGTCCAATTCCACAGTGAGAATGTGCTTTTTCACAGTAGGAAGGACTCATGTGAACACACTTCCTCCTGAAATACAAGGCGTCCTCAATACTATTTGACATCATCAGTTTCAGTCTAGCTTTTCTATTCTATGTCCATTTCTTGCCCTCAGTTGAGATATAGCCCAAGAAAAGGTACTATCAATCAGATGGCACAGCAAACAATGGCAAATTCACAGACTCTGGACAAGTTCAGAAAGAACACTTGGGAAAATGAGTAGCAGGCTCCAGAGACTGCTGGCCCCAAGCCACCACTCCTCATGCAATAGAGTGAATTCTGTAGGAAACTAACAAGGAGAAAGCACGTCTCAGGCATTTTCTGGTCTGCATTAGCAGAGCAGTCTAGGATGAACAACACAGAGCGGCTGAACTCCATTCTCCCTCCATATGGTTCCTCCACTTGGTGAAGGAGGGGCATAAGATACCGTAAGGGAGACTATTAATGCACATACATAGACAGAAATATGTGTTTCTTCACCTTCAGGAAGTCAAAGTTCTTGAGCATATGAGCAACCTTCTCAGCATTTCTGCCTTCATTGAGAAAATCCAGCTCCAAGGGCAGATTCTTCTTAGCTTCTTCCACCAGCCACATGAACTCAAAATCTGGAAAAATCTGCTTCACAACCAAGAGGAGAACCTGAGAACAGGGAAACAAACAATCAGTTGCATCCTGGCTCCAAAGCCACACAGCTATACACAGTGCTCTTTCAATAGGATCATTTCATATAACTTACAGTTAAAAAAACCAGCCTGCACCCCAAGTGCTTTTAGGGTTCCTGCAGTATCACAACACAATAGTGTCATGCCTTGGTCATCTAACACAAATTCTGGCCTACTCTTCCACAGAGGCACATCTAGAAGTTAAATGATGGCACACACATCAAACGGAGGCTGGCTGGCTGCTGCCTAGAAGTAAGAGAACAAAGCCCTGGAGAAGTGATCACGTGGCCAGATCTCACCAAGGGCATTGCCCTAGAGCAATTCTCTTCTGGGTCCTATAATTTTACAAGTCATTCTTTGGCTTCATTCAAACAGCTCTCAGATAATGCAGATGACGAAGATCTAAAGTAAGACCTGTCATCTCTATGTTACTTCTTCCACTGTTGAGCACAGAAAATCCTCTGGGCAGTTCAAGGAAGACAGTGGAGTTTGGATACAGTTAGTACGCTGCAGATCTTTAAATAACACTTCTGGTGGGGGTCAGAGGGCAAGCGGCTCTTCAGCATAAGGCAAAGCCATCCTCACAAGGCTGAGGAGGTGTTTTCCAAGTATCATATATCCACCACCTGGAATGCTCTTCTTAAAGGGATTAGGTATTCAGCTATACAGCACCTTGAAAGGCCCAGCCAAAAAGTTCCTGTAAACATTAGCTTGAAACAACATTTAAGGGGTGAGTAAATCAAAATTACACAATTGGATGGCATAATCAAAGCTGCACAGCGGCCGAGCATGCCTTCTGTTCAAACGAAGGGATGGTTTCTCCACCAGAGTCACAACTTTACACAGGCTGACAATGTGGACCACACCTTAAGGCAAATACTTTGTTTCGCTGTTTTTAACTACTTGAGTCATAGAACAAGTGAAAAACCATAAAAATGCAATGCACTTTGCTGTCTTTATTTCACCTGTTCTGCACATTCATTTGAAAATGGAAACAGACTTGTAAGTGTGTATTATTGCACAGTTTCCCTTTCTCGATCTCCACCACTGAGGTGGGAACTCCTGCACTGCAGGAGAAGCATTTAAAGTACACACAGGAAGCTGCTATCATTGAAATGTATGACAAAAACAAATTTATGAACCATCACTGCTCCTGTTCAGTTGTGTGACAACATTTGTGCTCCACCCCGTCTCAACTTCTCTTATCTAAAAGTCAGTTGCAAACTCAATGTTCCTTTAAAAATGTAATCACCAGGTTCCAGACACTATTGAATTGTATTTTTTACTGTTMTATCTAGAGGCATAAATCCTTTCAAATTTATGTCGCCCAAATGAAATGTAACCAGCAATCCTCATGAACATGAACATAAACTTCATAGGGTCTCCAAGATCATTTGGTTGGTGCCTCATGTGAGAAAATTCAGTGGGTTTTTTTTTGCTTTCTTTAAATGCTCTTTTGAATCAATTTGCCAACTTGACCACCAGCAGGGACATACTAACAAGTATTTCGCCTACCCCTTTTCTGACATCTGTCTAACACATTGTCTTGAAATAATTATTGATATATAAAGAGCAGTGAGGTACCTGTCTCTGGGTTTATCAGATGCTGTACTGATCTTTAAAGAGTCAGCACTGATGCTACGAAACACCAAGTGAATTTGGAATTTTCCAGCTATCTTTTCTTGTTTAGATTCCTTACCATCAGTCTAAATAAGACCATCTCTTTCAATATTTAATTTAATCTCTTACCTAGCTGCAATGTCTGTCTGATTCTTAAAGGACCAGAAAACCAGCGCATGTGATCCGGCTTTCTGTGCAGCCTACACAAAAATAGTCCCATACAAGGATATAATGATGCATGTAAGCCAAGACTCCACAAGAGATCTTTTAAAAACAAAACTGCATGTGTCATGTTCTGAGCTACTTTCCCATAGCTGTGTATATACAACACATCTTGAGGATGGTAAACTAGACTGTCTGTAGAAGAAGGACAGTACTAAATTACTAAAAGAAAATACACCAGTTTAGTTTCAAGTTTTGCGAGAGGAATAGTTTAAAGCCAGAAAAGACAGAAATAATTCCAGAATGATTTGTTTAAATGTCTTTTGCCAGTATAACCAGCAATCACAGCAACATGGTGTGCGGAGGTGATACCCACTGTTAGAAGGGCAAATGTCCCAAAGTAGACACAGGTTTTGGTTCATTCATACAGAATCCTCTTATTGCCCTGATCCCACAGTCTTTCATTACCTGCTCATCCTTAATTTTTGGCTGCTCTTTTTCTGCCACCCTGTTTTGGGAAGGAGTGAAGGATGTCATAACCCCCCTGAGAAGTGCCGTGCATGTGATGACTCAAAGAAGCAAATTCATTGGGCAGACCACTGCAGTGAGTACTGGAGAATATCTGAATAAAATTCAAATCTACTGCTGGAGCCAAAGCCAGTTCAAACAGTTCTGTGTTCTCAAACCAGCACTGAAACAGACAGATCCCATCTAATTGGGACATCTTTTTGGAACCCAAAAATTTCTTTCACTATGAGTTCAAAATAAATACTCAGCTGCAAACTAATGTGCCCCAGCTGGAACCAGCTGTGCTTCTATGCAGACTAGCCAGGATTGCCCAAAACAGGGTATTTTAGCTGCCTAGAGAAGCTTTAGTTATGTGGTCCTCTGAGAGGGTGCTGGCAGGATGTTTGATTTCTGATCTCCTGTGATGGAGAACTGTGTTACTGCATCAGCAATACACTCTAAACACTTATCAGAACTCCTCAACTTAAGCGTCCCTTCTTCAGTACCATGGACCTGTCTGCCAATTAATGTGCACTTACTGTATTATACAGACATACATATATATACATGCTTTATTAGGAGAGCAAAAAGCTTTAGTGTTATCACTTACAGACCTAACCCTTCTAATCCTTCCCCTCTCCTCCACCTCAGCTTTGTGTTGATTTCCTTCTCTATACCATATCACCAGCATCTTTGACTGTTGCAATGCAGTATAGTGCCACAGTTTTTCTCCATTTCCTCCTTCCCATGGCTAGACTTAGAAGTTTGCAAGAAACTACAGCGCCGCACTGGGAATATGAGTAGCACCCCACCATTCAAGAGAGGAATGGGAGCCAGGCATTGAAATTTTTTTCATAGCTAAATCTCTCATTTGTGTATTTGCCTCTGTTAGGTGATTCTCTCTGTATTTCAGTGGTTTTGTTTCAACCATGAACCAGTTCAGCATTAAGGAGCTGATCAAAAGACAAAACTGAATCATAGCAACCTCATCCACTGTTGAATCCACACCAGAATTTAATCAAAAAAACCATGCTAATAATGGAAAATGCTTTTCCTTGGCCACACAGCCCTGACTACAAGAGAACTGAGACCAGTTAATGGGCACACAGGCTGAAAAGAAACTTCAGGACTCACTCTCTGGCTCTTAAATCTTACATAGACTTACTATGATGTCATTCATCTTTACCTGTCTTCTCCTTTTGCCCTCATTCCCTCTTACCCGATTGTTCAGTCTCTCTGTCTACACAATCACCAGCACTGCAATCCTCACAAACTTTCCGTTTTAATCCTGTAAGACAGCACTGATCCTGTGGAGGTCTCAAAGCTACAAGTTGGTGTTGTTATACCTGCTTACACCACGGGTCAATGCAGCTCCCATACGTTTCAACGGCAATTGTTCTGTAAGTTGAAGTCAACAGGTAATTTTACCTCCATGAGCAAAATATCCTTGGAGCTCTGAGCCTGGACCTTTGGGTGCTGGATTTTCACTGCCACCGTTCTCCCATCCTGCAGCACTGCTTTGTGTACCTGGGCTAGCGATGCTGCTCCCAAGGGAGTGTCCTCAAAACTCAAAAAAAGCTCTTTTATCTGCCGAGAGAAGAGAAAGAGGCATCAGCTTGGAGTGCCAAAGGCTATTCTCAGGAAAGCCCTGCCCACAGGCCAGAGAGTTCATGTGCCAAAGCTGGGCAGAGTCAGCCCTTTCAACTTTCTTCTGTCCCCTCCCTCAACCCTGTAATTGTTTGGCCTTCCAGTGAAGCCTGCCAAACATGCAAGTGCCCTAGAGATACTCTGCTTGTGGAAACCTGTGGCAGAGCCCCAGGAGCACATTTCATCTTGGACTTGTTGCAGCCAGGCAGTATGTGAAGGACTTCTCCAGGCTGTCCTGAAAATGGGTTGGAGTGATTATCGTCAGCACCCCGGGTGCAGAATCCCGCAGCTGTTCCTTTGCGCATATTTCTTTCGCAGATATTTAATACCACCCACCATCTCCTCCTGAAACCTGACAGTGTGTATTCCTCTGCATTACAGCAGCAAGTAGCTTACTTGGTGAAAGCCAGCACATGACTAGGAGCAGTGGTTAGGGTTGTATTCAGGGTAGGGGGACAAAAATTACCATTTGCACCTTGACAACTTGGCCTGAAAACGGGTTTAATGTGATGGACTTTCTCACACCTCCTGTAAAAGTAACCAGTGCTCTGAACTCAGAAAAAGCACCAAGCAGGGACAGCAAAGCACTTTGTAGGCAGGAGAGGAAATTATTAGCATCTCTGGCTGAGAAACTCAGGACTAGATTATACGGAAAGTTGCAGATGAAGTAGATTTACCAGGGGCAGGTCCAGGAAGCAAAATCCGAGGCAGACATGGGTGAGGCAATACGAGAGGGGCAAAGGCCCACGCATAACACAGCACCCTGCTAGAGACCCTCAGTGCAGCACCCACCAGCCAGTGTAGGCTGTGGAAACACTATGACCATGGTAGTGCAATATTGGCCTGGCAAAGTAGCCAGGCCCCTCCCCACAGTCAGTCAGCCCAGAGGGAGGACCATCACAGATATGGGGCTTCAGGCATAGTTCTTGTAATGCTAGGTGAGGATTTTTGTCCTGCTCTGTAGGGCAAGGTGAACATAAGCTCTGAGGTCTCCAGAAGTCAGCAAAGGGAACCTGTCCCACCCTTCTCGCAGGCAACAGATTTTGAGTGAGCCGTTGAGAAGCCTGTAATTTATGCAGTAACAAAAAAGAAAGAATGTCAGTGCATTTTTACAACCTGCTTTTTAAAAGGTAATTAAAGATGGGAGCTGCAGCAACCTAGTAATTAAATATGAATAAAGATCTTCTAAGCAAAGTCTTCATGCAAAGCCTTAAACGAATATTCTTTTTGCTGAAAAGTAAGAAAAACACTAGAAAGAGCAGCCTGTTCCCTCCTGCAGCTGCCAAGGAATGAGCCCCCTCCCACACCACCCTACCGCTTCTCTCCCAGCCCCTTCCACAGAAAACTATTGCCAGCAACAAACCGGAGCATTTGCAGTAATTAGATACTAACACAGACTCAGCTGCCTCCAGTAATTCACTAGGAAGGTGCATTTTATTTATTTAATTAATTCCCTTTTGTCCTGGCGGCAAAATCAATTAAGTAAAACAACTGCATTTAAAAACAACCAGTTATGTGGTTTTTAATTACAGCAGGTCCATAATTCAAACCTATTGACATTTGTGTCTCAAGAGAAAATGTGTTCAAGACACAGGGACTTTTACCTTTATGTGAAGTTTATCTATTGGCTGAAGAGAGGTTCTTTTAAGGGTAAAGATTTAAGGTGGTCAGGAGCATGCTGGGCTGTAAGATTCCACAAGGGAAAAAAAAGCAGAGAACTTGCCACATGAGGTCAGCTGGGACTTTCTTCAGCTCTCTCACTACCCTACATCCTCATAACAGAGGGATGTACCCTTTAGAGAGTGGCTACTAGTCTAATTGTCATAAGGCTGGCAACATTCCCCAAAGGTTAAAACACAGAATTGGGAGTTCACTGGCCTGAATCCAGTAAGGTACACTTATAGTAAGATCACAGATAAATTGGAGAAAATTCCATCTGCTCTGAATTTCAAAACCTCTTAATTGGCTACACTGTCAATCCAGCTATTTTCTCCAGTACTGAATGCATGCAGGGGGGAAAAAAAAGCTGCACACATTCCCTCTGGCAGGAGTAATATATACAACATTATCGTGTGACAAAGTTTTCTAAAGAAACACAATTGAAGAAAGCTGTGTCTAGGAATTCTTTTGGGTAGAGGAATTTCATTTAAAACTTGTTACTTAGGACATGCAAGTCAGGTCAACAGTCATGTCCATTAGARCCAGCCCAGTGACCTCCTGCAATTCCAGGGGGAAATTTGTGTGCATTCACAGGCTGCAGGCAAGGACAGCAAGGCGAGGGACTGCAATAGGGCCAGAGAATTGATGCATCCTTCAGGAGCAGAAGGGCAGAGCATGCATATGGGAGAGGGAGCAGATTACAGCCGAGTCATTACATGAGCAGGTGTGAGGCTGAGATAAAGCAGAAGCACAATTACGGCTGGGCTCCAGGACCCCCCACTTAGCAAATCACCTTCGTTCATTATGGAATTGTCTTTTCTTGGCTCACTGGAGGTAGCTAGTGCCTCTGCTGCAGGCTGTGTGTCCCAGACAGGCAAAAGCAAGCAAGAGGCAGTATGACATGGAAGCAAAGAAGAGGTGAGCCAGGTTCCCACACTGCCTTCTAGAGACCGGGGTACTTCCCAATGGGCTGCACCCATTTCATGCAAGCAGGGAGTTCTCAGAACAGGCTGCAGGTCCTTACTGGTCACAAGCACCCTTAACAAAAACTGGCATTTTCAGGATCGATAATCAGCAAGCAAAAGGTCTGGGACAGTCTTGGAGCCCACCTGACACGGTATTTAAGGAATTCTCAAGTTTTTTGCAGGCTACAGCTGGTCTCAAACGGCCTCATCAAACTGGCTGTTACCATCTGTAATCCCGGCAGGAGATGAAACAAGCAGTTTCCTGACAGGTTTAATAAAGGTTTACAAGGAAGTTTAGGGCTGCTCTTTTAAAGGAGTAGGACAGCCAGCTGCAGGTTTAGAGCTGTACAGGTGAGTAGTGTCCCTGCACACAGTGGTTTCCCTTGCTCCTTCCGCACAGCCAGCTCCCAACTGGGCACATGCTCAACCAGCAAATGAATGTGCACTGTACTTCACTGGCTGGAAACTTGACTGCTTAAGCCTTGACTGCTTAATTCTAAAGAATTAAGCTCATTTAATTTTAAATATGCAAAATCTTTTCATGATTGTTGGTATTAGTATTCATACCTCAGGGAACTGATATAAAAGCTCTTACAGGATCTATCTACTTAGACACTTATTAGCATGTATTTGTGCTGAGGTTGCACCTTGAGACCACGTTAAGCCCAGTGCCACAGTATGAGGTGCACAGCCACCACAGGCCCTGCACAAACTCATGCTTTCCAGGAATTCCCAGATGTCAACTACAGGCTTCCTCACATGCTGAAATGCTTTCCCAAAGCTGCTCTGCTCTGCTGTGCAGCACACATCACCTGATGCTACAATGTTGGGCATCAGGATGCCTCAGTATTTTTTGTGAATCCTGTCCTTAAACACTTAGGAAGATACTGGAAGTCAATTGGATTTAAACTCCCAAATCCTGAGTCCTTTCTGAAAGTATTACCTTATATGACCTGCCTAGCATGTTCTGAGACACCTTTGACAGAGCTGGGATTTAACCCAGATATCCCAAGTTCCAGCCTGATATCGTAATCTCTAAACCATAAAAATGTGCATGTCTTGCTAGCTAATTTCTTTTGAAATATAGTGCCTCTTAATCCAAACCTTTTTATATCCATGTGCTGCAGCAAATGATGGAGTATTACCACCTGGTTTCAACTTGCCCACTTCACAGAGAGGTATATTCCCTTCCCTCTCCAGAAAGGCTGCTAGCACAGTACCCTGGAGCATCAGCCTAAGTCATGGAGCCCCATCCCAGCCCAACACTATATAACATCATCCCACACGAGATGTGGCAGCTCTGCTCTGCCATTGTGATGAATGTTGGCCATGTCAGCAGTTTGTTCAGGACAAATTTAAAGTGCAGTAAGATGCAGGATCACTAACAACAGAAGGCATCTCAACAGTCCGGCCCTGTTGAGCTTGCAGGCTGAACCCCACTGTCTCTTAGGCAACAGCGGCTACATTTGGAGACAGAGTGGTGAGCTCCAGCTTTTGGTCTGATCTGTACTGTCATTCTTATGTTCTTCAGAAGCTCTCCCAACAGACTGACTAGTCTCAATGACAGTAGGATGGACACCGGAGGAACTGTTTCACCTGCCGCTATCCGGGACTCAAGTTGCTGTTTGACAGCCTAGAAAGTTCCTGATAGACCCTGTAAGTTTCTGGGAACGCAAAGGGTACAGGGAAACCACAGCTGGAAGTGGTCCAGTGTCCAGAGTAAACCCTGAGCTTTGGTAACAGTTCATCTTCATAAAAGGTCTGTCATGTAGCTTTTGGATAATAAAGTCACTTCTGTTTAGTATGGTAAATACGCCAGAGCAGAGGTAAATATGCCCATGTCAGGGAAATTGGCCAGAGTCTGGCACAAGAGCGGAACACGTAGCAAGAGCTGAGACCATCTCAGGCAGAGGCCATCTCCAGACACTTCACTGTGCTTGACAGCTTCACCAATCACAGCTGCTCAAAATAACTCACAAAAAAGGGCCCAACAGGGATAATGCTGTTCCTTTATTAATAAAACCAGTGCAAACTGAAACATTCAAAACCTCAACTACAGTTTCACAGCAGATCTCCTCTTCTGATCACAGCATACTCTAATTGCTCCTGAGTCTTGCATTTTGTATTTGGAGACTGTAATCAATGAGATGTCCTGCTGTTTTAGAAGGGGGTGACCAGGCAACACATGATCAACTTGGAACTGTTTCTGTCTCCAGGATACTCATCACAAGCCGTGATACAACAGAGCTCCATTAACAAGAGTATTGTGTTGCGATGGTCAGGAGCAGCTTGCAGTCTCCTATCATTTTGAAGCCATGTAGCAACACAGGAAAATGCACATGGTAAATTATACAGCTGTGAGACAAGCCCATGGAGGAAGCGGACAGCAAGAAAGTGATTAAGGTAGGTAAATTTTGGACATCTGTGCTGTGATTCTCCAAGCTGGAATTCACTTGATAAGATGACTCGATTCATCTGTTTTTTCTGTAACTCATAGAGACAGCACTAAACAGTTCCCTCTTAATTATGGCTCCATGGGTGGCAATTTGCTAAGGTGAGCTCAGTCTGCAGGAGCCTTCTGAGACTTACATAGGGATCATGCTGTCTGCAGCTTCCTAGTCAAGACAGTGTGGGGCACTGTGATAATGGGATTCATGAGCTTGCTGGAAAACAGATCAACACAGTATCACTCTGGGAAGAAAAGCTGGGGGGCTGCAGCTGCCACCATAACACTACCTAGTACAACGTCCCCTCTATTTCAGGAGCAGAATATCTGAAGAGACCCCCAGTTCTATGTCTGTTACAGCATTCCTAGGGTTTGCGGCTCCCAGAACTTTTGGAATTCACTTATCAACACTAGGACACCACTGCTGTCAGAAATCTGATTGCCTTTCCCGGTTTAAGGGATGTGAACCTCATCCTAGGCTGGTCATCTTTTCAACAAGATACACATGGTGTACACGTACCTTGGCTCATGGTGCCAAGGACTCACTGATCGCTGCAAGTCTACAAGACCAAAGTTCTAGGCAAGAGAAAAATGTTACCCTGGTGTAGAGCAATATACTTCCCAGACAGCAAGTGAGAGTTTTTTCCATTGTCCCAGCCTGTCTATCCCCTCTACGAAAACAAAATGTCACAGTGTTGCTCTGAGAATTATTAAGACAGCAAAAACCGAAAGATTAGATTTATCGCAGCAGACAGTGGATTATGAAGAATAATTCATCAAACGTCAGAACAAACAGCCCACAATTTATAGGCGGCTTTGTTGAGTCAGTGAAATCTGATTGGACTTCTCACCACCTAATGAATGCCAAACCTAATTGATGGTTCCTAAATGCATCTGTCAAGAACATGTATTTATTAATTCAGTATTTTTAATAATATTGTAGATATATACAGAATAGTGGTTTTCTTTTCAATGGATTTGCTGGTGTTCATACTACATTTACATGTAAGTGTGCATATATACAGAGGTATACACTGCATCCAAATGAATGTAGGTAAAGGTATGTGTGTATTCTCATGCACTGAAACAATTGCTAATGGCTTATTACACAAAATCCCTGCATCTTTCACTGCACAGAATAGCAAAGTAATGTGATTCTTTTCATAGGGAGATATGCAATAAGATGCCTGCCTAGAATTCTGAAGAGCTGAGCTCTAACATTGTTTCTCCTTGATATCCCATGTAATGCTGGGCCACTCCATGTCACAGTGCTCATGCTTGGATGAGCAGAATTAGGGCTGTCAAGACAGCTAGAAATCTGTCCTTGTCTCATTTATAAGGACCAAATTTTTAGATTTGCTTTTAAAAACCTATCTGTACAATGCATATACAATAGTCATTACACACAGCCACAAATATGTCACTTCACATGCCAATGGTACACATTTGCTCTTGGGATGCCAATCATTGCTAACTTCATTAATCACTGCCAATGTTGCACTACAATAGCACAAAACCAGGGCTGTCCATCAACCATTGGCCTTTCTTCTATGAAAGGGCTGTGACTCAGGTGGGGTGTGAAGTTCATCTTTTCCTGTTATTTCTACCTGGTACCACTTTGGCCCTCTGCAGCCCACTACCTGCTAAAACACTGAGAATCTTCTCGGGGATCCTACCAAAAGCATTTCTCAGTCACAAAGCCATTAGTGTAACAGAAAATGAACTCTGCTGAAGGAAGAATCCTTGATCCCATCAGCCAGAGACCAACATTTGCTCACTCATTCACTGTCTGATACCTAGGATACTGGCTACTTCCTGTTCTGCTCACCTGTGATCCTCTTTCTGTTGTCTCTTTTGGCTAGAAAAGCAGTGGAAAAGCCTACATGAAGCCACTCTTCTATTCATCGCATCCATACATTGAGCTGTACAGCAATAATATCAATCTACTTTACTTGCTATAGTACCTTTAATTATAACAGAGCCATACTTTGACAAAGAGCACCTTTTATTCCATCCCTGACAACTCCTGCGTAAGAGTCTGTGCTCAGACACACTCATGGTAGCTTCATTTGTTTTCCTGAGTAAGTCAGATCCTTAAAACAAGGCAGAACTCTCTGAGAATATCACTCATCCCAGATCAAAACCTGGATCTCAGTGGTGACAGCTACAACAGGCAGTAACAGAAATGAGCAGACAGAGCTGATGTATGTCTCCTGAGACCCTGCATGTGAGGTGGACCTCATCTCCCATCCCTCTAAAAGGTGAGCCACTTATCATGGCTCCCACAAACAAACAACACTCAGTCTAACAAAAGCAAGGATTGTCATGGCCAGACTGGAACATAACTGGCTCAGGAACACCCTCCTGACTGGCACAAGGAGATAAAAAGTTTTTCACCAATTAAGCTATTAAATGTCCTACTCCCTACTACCTTCCAAAGACACAAGATGCTAAATTTAACAGATTAGCTCAGCATCCAGAGATGCTTTCAACAGTTGGGAGTTCTACAGGTTTTCCATTAGCATTTCATCAGAGCCTCTTCCGTGCTTAGCTTCTTTCAGCTGTTCTTTGTCCAGGTGCTGGTTTCACAAAGCAGTCTGAAAGCACAGAAACTGCACAATATACTTCTGATATAAGGCAGATATCAAGCCAAACTGTAAGAAAGCAGAGTCCAGACATCATCTGCAGGGCTAGCAGAACATCTCTGGTAGTACAAGCACATAGATGAAACCAGAGAGGAAACAGCAAAGTTGGGATGTCTCAGAACAAGTTTCTAACCCATCCACGTGTGTGTGAACATTATTCCTGGTCAAAGTACTCCATGCAGATAGCTTTCTCCCATGTCTGTAATCTCATACTCAGAATTAAATTCCAAGAAGCTGTATTTCTCAAATATGTCCATTACCAAGGGAAAGGTTTTGCTGTTGGAAGCTGCATTGTAATTTTAAACTGCAAGTTCAGTTCACTTCTTTATGGAGAAGATGGAAGGTGGAAGAACCTTGCACCACTGAATCAACTACTTCCTCAGAATCCCTGAGTGATAACAAAGTACCAGTCCCTCTAACACTGATGCGGGCATTGAGAAATGTCCTGTTTCCAGATGCAGTTAATCAGCACAATGACCTGGCTTGTTCAGCATCTCGCTTCTTTCCATCTCAGAATATAACGTCTTGTACAGCTAGTCACACTCCTGATATCCTAAATCACTTCCGTACCCCAGCCTGTCTATGACTGGTGTCCAACAGCAGCCAGTGTTTCCTGATCCTAACGATCAAGCAAGAGTCCACCAACAACTATGCTTGTGAGGAAAGGGAAGATGGAAAACAACAGTCTCTCTATGTGCACAGTAAATAGTGTCACTGTGCACTCTATTTTGCATGATATAAGTATCTTACAGTCTATGCAAAATGCACAGACCAAAGCAAAGCCAAGGTGTGTATATACAAATATAATCCTGTTCACTTCCATTCCATCATGCTGAAAAAGAAAGTAGTGACTTGTAAGCCACTTATTCCCTCCAACAGTGCAGGCTATGGGGCAGACGGTTCCCTGCTCTTCTCTTGCACATACAAATGGTCCCTTTTAATTTACTCTTTCATCTGTCTCCCAGCTGAGCAATGCTCATTAAATCCACTCTTTTCTCTCTGACTTTTTGGGGAAATACTACTTCATCTGCACCTCTCCTGTCTGTGAGGATGGAGTCACACTTGTCAGTTGCTCAGACAGACTGGAATCACAGTCCTTCAAGAGCACACGTCTCCACTCCCAACCATCTTTTGTATTTTAATTGAAAGCATTCTTTCTCTTTTCTCCCCCTGATAAAGGAGGCTCTCATTTGTTATACCAGTGCACAGTGAAAGCACAGCAGAAGACAACTCTTCGCTGCATCCCATCTTCCCAAAGGGATTCTTATTCCATGGTTCAGGTAGAGCAGTAGTGGCCCCTTTCTACTAAGATCTTGCTGTGTTCTCTGCAGCTCTTCAGCTCCCAAGCAATAGAGTTGAAAGTGCTAACATAGCAGGAACATCTCTGTAGTTCCTAAGAAGGGAATAGTCTCCTCAGCCTTCTGCTCTTTTAATGGCTCAGTTAGCATATCTAAGCAGCTTGCTTATCCCTTCCCCAGCTTTCTGGAGCTGTTGCACAAAGCTCTGCTCACAACCTCTACCCCCACCACTGCATCTTGATAACAGCTCATATAAAATTCCCACTTCCTTTCTGCTGACTCGTAGCTCTGGCTCTGTACTCTACATCAGCCTGCTTCTAGCCAAACTACAATTTCAGCCTGTTTCTCAGTCATCTTTTTTCAGATAGTCATACCTCTGTTCACATTCAACAAAGCTAAAGCACAGTTCCTAATATTCTCACTCAAACCATCCCTCCTGTCTCCTTTCTCAGCACAACAGAGAATGTCACCAACTTTCTATCAAGCATGCCTGCAGCCTTGGTCTAGTCATCAACATTGACCTCGCTCCAGATATCATTTTCAGGTCTGAATCTAGTACTAGACATCAAGTACTAATGCTCACAAGTGACAGGTGACAAGCCAACTGTTCTGTCTTTGACACTCAAAGTTCCCATTTCTCTTGAGCCATACATGTACTAAGACATGTGGTGGTCCCCAACACACAGAACCCCTTGACTAAATTCCCGAAGACATATTCCCAAATGACATATCACCGCTACATATGCCAGCATCCTGGTGCAAAGACAGAACATTTGTAAAGAATCATCAAATCGTAGAACAGCTCTGGTTAGAAAAGACCTCAAAAGATTGGTTTAATTTTTCATGGGAAAGATGAGATTATCACATCTTGAAAATCTCCAGTGATGGGGACTCTACCACATTCCTGGGGAAGTTGTTGCCGTGATTGGTAGTTCTAAATGCAAAAAATTTCTTTCCTACATCAAGACGAAGCCTCTCTCAAAATGCCACAGTCGGGGCGAGTTGGCATATAAACAAGAAGGTTAGATTTAAGAAAGCACCCAGAAGCAAATGAACTTCCAAGACCATTTTGACTTCAGGTATAAACACATTCCCACCACGCACTGGCTGAAACCTGTGTAGGAAAGGGTCAAGGAGTCACAACAAACAGGCTCCATGTTAGTCACAGCCAGGCAGAGGCAGGCTCAGCCAAGGACTGCAGAGATGCCCCAAGGGCCTTGTCAGCAGTAAGCCTGCACAACAGCAGCAGTCCTGTGAGAAATAACCAGCTGCCAGAGCCTGAGGATATATGGGGACCTTCGGGAACACACATCACCTGTGCCTCATCTTAAATACCTCTGATTCAGCTTTGAAAGCCTGGGGGCTTCAAGAAGTGTATAAGACAAGGAGGGGGATTCGGGGAGGGAGTGTGTTTGGGCAACTTTACGTGACTATACAGAGCATGTTTGGAAGAGGTCAGGTGGAAGCATTTGGTCAGAAAGCGAAGCTGTGCCAGGGCTTGAGCAGAGAGTTAAGAAGGAGGCATGGGGCAATGCATTTGTGTACACAGCTTGTATGGGGAATGGTAGGCAAAATCCATCCACAGAGAGGTAAATGAAAACTAGGACCAGGACAGGTGTTTGCATGTGTGTGCAGAGGCAGGGCGTGCAGGAGGAGTGGAGGCCTCCTGCAGTGTATGTCCAGGACAGCACTGCATTTCATTTCATAGAATCACAGAATGGTTTGGGTTGGAAGGAACCTTAAAGACCATCCAGTTCCAACCTCCCTGCCATGGGCAGGGACACCTTCCACTAGACCAGGTTGCTCAAAGCCCTATCCAACCTGGCTTTAAACACTTCTAGGGATGGGGCAGCCACAATTTCTCTGGGCAATGTTCCAGTACCTCCCCACCCTCACAGAAAAGAATTTCTTCCTAATATCTAACCCAAACCTACTGTCTTTCAGTTTGACACTTGTCCTATCACTACATGCCCTTGTAAAATATCCCACTTCAGCTCTCTTGTAGGTCCCCTTCAGGTACTGGAAGGTGATATGATGTCTCCCTAGAGCCGCCTCTTCTCCAGGCTGAACAACCCCAACTCTCTCATCCTGTCTTCATAGGAGAGGTGTTCCAGCCCTCTGATGATCTTCATCACCTGAGACAAAGAGCAGGAATGACAGAATCAGCATTGCACAATCCAGCAGCCTGTCAGCAGGGTGGACAGAGGCACAGTACAGTGAAAACATGCAGAGGGCAAAGCCCAGTCCCAGACAGATTCTGCCCAGTTATATCCCTTCCTCAGTCTTTGGTTATAATTAATAGATACAAGCAGGCCTAAAGTCTTACTGAAGCACAATACTGCCCAAGATTAACAGAACCAGGAAGCCGGAGGAGGGATCTGAGGTGGACCTGGAAGTATGGACCATGCAGTCTGGCAGATGTGGGCAGCCCTGCCTGAATTGAACTGGTATCAAGAAAGGGATATAATAAGGTTGCTACATTAGAAGAAAGATGCTTAAAAGGTAGTAAAGCTCTGCTGAAAATGTAAAGCTCATAAGGCAGATACTGGTGCTAACTGTGCCTTGATGGGATATCGAAACACCAGCACACCTGGCAGACAAGTCAATGCAAAAGGCACAGCTATAGAGCAGTCCACACCACAAAGACTAAGGTGCAGGGATGAAAGAGAAGCTAAAGTAGAATAACTTACAAAGTGTTCTGGATGGGACCCTGGAGTTTGTATCCCTTGCAGTCTACTCTTGGAAAAAAATGTACAGAGATCAATAAAAGTCCCTCAAGAGGCACAACTGCATGGCAAATTAAATCCATGACTGTTTTTTCCAATACTGTCACTGCCACGATGCATTAGGTCATCCCAGTCGTATAAATCATGGAGACCAGAGCGCTCTGCATTGATGCAAAGAGAAAAGTCCTACACTAAGCCAGCTACAATTCTGTCCTGTTTCCTTCTTGTCAATCTCTCCTCCGAGTAGCAGCTTTTCCTTTCTTCTCCCACCCACATTTCCCCTAGTTTTCATGTGTCTGCTCTGATCTATCTGCTTCTCCTACAGTTCATTTATTATCTGTCTCTTCCTCCTCTTCCTCCCATGTTTTTTCCTTTGCCCCCAGATCTTCTTGTAGGGCTGCCAAATTCCTGGTTCAGTGGTGTAACTCAGCTGATTTACTTTCCTTAAAGCTGTGTCTGCTCTCATGTAAATTACTCTCCAAACCCAGCCTGTGAAATGGGCTTGTTCACTAAACTCTATGAATAGGAAAGTAGGCACAGCTGGCCTATTCATAATCAACATAAAAAATAGATTAGCACTTTACAGATTAAACATTATCGTTTCAACAGTTAACATAAATCAACTACACTTACAGGCCTAGCATTGCTGCTGCCACTGCAGGGTGACAAGCACTGCAAAGGGAAGGGCTGACAGTCCAGGGTGCAGTGGGAAACAGCTTGAACGTAAGTTCTCCCCTCGCACCCCCAGTGTGTACTGCTAGAGGTTGTTACCAGGACAAAAGTGGGCTAAGGAAACAAAGGTAATTTTGATTAAGTCACATGCATTTCCAAGCAATCTAGAAACCCACCATTCTAAAGCCAGAATCCAATTGCCCTTCTTCCCTCCCTAGGGCTAATGCAGCTGAAAAATGGAGCAACAAAGTCAGTCTCTGGAATGGAGCAGGACAGGGAGCCTCCAAATACTAACTGGTACCTAGCTCTGTTTCCTGTAGTTCAAAATATTTTGACTTTTGTGGATGAAGAAAAGCAGTTTGGTGGATTCCATCTATTGTAACCATCTCAAAAAACACCTCATCACAACCCAGGGATTCACCTCACCAAAGAAAGGCCAAGTACTGAGATCCACTTCAGATGTGTCCTGTGGAGAGAGTAGCCCAGAGTGGTCAGGCTCCATTTCCTCCCTCATCAGGTACAAGATGCTAAGTCACTGGAGATGCTCAGCCCAACACACCGTCATCAGTGTGCTATGGTTGTGTAGTCAATAGAGAGATAAGGCCCACGGAATCAGTCTGGTCCATACCTTTCCATTCCTTCCTGCTCACTCACTAAGAACCACTCAATGTCTCAAATGTTTAGCTTGGAGCAGCCAACCTGTAATTCCTGAGCTGGTTCTAATGACTGCAAGGGACTGGCAAAGGCCTTGGCCAGAATCTCTCATTAAGAACCAGCCTCACAGCTCTATCAAACAAAAAGGAAAAAAAAAAGTAGAATAAGAAGAGATTAGGTTATGGTCCAAAAGACAGACTGGGAGAGGAGGCATTGGCTTAAAGGTTTTCTTGGCAGCCAGGGCAAAGACATTAGCAGCTCACAAAGGGCAAGGTGGGAAAAGTTACATGGAGAGACTTCTTTAGTATAACTCTGGTAATTCTAATTGCTCTAGCCTCCTTCTAGCCTTTCTTGATAAATGGGAAGAGCAGTTAATAGATCTGAACCAATCAGCTACATCCAATAAGGTGCTTGAGAAAATTAGCTTTGTTCTCGGGGCACAACTGATACCACGTCAGTTTCATTCATTATCCAAAATGAGCCAACTACTGTCTATTTTCTACCAATAATTTGAAATTTGGAAGGGTTGCTGAACAGCCTCTTCCAAGAACTTGCCAATTTAAGATTGAGTGGTTATGTGAGCTTTGTAAGGGAGAAACTCGTAGGTTTGCTTCAGCTGAGCTCTCCTGGCACAAGTAATAGGTCATGTGAGTTTACTTCTTCAGTTGTCATAGGCAGCTTCACAAGTGTGGCTCTGAGCCATGCATTCTGTAAAACTAAACACTGCAAAGCTTATAGAAAGGAAGTGCAAAATGTGCTTAATGTTCACAAACATAACATGAGAAAACTTCCTCTTCCTCAGGCTGGTCTGCCTACTAGGAACAGACACACTTTGGTCACTAATGGTGTAAAGAACTTTGAGACCCCAATTTTTGCTTCAATCCTCAAAACATAAAAGCATGTTGAGTATGTGGCTTCTTGTATGGAGAATTTCCAAGGTTCCCAGCCGTTTTTTCACAGGGAAGAAAACTTGCAGGCAGAGTTGAAGTGTTTTTTATGGCTCAGCATCCTTCCATAGAATCAAGAGCTGCCTGTCAGACAGATCCCAGAAAAGCCATAAAAGAAAGCCTATTAGATCAACATACATCTTAAAAATTCATAAAAATTCTATGTGTCTATTCTGTGTGTTAGAAAAATGCAGATATGTCAAGGTCAGGCCCTGTAACTCCTTATTTCATCTTACGTCATTTGTTTCATCTACAAATAACCTATTGCCAAAAGTTGCCTGACTCACTGCATCATGTTTTCATATTTCTGATGGGTCAAGAGCCAAGTAAATGTGTAGACACAAAATTCTGATAGAAATCAGGAGATAATAACTAAGCAGAATCAAGCAGGATGTTAAAAGATCAGTGGGCAGGTAGCTGACAGGATTCTCTGCTCCCTCAGAGAAAAATCAGGCGTAGTAAACCCAGCCTGCGTCAAGATCAGAGCATCAGGAATATTTCCGAGTGTATCAGCAGTGGGTTTTGAAACAGAAGCCAGTCCCTCCACATAGCAGCTCAGTGTTTCTGCCCCAACACAGATCCTGCTGTGTCAGAAATGCCTGGAGATTACTGAGCAAGTGAGATACACATTTGAAAAAAAGTCTCCATATACAAGAATAAAGACTCTTAATCCCAGTTACAGATTGCAATTTCCAGTGACTGTTTGGAACTGGGTTACTCGTGCTGAGAAGTGTTTTCTGCCAACAGCTAGAGCATTGCTGTGCAGAACATCCACCACCTCTGCAGAGTGTGGACACTGAATACAGCCCAACACAGCTGTCATGTGCACTGCCAGCCAAGATGTATTTGCATCAGAGCAACACTTCAGGTGCCATCAAAACTCTGAAACAACTGTACTAAAGACAGCTTACTGTCTGCACACAAGACACTGAGCCAACAGATTCCATGCAGGTATGTCATACGCTAACCCCCAGGCACCTAAAGAATTCGTAAATTGAAGGAAAAAAATGTCACTAAGCATCCAGATGAGAACTATTCCTTACCAGGCCATTCCCCGTTGCATTTTCTGATCTGAAATTTTGCACTTCCTTACAGAAAGCCCTCTAAACAACCCTTCAGAAAATCCACTGTCCAACTTCCTATATTGTAAATCTTACTAACATGAAAGAAGTCAAAGGAGATTATCCTCTAATCTATACACAAAACCTTCCCTCTCTTAGACAATGGGACTTAGAGCACCCAGGAAGATGCTGCCATGAGCAGGACCCAGCCATCCTCTCCCACGAGCTCTGTGGGAAGAAAATCCATGCAAGAAGGCAGTACCCTTTTCCACAGCTCCCCAGGTTGTCCTTGGCATGACAGTAAGGGTCAGTAACACTAGAGCTTGCACACAGTGAGCAGGGACACAAGGAACAAAGCACGGTTCACCAACCGAACCACATAAAGCTCCCTGTTTGCTTTCCCCATCTGCCCTTGGAGCAGCATTTCTGGGCTGCTGACACCCACACAAGGGCTCAGTATAGAGGCAGCCACACTGGGATCTGCCATTGACTGGGGCCTCTTATCAGAGACAGGGCAGGGCGAGCACAGCAGAGGCTGCAGCAGCAGCGGGACCTGCACAGGCAGCCACTCCTGCCTTTCAGTTGAGTAATGCAGGACCATTTGTTCTGGGTGACATTAATGCTATTCGCCATCCATCTCAGACTCTTTAAATTACCTTTTTATGGCCAAAATCCTTCTCATAATTGATAAAAATCTCTTTTTTATATCCCAAGTTATTGAAAGAAATGTGAAGGTTTCTTATTCCTCATTATAATTTTAATAAAAATGTGTTTTTTATTGACGGCTGCTTGGAAGCCCTGACGGGTGTAGCAACAGAGGCTCTGAGGGGTGGGAGAAGGGCCATATCCTTGCGTCCCACTTTCCAGCCCCTCACACTGTCAGAGTAATGGCTGCCACAGCCCAGCTTCCACTTTGGTGGGTAATGGAGGGTGGGTAACATCATGCAGAATGAGGAGATTTCCTGTGATCGACAACATCCACAGGAGGCAAAAGAGGCTCTTGCTGACCTAGATCCGGTTACTCCAAGTCCATTAGTGACATACACAAGGGCCAGCTTCACAGACCATCCTGGCACAGCATTGCTGGAGATGGTGTTTTAGGACAGAACCAGGTTCACAGGCTACAGGAGACTTGGGTGTTCAGCAGAGCAATTCTGCGCCCGTCCACAGCCTCAGTCACCCACAAGAGCAACTGTGCACTGTGCCACACATCACTACTTTTGGGCAGAACACTCAACCACAAGGCTGCGCAACACTGGAGGAAGCAGGCACGTGTCCTGGCAACTTAGATGGGTTAGACAACACTGCCAGCCCGGGAAGAGGCTTTCTGGAGCCATAACAGGACCTGGAGCATTGTGACATGAAGACCTTGTGATCTAGCACAGTAAATGAATCTTCTCTAGAGCACCATATGGAGTAAGCTACAGAAAGTGGCTCATACTACCTTGGGAATAACTTGGATGCTATAGGACATGCAATGTAATACCCAACAGCCTATTGAAGGCGTAGCTGCTCTCCCACAGGGCTGAGCACTGCTTGAATAGTTCTGCAAATCAGAAACAAGCTTATGTCTCACCAGAGCTTAAAATGCTAATCAACGATTCCAGAAGGTAGGGAATCAAGTCCATCCTTCCCCCTGTCACTGGCATAGCAAAGGCTGCCATGCTATACCAAAAATGCATGCAGAAATAGGAGCAAAAAGAGTCTCTTCTATTCCCTCTGTCTTTTCTCATACTCTCATAAAAGTTTCAGCACAGGGAAGTCTTTTGTACTGGGGATTAGCACCTTGCTGTGGTCTCATGCTGTATCTTTCCCACGGCAGTACACAAGGGCATACGATTTTTGTCCCTCCCTGTCAAATGGCCATGCGGCATCACTGCAGATCATTGCAATGACCTCACTCACTCAGATGTATATGGGTACATTTCGACAGCAGATGAACAGTACTCATGTACCAACTCAAAAAACACTTTGGGAGTGTCCTGGTTCCAGCCAGGACCCAGCTAATTTTTTGCAGTAGCCAGGAGGGGGTGTGGCCAGGACACTAAAGTTATTTGATATCACCTCATACCCTTGCCAGGGGCAGGGAAAAGGGACTCCCTCTTGTTGTTCTCGGGTTCCAATAAACACACGGAGACAGCTGTTAGGGTTCTCCAACAGGCAGAGGCCAAAAGGGAGGAAGAAGAGAGAGCCGGCCTCTGCCCTAACTTTATTTATATGTTCTCAGAAAGTACCATGGATTGGAGGATAGGAATGCCACTTCCTGCTGTCCACTAGTCAATAGAATTGTCTATCATATAGGTTAGGAATTCATAACAATCTTTGCCGGTTAGGTCAACAATTCGTGTTTACACAAAAGTGCGTGAGAAACTATTTCGCTGAACCAAAAACACTGCACATCTGAAGAACCGCAAAATGCAGGGCCACATCCTCTTCCAAGGAGAAGGGGTTCCTTAAAATTGAGTAAACATGGTGGACAGAACACTCAGGTATTTTTTATTGTCAGGGGCTTTTAATGTAAATTGTTTCTTTGTCTTATACCTTTTGTTATTAATATTGTTGCTGTTATTGTTTGTTTTCTTACCTCATTGCTGTTTCCAGTAAATTGTTCTTATCTCAACCTGTGATCTTTGCCCTTTGTGCCTCCAGTTGGTTTCAGCAGGAGTACTAAACTGGAGAATACCATTCCTAAGCCACAACAAGGGCCAATTTAAAGTACAGGGACAAAGGGCAGTATTCTTCTTAGCCATGATTTTGCTGCCAAGACAATGACTTCCCAGACAAGGAGTATCTGTTTCTTACTCGCACAACACTGGTGCTGTGCCAGGTACAACAGTAGGAATCTAAAGTTGAATCCTCCAAACATCACTGTGAAAATGCATCCTCCTTTACAAATCACAACACAGGAGATTCCTCTACCACATGTGCTTTGTTTATAAATCAAAGTCAAACCATTGACGTATCCTGCTCTGTTCAATCAGCAAGCTCCATCACTGTGTGACTGCAGGAGGCTTCTTGCAAATGGCAAAATAGTGCTTGAACAACAGGTAAAAGCTGCAATTAACTGTGGATGAAAAGGATGGTCTCCTTGGAGGTGCTGGGTAATCAAGCAATTAGAAACTACTTCCCATTACCTGCACTCCCACAAAGCAGAGCTAGAATGACATCCTTCCAAATGACTACCTTTCCATCTATTTAAGCCCTTTGTATGATTCGGCTTCAGCAGAGACGAGTCTTGACCTCTGGGCTCTTCCCAGCCCTTTCTCTCAGCTTTGAACAAAGCAAGCATTGTAAGCAGAACTTTCAATCACTGGTGTGTTCTCCCTATGGAGCCTGTTTTGCCTCAACCTTCCTGGAGCACAGCAAACTCACCAGCAATGGCATAAGTATGTATGCAGATATGGATACCTGGAGTCAGGATTTCTTGGCATTCCTCATTTGATAGCATCTGAGACTGCTCAGCTTCAGCAATTTCTACTCTTCTCTGCAACAGCTTCAACAACTGTGATGTGAGGATAAGTCAAGTGACAAAGAGAAAGGACAGAGTCTCACTCCCATGGCTGGTCTCATGCCCTACATTAGCCCATCACCCCCCAAGCAGCGACACAGCCTGGACACAGAGCACTTGGGCAGCCACGCCACACAAGCACTCTGCCAACATGGGAAAGACCCTACTCGGGACCACACTGGCCTCAGTGGAGGGGTGCTAACTTTATCCTTGTCCTAATCGCCAACAACACAACCTCAGACCAGACACAGGAGCAATGACTACAGAACCTGCCCAATGGGAACCTACCAGAAAGGAGTGGGAACTGACATATTTCCGAAAGGACAGTGTGACACATGGGGAGGAACGGAGTGTGAGCCACCAAGGAAAATGACCTCCAACATGAGTTAAAGCCTGCGTAGAGTATTAAGTACACTAACATATTGACAGGGAGAATAAGAAGTCTTAGGGAAAGGGTCAGTAAGTTGATTAAAAATTTCAAATGTTCCAGCATGGGCTGGAAGCTGATAAGCAATGGGCTGTGAAAAGTGACATCTTGCTGTACACAGGAGAAGTAATACAGTGGTGCTGCATGGGTAGAGCTATGCTGTGGCCTGCTGGGATGTGCCATACAACAGCAAACCAGGAGGTCTTTTGGGACTAGAAAGAGGTAAAAGTGTGTGTTGGCATAGACAGGAGTACACGAAGTGAAGCAAGGAGATGTCACAGTATCTAAACTCATTATCATTGCACAGCAGGAGAGAACCGAAACCCGTATTAGGGAATGCTCTGGACAGTAGTGGAGCCAGGCAAGAGAGGGCACAAAGGATATTTGGAAGACCAAGGGTTGTAAAAGCTGCCAAGTCCTTCTGCAACCACTCCATCCTATGATGGATGTGAAATGCCCTTGATCAGAACAGAGTGGCATCACCTCTCCAATACCCCTGTATCTCACAGCCACAAGACAATCCTTTCCAACAAACCTGCCAGAGGGAGGAAATGCCCCTACTCCCAGTGCTGTCAAAATTTCTTCCATCTTTTCTAGTTTCTAAGCACAAAGATTTTGTGCTTTTAAGGTGCATCCAGTTTGAAAGATTTATCTTCCAGAGCCCCTCATCAGACTTTCTCCCTAAATGTCTGGTGTCCACATTTCACCAGAAGTTGCCTGGCTCTGCTCTGCATGCACTTTGTTGAGTTAGAGCACTTAGCTGAACCAGTTCTCTCTCCCTGTGTCATTAGTAGTTCTGCAGAGAAAGAATATATTTGGTTTGCTTTCATTTTCCACACTTGACACCTTTTCACTTTCAGAACCTTGTTCAAGCAAAGAAGATAAAAATAGAGGTAGGAGAGACTCTTTCCGTCGTATCTTATCACTCATTCTTATGAACACAGCTTTTCCCAACTGCTCCAAGGAATACATCCAGAACAAGCCCAACCCATGCTATTTCCACTGTCTCCCCAAAAGACTCTTGCTCTGTGATCTCACTGGCGATTGTTTCTAGGAGTCATTGCAAAGATCTCATTGTGCAGCCTCTCCCACTGCTACTACTTGTGTTACCCTCTGAATCCCACCTCACCCACCTCAACCTCTTGCATACAACACCCAAGAGAATTATCACCTCCCACCATCACTCAGCCAAACCACTGTGGCTGGGATTAGAAAGCCAGCATCTGCTCACTACTGATTATTTTTATCCCAATGATCCCTGATAGGTACACAAATTGTCCCTGGACTTAAAACAGGGTGGGATAGGACAACCCATTAGTCAGCATATATGATGCTTCTCCTTCTGTGTCAAATCAGGACATATGCCATTTGCCTTTACAGCAGTTAGCTCACGCAGCAGAGCTACCTGCTGCAGCTCCCAGTCCCCAGCCATGATGCTGGCCTAGAATGGGAGATCGCCCATCAGCAGGGTATCAAACAAGTGTGTGTGGGGACAACAGAGCCATGTTGAACTGCTGTAAATCCTCCTCACAAATGCTCTGTCTTTGCTCAAACATCAGTCCCACTGGAATGGTCTCCATTTAAGCCAGTTTTCCCACAAAACATTTGTTGAACATCCAAGCCCGTGATAAGATTCTCAGGAGTAGGTCATATCAGAAGGCAGACTATTTCTAATTGAAAATATAATGCTTCTATACATGAAATTGGCTTTTTTTGATCTTCCTGCCTTTTTGCAAGCTCTTGCCTAATTTGTTAGCTTGTCACATTCCTCCCTAGGTATTTCTGTATTTCCAGTTGCTCTTTCTCCCACTTATTCTGCACTGATCCAAACTGTATGTAATTATTTCTTGCCTACACCTAAGATTCATCTGAAGAGCCCTGCTCTTGGGCCTGATGGGAGAACTGTAAGTCTTACCACTGAATTTGAGAACAGCTGGGCTAGGCCTACGCACCCTGGGAAGGTTCCCTCACTGTCATTTTCTCTTCTATTTGAATTCATCTGCAAGTTCCCAGGTGTGATGATGGGTTCCCCCCCTCCAGGGGGGAAAATTTCAGGATCCCTCTCAGCATACTTCTCTGCCCTGACACTCCACCTCGCCCCTCTACCACCTATATTTCAGCTAAGTATGTCATACTTCAAATGTACTGAGGATCTAGCTACACTGGCATTAAATATGTTCCTGAAGCAACCCTATTAAATACTCTAGGCTCCAGCAAAGACCGCTTTGGTGCATTAGGTTCCCCAAATACTTTCTGGTTTTAAATACCTTTATTTGATACCTTGTAACTATTAACATGGGCATATACGGCAGCTTTTAATACTGCCCAGTTTTACAAGCTCCTTTATTTTTATACATGTTATTCTCTTCATTTATCTCTTTTATCATTGCTCTCTTTCTCTTGTTACCATTTCCTCTCCATCACTTTCTTCCCATTTCTACTTTTTTTGCCCTCCCTCCCTCTCTCTCTTTAAAATTAAATATTGCCCAGCACTGCCCATATGAAGGAAGTGAATGCTATGAGGCAGAGCTGCTGTGGGGACTGTATTCGAGCTGCTTCACTGGGAATCAATTAGGCACGGAGTGTTCATCTAGCTCCCAAGAAGCACAGAGAAATCAGGGAGTATCAGTGGCAGCTGAACACACACTTGAGAGTATCAGTGGCAGCTGAACCACCTCTGAGCACCTACTTCAGCCTTTAAGAGACGCCACACAAACAGAGGTGGCTGATGTGGTAATTTAATGTGGGCTAACCTTGGTGACTTTCCACTGCTCCTGTGGATGGGAGATTGCCAGATGGCGGCCCATGGAGGCAGAGACCTGCAAGGAGCAGACAGCCTGCCCTGCTCCATCTGTCCACTCAGCTATGAAACACAGCTGACACCAGCCCTGCTACAGGGATGCAGTGCTGATAAAGGGAGCATGTTGCAGGTTCGGGGCTGATATTAACTTTGCTATTAAACTGTAGGGAAATATTAATGATCATTCCTGGCTAGACAATATCTAGACCCTTAAACTACACACAGGCAGACTCACCCTATCTAAATCTGCCTGTAATATACCCTCTAGGTGCAAATACTTCACTTACCTCCTTGTGTTTCCACCATACCTCCTTACTACACAGTCAGACAGGCCAGAACAACCAAAACAGCCCCAAAAACCTCTATATACGAGCAATAACAGATGTACACACCGCTTCCCTTCTCCAACCTTCTGTCTTCCTCCCCCTCACATACACTTTCTCTAGCATCACCTTTGCACACTGCTGCCTCCTGCCTGCCTCTTACCATGTCAGTTGTGATCTTTGAAATGCCTCTCCTCAAACTGGGCTAGAGTGTGAGGGAATCTTGTGAAGAGCAAGATGCAAAGTAGCAAAGAATACTATCCGTAATTTACTGTGGTTACTTCCCTTGTATCTAATGAACACGGTCACCTACCTACTGATCTCAGTGCTGTAGGCTCCTGAGGGTTAATGACGGCACTGACTCCTGGGCTACTGCGTTACCTGACTGCAGCACCAAGAGTGATTTATGCTATTATTTTCTTTGGGGGTTAATTAGGGGCTCGAGAAAGTAAAGGTCTGTCAGTGCTAGCTGGAATTGGTCTAGCGCAGCCAGGAGAGAGCAGTCATCCCTCACAGAGCTCTGCCAATATATCTTTGTCCTGAACATCAATACCTACAGCTCCCACCCCTCAGTGTGGCAGACAGCCCTCCATCCTGACCTCCAGCAACCCTGTTAGTCTTGTCATATAGAGTACGCTGCTCTGCTGAGTCCTGCCATTTCCATCTGGCACCTTTCACACCCTTACTCCTCTCTTATCTTCTCCTTACCTAAGCTTGCCAATAATGCCCATTGATAGACAGGGAAAACTCGCATGGTATTCTCCCAGAGGCAAGGAAGAGATTATCTTCCCTCAGTATTTCTTATAACTGAGAAACACCAGTTTTCCTTCCTCTAGCTGTCCAGGGCTGTCCAACACAGGCTATGGCTACCCCTACCTCTTTGCCCAGATCCTCACGGATAACTTGCTCAACCTCCTGCCTGGTGCTCTGGGGGGCCTGGCTGTGCAGCACCTTGAGGGTGCGCGTGTACTCCTCAGGCAGCAGGTAGTCCAGTGCTCCCAGGTGCTGTCCCACCTTGATGAAAGTGCCTCGGTTGGAGCAGCACAACTCCCGGAGGCGCTCAGCAGAGCGCAGGTGCACCTGCAAAGAGACCAGAACATCAGCTAAGCCCATTTGCTGTCTGTTACATAGACATGCCCACATGTGCATCTTTTTTTGTTCAGTATTACAGCAGACCAAGGATTTCCCTTCTTGATTCTGGGCATCATCATCTAATGTGTCAGTTAAGTATTAGGACTCTGGCTGGATTTAGAGGGGCTAAACCAGACCAGGACAAGATGCTCCAGAATATAAATACAAACACTTGTTTGTACAGGCACCATGATCAGTGACAGCACATTAGTTTTTGGCTCATCCTTGCACAGAATGAAATGTCTGGCCATGGGACAGCATTGGTTTGTCACTGTGATCCACCACTATGATGCACAGTTTGGGAACCCCTTGTCAAAAGACAAAAATCAGGACCACAACCATTATGTTAGACTTTTAGCCTGAGTACAGTGAATTAAAGTGAGAAGAACACCACAGATACCATCCCAGGAACTTCCAGGAACTTAGAAGAACAATCTGTTTAAAATCAGAATTACAGACATCTATTCAGCAGTGAGAATGACAGTATATAGGCAGACCTCAGTCTTCCTCACCTCACTTTGACACGCACAAGGGAAAATGACATCCCTCCAATCCAGCCAGGTCTTGGTCTTACTGCTTACATTGCCAACAAAGTCTGCAGTGATAGTGRTTTGAGCAACTAAGTATTAGAAGACATGTCAGCTGTGCTCACAGTGGCCAAAATGCAACTACCGAATAACAAAACCCATCATCAGCTACTTGCTTGGTCTATATTTCATTTTGCTCCTCAAGAATAGACCAGCCTCCACATCCTTCAGTGACAATGATTTATTCCGCCTTTACTACTCTCACTAGAAAAGCCTTCTGCCAAGGACACAGCTATATTGAATAATATTTAATGAACTTCAGATAAGTTTACCCTGATACATTAATAAAATCTAAGTAAATCAATAACAAAAAATAACTGCGCACCCATTTCCTGTTAACACCTGACACCTATCTCCATGAAGTCTCTTAATTCCTCTGACTTCTGTGTCAGAAGTCATTGGAAGTCAAATCCTGTGTCTGCAGCCCTCATCTGCTCAAAATCTTGTGGTGATGGACTCCACCAAAAGCCTTGAAGTACCTGACAAAAAGGAACAATACCACAAACATGCATGAACACCACATACAACCACCCCATTCAGTGGCTATCTTTGCTCTCTGAGCAAAGTGGTGCTGTGTCACATCATGGGACGGGCTGAGCGTCACATTTGGGAACACGTCGGCAGCAGACTGAGTGCTGAGCTGCAAGTACATGAAACACAGGCCTAGGGGAGAGTGAGGAGAAAGCCTAATGTGCAGAGACTTGACAGTTTGACGCACACATGCACACACACATTTTCCTAGGTGGGCATACAGGCAAGTGTAACTCGTGCGAGGCGAATGAGCTTCCCCCAGCATACTGCCAGCTCAAAAACACTCGCACACATATAGGCAGCAAATAACATCCATGAGCATGCCTCAAGTCTCCCATATTATTGTCCTGCATTTTACACAACAGGTTTGAAGCTCCTGCTGAAACAAGCCTCTGCCCTGGCTCTTTCCCCGCTCTCCTCCTCTGCGTGCAGCAAGGGCAAAAGCAGGCCAAAAGGGAACAAGGAAAGGAAGCTGCGATAGAAGATGAAAGAGCAAGAAAACCAGGGAGGGAGTAATGGGATGACAGAGAAAAGCAGTGGGAGAGAGGGAGCCAGAGCAGCTGGGTTGTTTGTCACAGCACTGGGAGTGCAGCCCATTACAGGGAAACAGCTTTTATGCAGCTCCAGTAGTCACCCTCTACCCACTGCCTCCAGCTGTAGAGGAAACCCCCTGCCAGCAGTGAAGGAGAGTGGTGGTCAGCCACCTCCCCTCAAGGTGTTGGGCAGCCATAGCCAAAGGCACTGGCAGGAAAGTAGGGCAAAGCTCTTTACAGACATGTTCCAAAAAACCCAGCACTGAGGTCCCAGCATTAAGCTCAGGCACAGGGCCCTGCAACCTCCCATAGGCACAGCAGGAGCCCATCAAAAGACTCCAGGCTGCAGCATGGCTCAGGGCAGAGCAGCAGAAACCTGGCAGCCGTAGTGCAGTGCTGGATGTCATGCCAGGCAGCCAGCTCAGGGTAGAGATCCTGGCTCCAATCCATTACCCACACAACATGGATCACCAAAGGAGATGGAAAAAACAGGATGGAAAACTCATGTAGCTAAAAATCCAACTGGTTGTAGACACACTTGGATACAGGATGTATCTTCACATCAGTCACTGCTGAGGAGGAGGCGGAAATAGCCTCTCTTTCCTCTAGCACAAGGTGAGAGGAAATTTTGGCCCTTCCAAACTCATCCACACTGTTGAGAATCTGGTTAGCTTCATGAACGCAGCAGTCCTGGCCAAGCGAGACAAGAGAATCCTTACAGAGGGCTCCAGGAACAAAACAGAACAACGGCCCCGTGCACAGCATCCTCCACAATGCTCTCACAACTGCCTTGGCTTAAAATCCTAAGTGACAGCTGCCCTGGCTGGCTGGCTGGACCAGGAAATGCCAGCTCCTGGCATTGGCAAGATGACCAAGCAACTTGTCTCAGAAGAAGTAAATCTGTAACCCTACATCTTACAAAACTCCAGTCTGCGTTAGAGGCAGACGTACAGTGAGTATGAAGCAGGACTGTGAATGCAGCTTCCAAGGTCTCCTTTCTTATAAACCAGGTCAGATTTCTTAGCAGAAAAGTGTTTCTAATGCTCTTTATTATTTTCTTGGATCTTCCCAAGACAGGTCACAGTCCAGATGCAGCACTTGTTTCTCTGATAGACTACAGTCCCCTAATCATAGACAAAGTAAGACTGTCACATTCCTACTATGGTGTCCAATAGTGGTGGCCCACGTTTCTCTTCTACCTTGAAGAAACTACAAGTTAAATGGAAATCCCCAGAATGGCTCTGAACTTTTCTTCAAAAAATCTCACAAGATACTGCTCTTTGTTGCACAAGCAATACTTCAAAGACTGTTTTTATCAGAGGAAAGAGCTGGCAACAACAGCTAGTTTTACACAGACCTACTTGTATGCATCACACCTAGGAGCACACTACAAAGAAAGGAAGCATTTCGTGTTGTCAGTGCCGAGGAATATCAAGAATAAGCTTCCATCAGGAAGCCCTTCAGATCACAAATGCTGTCAGTGTGTGTATGGCTCTTTCCTCAGTCCATGGTCATCTCTTTCTGTCTCAAATACCTTCTCCAAATTTCAGCAGGACAAATTCTACATTGGCCCACATGGCTATCAGACTCCTGAACTTAACCTAAACCCTGGGTAGACTGGGATTAACATTGATTACTAAAATTGAAAGTAACAGCTCTCAGGCATGGAGAGGAGGCATCTCTGGGATGAAGCACATGCTCAGCAAGCAGAGCTGCAAAGGGATTTTTTTTAATTTATGCTCAATGTACAAGCAGACCTAGCTTTTCAAGTCATGTGGGTGCTTTTAAAGGAACCTTTACTCACAGAAATATTGGCAAAGAACTGCTCTTAAGAACATCAGATGTGCAGGTGTCATAAACTGGCAGATGCTTATCTGGTTTTAAAAATAAAGGAATTAATTCAGAAGCAAATAAATACTGAAGTTAAAATATACCAGTGGGAACTTCAGTATTTGATATCTGGTGACAGGTCTGGTGGCAGAAGTGCTCAGAAAGGCCACTAAAGACAGTAAAGTAAGTGGTGGAAGCAACTCCTCATATAAAATCCCTCAGAAAAGTCATCCCAGCTCTGCCGGGCATACTCTTATCTGGCAAAATGTGAAATGATGATTAGGAATGCAGAGAGAAAATTCAAAATGCAATTAGTCAAAGACATAACAAACAAGCCACCAGAAAATCCTGGCAATGAGGGCTGCCCCAGGAACACTGTGAACACAGACATCTCACAAAGGAGATCAGGCTGGATTTTGCCCAGAGGACAGGGCTAGAAGGGCCACTTCTCCTCTTACCTCCATAGTGGAGAACACTCTTGTAGAGGTGAGCAGGAACAGCTCTGCATCACATCGTACCTGGTCACATCCCACCTACTCCCAGCCTGAGTAGGGGAAAGGAGGTACCTTCTCCCGCTGCACACAGTTCTCTGCATAGGGCAGGATGCTGAGGAGAAGCCTGCCCATCACTGCTTACAGTGGAGATACAATCTCCAAGAGAGCACTTCAAGAAACGTGTCTCATAAAAATTAGAGATTAATTTAATAAGTAGCTGAGATGCTAATAATCATAATAAAAAGGAAATCTCATATTAAAACTGTTAACTTCCAGAGGACCAAAAGGGAATAAACATTGCCCTGTTTTTAAGAAAAATCCAGACTAATCTGGGAAATTACAGTCCTGCAAGCTTTAATTCTGTATCAACTAAATTAGTTGATACAATAATTACAGAGAGTACTAAAAATCATCTAGCTAAATGTGATATGACTGAAAAAAAGCCAACAGGGATTTTGAGGGGAAAAAAGCCATTCTTCACCAGTCCACTAAAATACTGTGAGCATGTTAATACAATGGCCAATAGAAAAGAGATATTAGAAAAGAGATATTTATTGGGACTTTCAAGCAGCTTTCAATAAATATTCTCACGAAGAGTGAAAGGAAAACTCAGTAATTATTGGAGGTGCAAGAACATCACTCACTCATTTTATCCCATTCCCAGCTCAGAAACCCAGCACTACAGACAGCAGCAATGGGAGACACTCCAATTAGAACAAGGCTGCAACATTTAGTGCTGTTTTCACCATAGCTTCATTTCAACCTGCTCTGAGCATTTTTAGACCAGATGATCTTGCAGAAGCCCTGCCTATATTAGGACCTGCATCACTGTTACTTACGGGGAGGATGTACTAGCACTGGAAACACTGAGAAACATGATGAAAAGGGAAAGAGGTCCAGGTAGCACGCAGAAGGAGCTCTCTACTATAAATGGATTGATCTGCATTACTGTCAAAAACAAACAGCAGTGTGTCCCACTACACCTATTCTTACACCAAGGTTTAATTTTCCTCCTAGGGATCTGGCAAAGGACAGAATAGTGCAGTAACAAAAATTCCATGAGATGCAACAGATATTACTCACCACTGTGGAAAAATAAGCACTGCCAAGTCCCTACCAAAGACAGGTGAACAATCAATACAGCAGAAGATCCCACCCTCAGCATAGATGGCTGCAAGGTTACACATATTGGGAGGTGCAGTGTGTCTACCCACACACACTGCTGGGCTCTCACTTAACTGTAACCATCCAACACTTGCATCACATTGTTGCGGATGGCTCAGCCTGCTCAATGCACAGTGGGAGTCAGAAAGCCCAAACAAGCAGTCTGACTGTGATAAAAAAAGACAAAAATGTTAAAAATATCAAAATGCTATTGTATAAATTGAAAGCACAACCCCATCCTGGATTCTGGACATCCCATCACAAAAAAAGAGGTACAGATATAAAAAAGGACAGAGAAACAGAGGGGAAATATGACCATGTCACACAGAAGAATCTATTAAAAAAGAGATTTGAAATGTTAGCAGACTGTTTAGATTACAGAGAGTTGATGCACAAGAGAGAAAAGTTGTAAGCAATAATGAAAAGAAAAGCTCCCATTCCTATTTCCAACTCTCATAAAACCACAAATAATAGGGCATTCCACAAAACAACAACCTTTTTTAAGATATTTTTTTTTTTTTACATCCCATTTTGCACAATACAGCATTAACCAGTGGCACTCACTGTCAGAGGATAGAGAAGCCAAGAGCTTAATGGAATTCAGAAAGGCTTTAGATATTTATGATAAAACAACCATACCTGATTTTATATGGAGCTTTTCATCTCTAAAAGTGCTTTTACAAAGCTCTTTACAAAACTCAGGATCGCTATTCCCCATTTTACAGACTCACAAGAACATTACAGGTAATAAAATGTCTAAAAGGCTTTAAACACCATTGCTCAAGGCATCAAGACAAAAATTACCCTATTGTCTGGCCACAATGAGAGACAGAATGCAAACAGGGTGCACTATTAAAATCTTTAAAGAACCTATTTGGTGTATCCAGCTCCCGAATTCTGGTTAAATCTTCTGCTGAGGTCAACCAGTTTCCAAGGATCTTTCATATTCACTAAATTACCTGCCACTCCAAGGACTTGTGACATTGGTGATGGACTCTTGCTTTCTTTCCGCAGAACAACAGAACTGCTGCTTATGGTCTTTCATATTAAGCCTTTGGGATACTGGGAAGAAACTTGTGGCACACAGTGGGTGGGAGCATCCCAAGCATGTATGCTGTCTGCCATCCTGGACGAGAATGCTCTTCCAGGAATGCCTGCAGTAGGAGATCGGACTGGAAGAGCCAGGCTGTCCCTTGGACTCCCTACAGAGGGAAAAGAGGATGTCATCACCTCTGTGGTGGGTATCCCCAAAACACAGTAAGTCGGGTAGGGAGAAAAGACATGTCAGAGAATATAGGAAAGGAATCTGGTCACAGTCCTTTTCTCTTCCACCCCTGATAATGACAGGGCCATATGCACACGACTAGTAAAACTGCAGAACAGCTTTAGATGACCCAGGACAGCACAAACCAGAGAGGAATGAAGGGATGTCCACCTCAATTTAACACAGTGAGAAACTGAACTCAATGGCCATGCCAAAAGATCTGTAAAGATGTTTAGGGAGGATACAGCTACTGGTGATGTGAACAGGGTACTTGGGTGCTTTAAAAACAGCAACACAAAACTTAGAACCCATTTCAATGACAGTGTACCTCTGTCTAAGGGGCTGTTATCTCCTCTTTCAACAAATCTGAATAAGCATACAGTTAATATAAACTACTACAGCCTTCCCTAATACTATCAGCCTGGTAATCAAACTGATTGGCAGCAGGGATGCTTCAGGAAGACACACAACTCTAAATGGAATTGTTATTGCCTGCTTTTTGTCTTAGCTTTACTACTCACCTTTTACAAAAGCTCATTACCAGGCACACTAGATATTTCCCATTCAAATGCTTTTTTATACCAATACTAACTGATCATACTTCCAATGATGGATAGATCCACACCCTTGGAATTGGAATAAGTCCTGGTGCAATGTACCTCACTACTTAATAATTTGTTATTTGCCTAAGTTATGTATAACTTAATAAGATCCCTCACAAATTCTGGCACAACAGTTGGTTACCAGTGGGACAGAACGGAAGTGAGAAAAAGAACTTTATAGCTTGGAGAGGATAAAGGATGGAGATGATGCCCCACAATAAAGTCAAAATTTCTCAGCTTCTCAGTTTCACAAACACAGGAAGGAGTCACACAACTAGCAGGATGGCCAGTAAACTCTGTGGTAATAGAATACAGACAGTAGACCTGCATCAGACAGCTGAAATCTGGTGTTAGTACTGTGGCTTTGTATCAGCAGTGCTACATGTAGCTGAAATTAAAGCAAACACGTCATGATTTGTGCAAAACTTCCCTGGAGATCACGAGGGACTTTGCCAAACCTAGGCCAACATATTTTACACTGAACAGATATGCAAGCTCACACTCTCTGAGGTGACTCTCAGAGGACTCTGAATTTTCACACACAGATGCTGACCTCCCACCTATGCCACACATACTCCCATAGTCTTCCTGCTAATACTCTGATTCACAACTTGGTTCTATATATAGGTGTAGTATAGGTGACTAAAGGGTGGCCTAGCAACAAACCCCTAGTGTGAGCTGCCACTCGGTTCAGGAAACATTTTTACACTAGGCTGAGGTCCACCTCTTTGGCTAGTCACTCCCTAAGCTGCTCTGGAGAGGAGGAAGCAGTGTTTCTCAACTGCAGGGCAGAGCATCAGCAGTCACCTTGCTGAACCCTGCCCTTGCTGGCTGGTGCATGCACAACCAGCACTGATCGCCTGCTTGTGTTCCATCTTCATTTTACTCCAAGCTCGGTCATTTGTGCTCTGATTATCTCTCATTACTGACGACCTTGCTGTAATGAGTTTTAATCTGCCTCGTATTAATTAGAAACATTTTCATTAGCCAGCTCAATTTTAGGTAAATAGCTAATAGAAGCAACTGAGCTGCAATTAGTTATCCGTGGGGCAGTTCAGGACAAAAATCAGAAGAGAGCAGCTGTTTCCCCTCTAGACACCCCTCTGACATAATGCACTATTCTGTGTAAGTCTCCAGAGCCGGGAAAACAAGGAGCACAGGGAAGGGCTGGTCAGAGACAAAGGTAAAATAACATGCTAAAATAACTGGGCCATAGAACTTCTGTGCCTGTAGCAGTACAGGTACATTCTCTCCCACCAATAGTTCCAGATCAAACTGTGGAATAAAGGAATCTGAGAGTCACACTGAGTTCCCTACACCCACAGACATTACCTCCAGCGAACAAGGTTTTGCTCTTGAGGCTGTTTTACCCTGGGACTATTCAAGAGATCCTTCACACAGGCTCTCTTGTGAGGCATGTACATTACTGTGACTGGTTACTTATACATGAGGATGAGATCAGATTTGCACAAGACAGAAGGATCAGACCTATGTATACACAGATGTACAGTGCTTGCAAAGGCAGCAGATTCATAAAAGTGCATTCAGTGCCTTGTTGTCCTGATAGTGTTGGTATACAAATAGATCTGGCCTGTGCTTCATTGAACAGAACCCAAGGTAGATAAAAGTAATTCAACAGCACAGCAGCAGAAGGCACGGAGACATTTACAGCAGTCACAATGAAATTAGGCATGTATCTTGGAATTGTTATCCCATATTCAGGTTGTGCCCAAAAATTGTTACTGTTTCTCTCTCTCCCCCCTTCCCGGCTCGGGGATCGCAATACGTCTGGGATTGGCCCAGGATCCTAGTAGGGGTGAGGCCAGGAGTGGCTCACTCTCTTCCGGTCCTGGACCAGAGGAGAGTGGCTGCGTGCGTGGAGGTCTGTGTGCATAGAGCCAGGGCGCTGCTACACTGTGACTTAGCAGTCTCTCAGCTGGGGGTGGGTCGGTCTGTGGCCGGTTGGGAACAGAGAACAGTCGGCGTTCTGCTGCGAGTATTTAGCTTCCCTGCTACACTGTATCTTGGCTCGCCTTCTCGGGTCCACCCGCCCCATTTCTTTTTCTTTCTGCTGCCTGGGCTGCTCCTGTGCGGAGATCGGAGACCAGGGCCGCTTCCTCCTGGGCCCCTGCCTGCCGTATGTCGCCACAGCTACCCCTGTGTGTTGGGCTGTGAGACTACCATCTGCTGCGGTTTCTGCACAAGGGAAGCCGTCTCCCCTCCCTCCCCATGCCCGAGCCGCCACTGCCATGTGGAGAGGTCTCCGCGCTCGCGCCTCAGCACTCCCCGCAGCCAGGGGGGAACCATGGCGCCTGCCCCCCTCACCGGGGCCCACCAGCGCCCCCTGCCGGCCGCGAGAGTCACTGCAGCCGTTGCCTCGCCAGGAACCAACAGCCAACCAACCACCCCTGCCGGTTGTGGGCACAGCTACACCAAAAAGGAACATTGCTCAACAGGTGAGAAAAAGGCTGTTATTGGGTTTTCTGTTTTCTTATTGTTACTCGTTGTCTGTCTTGTTATATATCTCCTAGCAAAGAACTGTTATTCCTTCTTCCATATCTTTGTTTGAAAGCCCCATAATTTCAAGGGTATAATAATTTGGAAGGAGGGGTCATCCTTTCTATTCCAGGAAGGTTCCTGCCTTCCTTGACAGACACCTGTCTTTTAAGGACAGCACGTCTTGATCCACTGATCACAGTGCCTGCAGCTACGGTTACAGAAGCAGATGAAATGACAATAAATTTGACACAGCACCTCTCAAAATCTGGCTAACAAAATTAATTCAGTTCAGTTTGGATCAGACCACATGGGATGCCAGCGAAAACAAGTCGAGAGCTGTAAAGACACCATCTTATTTAGCATTGTGTTGAGCTGTGGTGGGGGGCTCTCATACCCTCTCATCAATCCTACTAGGCCCTGTTTCATTTGCTGTTTTCAGCTGCTGTAAGAAACAGTACRAACTGAGACGTGTATGACACTCAGGAGTGTTCCCTGAACAGGAGCTGCTGACACACCTTGCAGAAACTGCATACTATTGACAGAATAGCAAGAGATGATGTCATGCAGTAAAAACAACCTGAAGGGAGAACGCTTCCCAGACAGCTATGTCCATGTAAGAAGACCCTGGAAAGGCAGTAGCATGGGAAGTGAGGGCTGGTCTTGGGCCATGGGGAAGGTGAGGGGCAAGAGCTCAAACAAGGCCACAGCAGAAATCAGCTGTCACTGAAGCACATATACTTTTGGCTACACCTTCAAAGCTAGGTGAAGGATCCTAGCAGCAGGAATGAAGATGCAGATCTGACAGCCTCTTCCCTTAGTTGTCACATTCCATCCTGCAGTAAAATGGAGCTGGAAAAGCCATGGACTCCACAGGAAGCCCCAACAGGCAGAAGACAGACTGAAAGACACACTGAAAGGTGAGTTTTATGAGGATGGATGGCCCAAGCACCAAAGAAAAGATTGAGAAAGCTCAGCTGAGTCTCATCTAGTTCAGCAGCTGAGGGTCCAGACAGGGTAGCTTCACAGAGTCTGCTCTCCTGCTGTGGGTGTGCAGAAAAGAAGAAAGCACAGAGGCAGCCGCTGCAGCTGGAGGGGAGAAATCGTCACATCCACTTTGTCAGCGCTGAAGAATCTGGGCTGGCATTTTTCTCTTCCCAACAGTCGAATCCCACCCTACCAGCTGCACGTCACAGCTGACCTCCAGTCAGGACCTATCTGAGTCAACGTCAGGCGATTAAATCGTGCAACAGCAGCTTCTCCCCCTTGTACATATGTAACTTCTCTCCTGGCAGGTCACTCCAACGGCCAGGGGAGCAGAGCAAGCCAGGTCCCTCTCTTGCAGCCATGCAGACATACACCAGCGTTCAGCTCAGTGACAGACCCCAGAAAGAAGGGCTTCTACAGCAGTGTCTCTAAAGAGAGTACAGCCCCTGACCAAACTGAGAGAGGCAGATTCCTTTCCACTTCTTTAATCTGAGAAGCTCTGACCTTTAAAGTACAGACCTCTTCCCACAGAAACAGGATGCCTGAAGAGGAAAGAGACAGTAACACATGAAATACCTAGAAGTGATTAAATTGGATTGACGAGGAAGTCAGGAAAGATGATAACCATGGGATTACACTGCCAATTCCAAAAAACTGCAGTGACTGTCATAGCACCACATCCAACAGAGAGAGTGGCTGTGGTGCCAATAAGTCATCACCAACGGCAAAGTGCAGTTCTATGTTTAAAAGTGCCTATGTTAGAACACAAAAAAACCCCAAAGAATGTTCCTTTGTTACTCAGCAGGTCTGTTCCCTTCTGGGTATCCATCGGAGTTGCTGACTTCAGTGAAAAAAACCCATATAAATAACTCCAGTTTTTTCATCTAGTTGACACCACACATCTCCACACCAAGAAAGGCAGGTGGTGTCTATTAGCATCCCATCAATGTCATCAGTACGGGGGACTGAGCTGGTGTCTCTTCTGATTCATACACAATCAATAGACCTCTTAAACAGCAATTCAAAGATCCAGTCCTTCCTTGCAGCCACTCCTGTGCTTTCTCTCTGAAAACAATAGGTTTCTGCAGGTGTCAGTGGAAGCAGAATTTGGAAAAAAATGGTTTATGTGGGTGCCATTTCATTTACTGAATCCTTATAGCTGCTAGGAACACAAGGAAGAGAGAGTACCTATGGCTATGAGAGTGCCACTTTAAAATAGCATGAGATAGCAGTTTAATGAAGTAAAACATGAATATCTGACATGGCACCAAACTAAGATGAACAAAAGGAGAGCCCAGGTGAGGCCACATGTTATCCAGAGTAGACTACTTTTGCTCCATAATAAGCAGAAGGACTTACCCCCAGCACTACCAGAGGCAATTCCCTTTATTGCAGCTGGTACCACAATGAACAATATTGTAAAAGCCTCCCCTGCACTTGGCTTTGGCTCACCAAGGTTGTGAAGGGAATAAAACTGAGATAATCTTTATATACAATTACATATTCAATATTTTGCCCTTTCCATTGCCAGTTGTTGAGTAGTCCCTCTCATCTTAGAGATGAATGAGCATCCAAGAGGCAGGGATGGTGCATTTTTAAATGCCAAACATACTGTAAAAACCTGAAGTAAAATAGTCAGGAAAGCTGTTGGATGTCTTGTCTCATTCTAATTTTAAGGAAACAGAGTGTCCTTCCACCTGCAGACTTACTGTCATTATTTTATTTACAAGTAATTGGGTGCAACAGGAAACACGACGAGTGTATAGGGAGCTGTGCACATGGACAAGACAAAAAGGAGCAGAAAGCTAACCTGGAGGTAGAGGTAATCTCATGGAGCATCAGAGTGACTGGTCAATATTTAAGAGGGGTTCAGCCTACAACATTATAAAATAGATTTTTGTACAATTGCCTGTGAAGGAACATCCCTGTCTTTATTCCCCATCCTTCCAGAGAAGCAACTACAAATATGAGGAAATGGGCTTTATCAAGTAAAAATCGAGGGCAGCTTTTTTCTTTGATTTAAAAAATGCTTATTACCACAAATCTCCTGAGCAAGCACCCCAAAGAGCAGGTTATGGGAAGCCTGGTCCACCGCTACCCAGTTACAACTTTACTGGGGAGAAAAATGCATACTGGGCAGCATACAGCGTTTGCCACAATTTTAAAAAGAAACCACCACCTGGGAATCCAGATGTTTCAATCTGAATCTCACACAAGCAAAAGTCGAGGTTCCTTTGTCAAAAGGGAGAGAATTTGGTTTAAGAGGCTGTCTTGGAGTGATCTAGTCTATTCCATGATCCTCTGCTTATGTCCAAAATTTGTTATTGTTTTCTCTTTCTACCTTCCCTCCCCACTCCCTCCTCCCCCCGCCTCAAGCCAGTATGTGAGCCTGGCCGAGATGCTGGCAGGGGGCGGGGCCGGGAGTTGCTCTCTCTCTCTTCCTGTTCAGAGCGGGGCTGGGAGTTACTCTCTTCCGGTTCTGGGATCGGAGCATGGCGGCTACATGTGCAGAGACGAGACTAGAGCCRTTTTCTGCCGGACCCCTGCCCTGCCATGTCCTGCCACAGCAGCTCCTGCCTGAGAGCTGAGACTGGAGCCGCCCCTGCCGGACCCCTGTCCTGCAGCGTGGTTTTCCCACAGTGCTGGGCAGCGTGGTTACTCTGCTTGGCTGACTTGGTTTTTTGCCCAGGCAAAACCCTTTTTTTCCTTTTCCCTCGATTGGAGAAGCTGGAGCAGCATTTTTCTGGCTGCCGGGAGCTGAATTGAACAGGCTGTTACTCCAAAATTGGCAGGAGTGGGATCACCAGGAGTGGAACCGCTCTGCACCACCCCCCAAGCCCCGGGGAGCCAAGACAGGGAGAGAAAGCACACCAAAAGGCTCCAGCCCAGCTGTTTTTGCCTGCCATGACTGCCATCGGAGAAAAAAAGTCAACACCAGGTAGCCACTGGAATTTTTCTCTGCTGCAGGACTGCTCCAATGGGGGGGTCTGCTGCCCTCAATGTGAGAAGCCGGCATAATTATGGACCACGTGTTGGGTAAGGTGTATTCCTCCTGCACTGCCCCCACTCTCTGGACATTTTTTTTTTAGGGAGTTTGTTTCTGTGTGTGTGTGTGTGTGTCTGATAGCTTAGTGCTTAACAGTTATTTTTTTTCCCTTGCCTTGTGGGCAGGCATTCTGTTTGTTAATAAATTGTTTAATTTTTTTTTCCCTTCCGTCTATTAGTATTCATTCCCTATTGGTGGAAAGGGGATTGTTGGAACCCTTTTGGAGAGAAGGATTCAGTCCAGAGAGTTCCCTCTTAAATTCGTCTCAAAAACCAAGACAGAGGCTAACACTGGATAAGAAAAAACAAAGATGACACTGCACTGGAGATAACAGGCAAGAGGCAATCTCTATCAACAGGGTAGTCAAAGATAGCTAATGTCTAACCTTGGCTAGAAGGTAAATAGTAAACTCAAGACAAAAGGTAATTGGTGCAAAACCTGACAGGAAAATAATACTCGCAAAGATCCTCCAAAGAATCAGATCTAACTGGCAAAGTACAATCACTGTGTACATTACCAAAGACAAAATTTGCATGCCAAAAAAAGAGAATTTGCACAACACAAGACACACATGAAGCAAAGAAATTAAATCACATGCTAGTAATCCAAAACTAGTGCTATCCATGACTTCTAGTCTCAAATATTTAATATTAAAGCATTTACATACTACACACAGAGACCCCATAAAGAAGAATGAAGTCACAGTGAAACTGGGAGTTGACCGTGAGCAGGCAAACGATGGAAAATGACATAAACATGGTCTTGATCATGACAGTCTCTGGAAAAGAATGGAGCTTCCCTGTTCCCTCATTAAGGAGATCATGGCATGAAAGGGGGCTGTGCATTGATTACCTCTGAAGATTTGCTCCTTTTCTGGATAGAGTGCTCCGGGGACAAACACTTGGCTGGAGATGGTAACAGAGGACTCAGTCCCACATACAGAGATCCTTTGTAAGTGACTACTCTCTGACAACTTGAGGGAGACATCAGGCAAAGCTGAGAACATGAACAGGCCTCATCCAGGAGCTTCTTTAAATCTACATTATGCCTATTTTGAAGCCTAAAATTGGCTCCCTCTTAATAGTTTGCTCATCAGCACCTGGCATTCACTAGCACCCCACAGCAGCCAGTCAGCCACAAGATACACACCCAACTGTCTCTTTGAAAGCACAATTACCAAGTCTACATGGATTGCTGTCCAGCCTACACATATACTGGGTGAGCTTTTAAACACAGCAATGAAAAATACAGGTCTTTCAAAGTTCTCCTCCTCCTCTGAGCATTGGCAGAATGGTTCAGACACAGGGAGGCAAGGTGCCTCAATCACCTCTACTACAGGAAAGCAGCCCCTGGAGAGCACCCCATGAGAATAATTTGAAGCAGGTAGTCTGCAACTTCCTGCAGGGTGGCACAAGCATACTGGCCACTTGCAACTCAACCAGCACATTACTTTGGCCTCCCTGACACAGAGAATCCTTAGCGGCAAAAAAGCAGTCCAGAGAATGATTTTGTGTCTTGTCCTAAAATCCATAAAATTCAGAAGTCCAGCATTCCTTACTTCCAGCCTTCATGATGCTGCTCAACCATGACTGAGATAGAAGACACTGGTCCAATACCAACCATGAAGACCTCCCCTCCATATGGCAATACCCAGACTCTAGCTCATTTTGGAGCATAATGTTGGGAAACCAAAAGCTCAATAAAAGCAAGCTTGGAAATCCATTCTATACTCTAGTCCTAGTTTTGCAAATCCCCCGTCTCTAACAAAAAATGTGTTGGCTTACAGGGAAGCATGTGCTTCTAGCAGTTATATGGGAGCCATTAGATTTTACTATTCAGTTGTCTGAAAGGAGAAAAAGAAATCTCCTCTGTTGGCCTATTAATCTGTCGTAACGAGATTCTTCATAATTAGTTTGTCCCTAACAGTTGCTTTGTAACCGTAGCGAGAGAGTATTTCAGGAATGACAATTACCTCTGGTGTCAAAATGATGAGGAAAACAAATGTTCAACCATCAACAAAATGCAATGCCTTTTCCACTCCCACCTGATGGTGGGTGACAGCATTGCACATCAGAATTACAGTGCAGTTAATTACTAGGCATGTTGCAATTGAGAATTTGTTTCCCCTCTTGAGATGAAATGTGTTGAGAAATGCAGATGGAAGGAGGGGCGTCTGTCACTGGGATGGGGCTCCTGTAGGGAAATGGTCTTATCAATACATTGTTTCTTCTTTAATTTACTACACATATGTCTAACAATTATAAGCAACAAACACTAGTTAAAGGAACTTTCCTTTATTAGCTACACACACATCCCACCATTTCAAAGATTATGCAAAAAGAAAGAGCTTAACTTCTTTACTGTTGCTTTATTTAAATTTAGTATCTTTATAATAACATAAAAATAAAATTCACATCTGCATTAGTTGCTTCACGCTATCCATACTAATATTAAATATAGTGTGTTTCTAGGCTGTTTGTGAACGGAAGACTTCCTTCGGCAGTGAGCTCATTGGATTTCAGCATGTTGTGGAACCTGACATCTGACTGTCTCTGGCGCGAGACTTACAGGAATGAAACTAAGGCACACACAGGGTGGAGCTCATCTCCTCAGATGAGGACCAAGCTCTGCCAGAACTGGAAATCCTACTCCAGAGAGAGACTGGGACAGGGGAACCTGCTGGTTTGGCTGCCATTGACATAAGCGTGCAAAGCCGCAGCCTGGGAGAGCTGTCCCGCCTGCGTTTGGCAATGTATCCTCCCAGCACCTGGGTCTCAGTTCTCTCAGAAAATTAAGATTGTGGCAAATCTTTCCCACCTGAGTTACTAAGGAATGTGAGGCCAGGTGGGGTAAGCCTGTATCCAATCTGCCAGCAGCATGGCAGGGGCCACGGAGGTGGCAGCCAGGGCTGAGGTATCAGTGGGGAGAGGTAAGGGCAGAGCTGGAGTAGGCAGGAAGCTGACTCAGGCCTGGTACACAATGGTAGCACAAGTGAACAGAGAGAGCAGCTGTGCCTGGCGAGTGTGGGAAGCTGCATGCGTTCAGATGGGAATACACCAGGAGAGATGCATGCGTAAAGCTACTTCTGCATGCATTTTGCTCAGTACTCAACCACATTACCAAACACTTGCTACCCTAAAATCAAAACATAGGCTTAAAAGAATCAAACATGACCCTCACTTCTGGTACAGATTCAGTCCACCTTGGGGACAGTGGAAGTCAAGGAAAGTTGCAGAGGATCTAACCGTGCCAGTCAGGGAGGCAGGAGATGGTATTGCTCTTGGGAGCCCTTCACATTCATCAGATTGCAGTCACCTCTTGTCTTCAAGCACACAATCCTGAACTAGCACCAGCTCAGAGTGAGAAAAGTGCAGTTCCAGCTAACAGCCTTGCTGTTTCTCAATCCCCATTGCTCAGGAGCCATCATTTCAATTTAACAACATTCCCCAGTCAAGGATCACCACTCTGTATTTTGGCAGGGAGTAACTCCCAATTCAGACTGCCACCGCAAAACCTCACCCTACCGCAAGAAATAGAAGCAGGGAAGTTGTCCTGTAGAGAAAGACAAGAGACAGAACAGGTGATACCACGGCATTGCAGAGATGAAACAGCTCCTGCTGGGCTCTGGAAATGCCCAGCTGTGCTGCCTAACTGTGAATGCAAAGGAAACGGCCAGAGGTAGGAAAGCATATCTTCCCTACTTCACACAACGGTCCTACAATAAACGAAGCCTGCTGCCCTTCAGCAATTCTGTAAAAAACAACTTGTGTTCAGAGAAACCCTACAATAACAAACAGGCTGCACAGTTACAGAGTTCACAGGCAACTCAAAATGAGTACATTTTTCAAACAAAGACTGCGCAGGCAGTAAAGACATTTTAAGTGATGGGGTTTTTTTGAAGAGCAATTCTGCTAGTGACCTTTTCAATGAATTTACCTCTAAATTCAGCAAAACTAGCAACATAGTAAACGGATCCAGGCTTGGCAGAAGGCATTTCATAAAATACTGGGCAGGTATATATATGTGCAAGCTCACATGCAAATTTATTGTTAAAGTAGAGCTAGGAACAGAGTGGAGGCTGTATAAAGACGACTCTTGTTTATCTGCTGGCTGTGGGCCTCTTCTATGTCACATCGGCTCAGTACACTGACAAAAACAAGTTGTTACTGGTGTCAGACCTGCCAAAATGATGCTACTGCAGAGGACGGAGCAGCAAGCTGCTCTAAATGGTGCACCATCAGCAGAACTTGCAGCCACTGAGACAGAACTCTCAAGCCAAAAAGATAGCAGTGAACAAAAAACCCAACAAAAATAAAGACACCCCAAGCCAGCTCTACAGGACCAAAAGTAGGCTTAACCAGTGTAGCAGTGAATGTGATTACCATCTTGGATTGATTCTTCCAAAGCCATTTTTGAACCTTCGACTCTATCTTGAAAGTGGCTACTTCACCATATGCACTCCCACCTGAACACACTGGCACATGTCTACAGGCAAACAGGTGTGTCTGTCCAAATGCACAAAAATGCAGATTTCCAGGCAGGGTACCTGAACACTCTAGTAAATAAAGCAAGGGGTAGCTTTAAAACCTGGCAATGAACAATACTTTTTGGTTTTTTCCTAGAACTAAATCATCAACTACTCAAAAGAAACATACCTTCCTTTTTTCCTAGTCCCCAGGGCTTCCTCAGACCTGACAGAGTCCTGCCTGGCTCTGGGACACCAGATGGCAGAATACAGAAGAGTTCGTTTTAGAGACACCTTTCCCTCAAGTATGCAAACTGGGTAGCCCCCACATACCTCAAAAGGGTTTGTCCCCCACTAAGATGCCTCCCACATTGCCAAGAAATCCAGAGGAGTGTTTGCAAGACACCACCCACCACAGCAATTCCCTCACCACTGACTTAATCAACTAAATGAAGACACTTGACAGGTAAGATAATTGTGAGCTACCCTCCAGCACATTCTTTTATCAGATCCACTTTGGGGAGAATGTTATAAGGTCACTGGTTTAGCAGAACGAATCTACAATATTCAGTCCTCCTCTGAAATTCCAACCTGGCCTGATACATTAAATATTCTCTGTATGCCACCTACTCTCTTCACCCCTGGTTTTAAATCTCTGTACTCCTAATTTAGAGTCTTTCAATATGGATGCTGAAAAGTTTCAGCAGAGAAATTTTCCAGCTTCTTGCACTCTGTGAGAAGCTGTCCTTTCTCACAGAAGCTATGTACACAGCGAGATGTTTTTCTAACGACACTTCTTCATATCATACACTTGTGGACTTGTTGTTATACTGAACGCATAAATATTTGGAGTAAGGCGTTGCAATAGCCTGGCCAATCATCCTGAGAGGTGGATGGCTGAGGGACCAATGGCCTTATGACTTTCAAGCACACTAAAGGTAAAAAATAGGTCTTTATATTAACAAATAAATCAAGTTTTCACCAACTCTCGGATCGTGATTATGTCGTGATTTCTCTCCAACCCTGGGAAAACAGCGACATTTCAAGATGGTGTTTCCTTGCAAGCAGACTAAAACAACCTTAGAAAAGGGAACAGAATCCACAATATGGGTCTTGTTAAAGACTCAAAGGGCAAACAAAACAACACTTGAGAAGTCCAGTTTAACATTGCAAGTATTGATATGTCTCTATCCCCAAATGAAACTTTTAGGTATCTATTTTCCCTAGTCTCAGATAAGATTATTTTTACTCTCAAGCCAGCTGTCTTCCTGTTCTTAGAACAGGTTAAGTACTGGCTACCTGCCAGCACTACTGATTTTACAGGTGGCCTCCAACAACGTTATGGATCATTCACTTAAAAGTTTAACTCAATGATCCTTGTGGGTCCCTTCCAACTCAAGACTATCCTGTGATTCTGTGTTCTGTGAATCATACAACCTGGTCAGTAGTTCAAGGCTACACAGTCCTTCATTAAAAAAACATCCCTAATAAGGGCCTGATCCAACATCAATGCGATCATCATTAAGTCACTTACAGTGGCATCCTAAGTAATTTCTGCTTTTTGTCTTCTTCCCTCTTAACACAGACCTGCAGCCTCTCAGAAATCCCATGTTCGCATCTATTTGCACCACTCACATCTAAGGTGGAAATGTAGGCAAATCAACCACGACCATGAGCTCTTCAGAGAAGACACCATCTCTTGCCATACTTCCTGACATTGCATTGCTGAGTGCTCATTTCACACTGAGACTCAAGGCATAGTCCAAACACTAAATAAAAGATGATTATTTCTCTACTTCCCATTTGTTCCTTTCATAACGTTTTTCATGATGCAAGCTCCTTACAGCCTGCATCCTCCAAGGGCTTCCTAATGGTTCCTCAATCTACCAGCTGAGATGTTCTTCAGATACTCCTCTGGCTACTATGTACCTCTTCAGCAGCTGTAAGGAAGCAAAGTGAGGAAGTCCTCAGGGATTCAAATGAAAAGGGATAGCCCCACCTGGAGGAGAGACAGCTAAATGCTCCCCAGGCACACTGTCACTCCTGCTGGGAAGCTGAGAGAGACCACTCATGCAAGCTGAGTGCCTGACAACTCACACTCATTCTCCTGGAGCAAAGCACTTCAGGAACAAGTGTGCCCAGCCAGGAGGAAAGGTGCAATAAATAAGGCACTGCCTCTCTCCCCTCACTTCTCTCCTCCTTCATCCTTCAAAAATGTCACAGTTAATTGCCCATTTTTCTGAATAAATCACTGCAGATGACTGAAGAACATCTTGTTACATAGGCACAGATCCCCAAAAAATGGACCTTCCTAATGCTACCAAATCAAAACCTAGAGATGCTGTGGCCAGAGCATTCAGCTGACACCACTCCAGAAAGCAGAAGGAGGAAAAGGAAGTGTCTTATAAGATTTATTTTACAGCTTGTTATGTTTTCAGTGCAAAGCTTTCATGCTTTATGTGTTGGCAGGAAGTTTGCTAGACAGCAGTGCTCAAATGTAGAGTCATCAAGCCACCAGCTGGCCTTGATAGTAGCTTTTTTAGACAGCGTTAGTGTCGACCATGCCTTTTAGATGAAGAGATATCCTAGGGAGAACATAATAGGGCAACCAAACATGATCAGCTGAGGAACTGTGGATGGGCTCTGAAGCTCGTCACCCCTCTATTACTGGTTCCCATTTAGTTTGGTGACAGAAAGTCACTGCCACCTAACGGTTATTCCCTGTCTAATGGTTATTCCCTGTATCATAAGGAAGTTCATTTGCTTCTCACCTCAGTTCACCACAGGCTGAAGCACAAGGAGACCCAGCACTGTACACACTGGCGGTGGTGTAGAACAGCCCACAGTTCCCATTCACAGTTGCCTTTTTGAAGGAATGCCATGCAGAGTTCCTGGAGACTTCTCTCTGCAGATGCAGCCCACATCCATCAGGAAAAAACTATTTTAGGACATCACTTATTATTTAAAGCACACAGTGTTACTGAATCACAAGGGAAGTCTAAAGACACAGGCTATTTCATTGGTCTGAACTATCCAGAAACTGTAGATTATTTTTGAAAACACACACACATGAATATTCACTCCTGTTCTTTCCAAGATCCTTCAGTTGGGCAACTTCACTGTGAGACAAAACTCATTTTGAAAACACCCACTCCACTGTGAGAAGCAAACATAATAAATGCCAGGAAGAGCCTCCATGGAGCATGAAATCCTATTCTGTATGACGATGGCACAAGGTTACGCTTTCCACATATTTGCCCAGGTACTGACAGCCCAATAACCATAAGTTTGAATGAGAAGAACATCCCCATTCTACTCTCAAAAGGAGGATATTTAATTAACCTCCCCAAATGGCTTTTCCCTGACAAAGCAATTTTGTAGCCAGTGAAGTTAATTCAAGAATGGATTCCCACTGTCTTCTGAGATACCCCAGATCCTTTTTCTTCTTGCCGTCTCCTCTTCATTACAAAAAACTAACACTCACAGCAGTAACCTTTTGTTTTACAGAGGAAAACAACAAAAAAATGTCCTGCTCAAGATTTTCAACTGTGGCCACTTGTGCCAAAATCTGCAAGATGACTGACTCATTGCAAACCTCTTACTATACTGACAACTCAGAATTCCATTAATGCCAGCCCTTAAACAAATTTTATGTTGTGACACACCTCCTGACTGACAGCAGGATCAATAGAAATTGATGCCAGCAATGTAGGAATTGTCAGCCAAGACATCCAGATGCTACAACGAGAGGCACACTGGAAATGTCACAGGGTAGGCCAGCTTGATACTGAGGAAACAAAAACTCAAAAGGGCCAACACTCAAGGAGGCAGAAGAATGTCAGAGAAACGTAGCCTATTACAGAATAAAATGGTTTGTTGAGAAAATAATAGGTAAGGAAATGGCACTGAGCAGGCTGCCCTCCTTCTTCCTCTGATCCAGTGCAAGCAGGGGTAGAAATGAAAAGAAATGCCCACGCTTACACGTGCAAAGATGTCCAGAATCATTTAATGAAACAGACATGAAGTGAATAAAGTTCATACCTCCTCTAATGCTCCTGACACTAGACCATGGCTACCACTGGTCTTACCATCACGTGCAGGAAAAGAGCCCACACCCAAGGAAAGGATCCTTAACTTAGGAGAAAGATCAAGTTTCCTATGTGGTTGAGCCACCAGTGGTGAGATGAAGCAAACACTGGGAAGGACATAAAGCCTGAGCACATAAGCAGGTTCATCCCTGCTACAGGCAGCAGCAGGAATGAAAAATGGCTGTTGCTAAGAAAGAGCTATGAGTGCCATCTGCTAAGTGGATTCTCGTATCTCCTGGCTGACAGGAGACCCAGGGAGAGGCAAACTAACCTCAGCACACACAGTGAATTCCCATCTACTGATCGCTCCCTCGTTGAAAGTAGTAAAACACCTCCAATCTGCTGGCCATGAACTGAAGGGCTTAGAGTATTAGCATCAAAAGTGGTCCATGAGGACAGAAATATATAGTAAAATTGAAGATAATTCCTTGGAGCTAAGCAGGAACCTGGCTAAAAGTCCCTGGGGAACCCATTTCCTTCTTAATCTGCTTTGCATTTAATTGTTTCGTAATGACTATGCCCCTGTTTGGCCCCAATAGGCTCAGGGACTGGTGCTGCCACTGAAGCTTCCCATCTCTCATCCAAGGCCATGGGTAGTTTAGAGACTCCAGTTTAATGTCTCACTGGGAATCCATCGAGAGCAAATTAAGCATTATTAGCACTGGAGTAGCATTCACCAGTGTGCTGAGTACCAGGGGACCCACAAAAAAAAGTGGTTTTCTACTCCCAGCTGCAAGCCTGTCACAGACATACATGCAGCTGCACTCCCACACGGGAGACAGAGGCACAACTGCATTCAGATCTTCTGGCACTATCTGCAGTCCCACGGTCACCAAATCTCACACACTCACGCACACCCCCTGCCTCACAGAATCTCTCTTCTAGACACAGCACCAAAACTGCATCTGGAAATCAGTAGCCAATTCATACACATGCTTAAAAGAAAATTCCAAACTCTCAGTACATGAAGAAGAGGTCAAGCTGGCCTCACTGGAAGGACAGAAACAAAGAGACTACGATGAAGGGCTGAGAGCACCAGCTCTACTGTCCAGGACAGAAGCTAGGAGAAGCAACATCTGGATAAGTATCCTTAAAACATAACACTTATTTGGGAGAGGTATTCACATCCACCAACTAATCTTAAGAACCAACTCCAGTGGGGCAACTTCTTACAAGTGATCTTGAGGAAGTACAAGACCAACAAAATCAGCTCCCACAGAGAGTTAAAGAACTGCAAGGTGGTAAAGACTTGGTTGCCATCCACTTAGAACTCCACCGAGATAAAGAGTTTGGTGTGCAATTGCTCAGGTCCAAAAAAATCTCGCATGCCGAAGTAGATGCTTTGCTAGCACGAGCTCTACAGGGATGCTGCTGAGGAACTCACAAGTTCTGTTCCTGCCAGGCTCAGTGGTGGCACTCAGGATTATGACCCTGTCAACAGCAGGACAGGCCTCCACTGGTCAGCGAGTTTCACCAATTCATGCTATGCCTGTGCCAACTTCCTCCTGCTATGCCTGTGCCAACTTCCTCCTATCTCCCAGCTCATGCCCCTTCATGCAGCCAAAGGCTAGTGCTGGCCACGTTGGCATGCTGTGCTTGTTGCTGGCTCTGCCACATGCAGGGGCTGAGTCAGCTAGTCTTAACTGCCAAGCAGGGAGGGTGCAGGTCTGTGCAATGCTAGCAAACCATCAAAACCTGCATGACAGAGGTTAATGAAACCATGGAGACACAGCAAAAGGTCAGGAATTTGCAATGGCTGCTGCAAATTCTGCCACATGATAAGCTGTCCACAACACTGATAACTCCATAACTTGGGCATCGCTCAAGGAAGCTACACACAGCCCTTCTGCAAACCAGTTTTCAAAGGCACAGGGCAGAGACATCAGCAGATGGACAGTGAAACTCCAGACTCCAATACATCTATCTTCAGTTTATGCCAGGGCATCAGTGCCACTCACCTGGGATGGGAAGCTACAGCAGAACAGTTTAGCATCTTTAGGAGAGGATGAGAACAACCCCAAGAAAGCCATTCTGCAAACCATTCCAAATATACTAAGACCATTCTGATGATGTGGATTTTCTGCCAGAGGAATACCAAAGCATGCTGGAGTCCAAAGTCACTGATTTCTACCTTACTCAATGCTGTTTCCAGCTTTACAGTCCCTCCAGTCTGAGAATCTCTGGAGAACAGCACTCCCTGGAGAGCACCACTCCATGCATTCTAACCACATCAGCGGCCTAAATCCTACATGTACCAATAAGAAAAATGAGACTAAAAATCTTACTTTAAACACACTTTGCAGACTGGCCTAACGTGGCACAAGCCGTATTTCCCACTCCAAAGAGGCCTTGAACTGGAACAGCAGAGAAACCCTGGCTAACATACACCACATGCATTCAACTAAAACCAGGTGTCATTCACAGCTCAAGGAACTATAGTGCTATAAGCTGGAATGAAAGGTGCAGCACAAGACTTCAGAGGAACAATAGGGGTGCTTGTCTTCCTTCTCACTAGAAATGCTTTTGCTATTATTGTTAATTACTGATATCAAAACACAATAATATGTTTTGCAATGAGATGTACAGTTCTTCGCGCAATTCTCATTTCCTCAGAGATCTGCAAGTCTGCTTCATCGCTATTACTTCCTTTTCAACACGCTCCTTTTACTTAAACCACTCTGCATTCATGTTACGGCCATTACCAAACAATAAGCAGGATAAGAAAGCACTGCCAGGCCACTCTCAGCAGCTGACCTCCACACAAGCAGTCTGGGCAGCAGAGATCTGGTAGCAGAGCCGAAATGCATCTTACCCCGTACACCAAGGACTTGAGTCTCTACTGGACATAAGTGAGCAACGGATGCATATGGCTACTTTGGACAAGGGACCTTCTCCATCAGGCAATGCAAGTCCTGTAGGAACCTTATCTAATATGGGGCTGTTATCTAATATTGCTGTTAACAATCTGGTAGAAAGCATACTGAATTATTAAGCTGACAGCTTTACAGCAATGGCTTTGGCAACACACCTGTGCCTTGCAGTTTCCAAGAAACACAGTTCAGTGCTATTACCTACCTGTGATTTGAGGAATTCATACTCTTCTGATCCGTACGGGACACTCCGAAGAGAGGTGAGGTAGTCATAGGTGATAACTGCTGTCTGCAAATGAAACCAGAAATGCTGAGCAAGCTCTGCAGTTACCAAAATAATAAGACTTCTGTTAAAGTGAATATATGTAGCTTGGGCTTCAAAGTTTAGGCTCCACAGTGAAATCTATGGCAACAGACTCATTAATAAATTAAATGACAATATTTTAATTTCAATGAACACTTAAAAAAAGCAGTGCAGGGGCCTCACTGACATGTAGCTCTTAAAAATAAGCAACTCTTGGCACTCCTATACTATTTCCTATTTGAGAAACTCAAAGCGTTTTCCTAATCTCTGTACAGCACCTTGCACAGCAGACTCCCATCTTCAGTGAGCCATCTGGGGCCTCCACAAAAAGGTCTGCTGCTAGTAACAGAGGCCATGCAGAATCTGTTTGCACCCCATCAGTTATCGCACACTTCATCTTCACACCTCCAACCTGCCTAACCAGCTCACTCTGGGTAGAGGCTCAGCAGAGAATGGAGTGACTGAAGACGAGCTCATAGATTAGCACAAGCAGCAGTACTTTTAGAGATATTCAACTGCACAAAGGACTATGGGGCCAAAGGGCCAGACACCCAATTACAAAACCAGAATATGGGATCCAGCTAAAGCTTGTTAGCTAGACATAGCCACAGACAATGGAATTATATTCTTAAGCGCCTTAATGATTTCTGAAAACAGATCTAGGGTATTTCACAATTTCTATGACTAAAGTTCCTCTCTTTCCACAGTCAGAACACCACTGAATGGAAGAGAAACACGCAGATCACATTTGTAGGAAGAGAAGGGAACATACATCTGGAGGAGCCTGTCCACTAACATGCCATTTGAACTTCAAGATCCTTGCCATGAAGAACCATTTGCTGAACTTCCATCAAAAATCAGTTTTTCTAAAATCTCTCTGCTGAAGGGGTAGCATTCCATTTTGGCACAGGATACTAGCCCCACTTTTCACTGTAAACACGCCCAGGAAGGGCATAAAGTACAGTCAATGTATCACAAAAACCAGGGAGGCAAGGGAATCAAACCTGGTTTGAGACAAAGTCAGTGGAACTGACAATAGGGAAAGAATCAAAAGCTCAGAAATGCATCCAAGAGTGGACCAAGCCGAGCATCAGTTACAAACAGACACACTCTCTCCTTGTGGGGGTTAGGTTTCTCATGTTTCCTGTTTTCCAGATTGTAAACTGAGCACAGCAATTTTTTTTTTTCTGGCTTTTCAGGCTCTCTTGCCCCTGGTGAACTCAGGAGCTGCACAGCTACAGAGACCATTCAAAAGAAAAATTTTTCAAAGCATCTTCACAACCTCAAAGAACAACTTTGAAGTGGAGGGAGGTTCAAATCAGTCTTGCATGAAGGCTTGAGTTGGTTCTTATTTTATCTCTGGTCCATGAGGGTAATTATCACCTCCAACTCAAAAAGAAGCAGCTAACAGATTGGCCTGTATTACAGAAGACGACAGAATTAATTAAGCGGTTGCTAATTACACCATAATCTTAAACACTAAATTAATATTACGATGATCCTGATAGGCAACTCTGACATTGCCAAATTCCTCCCAGTGTCTAGCTACTGCACAGAATGTTCCTTCCACATAACCAAAACAACTGGGATACTCTCAAAAGAATACGGCAAATGCACAACTGCTCTGCCAGGTTTCTAATTTTACTAGAATATAGAAACTCTGCAGCATGATGCTGCCCACGCCACTGACTTCATTCTCATCCAAGACTAGTGCTGTCATTCATGCTACACCGTGAGACTGAAGCTCAGAGTTATAAAAAGACATAAAAAAACCAGTCCCTCCCTTTACAAATGCCAGATTGCTTTCACTAAGCTTGTATCCTGTCCAGTGTTAAATGTCCCACTTGGTATCAATGAATTCTCAATACTGTGCACTCTTCCACTGCTCCTAAACTTATCCTCAAATCTTACCAAGTCATGGCACAATGTTCCCCCTAAATAGTTGTCTACCCATATATAAGCAAGAGCCAGTTCCCTACATTGAGGCTTAAGAAGAAATTTTCTGCTAGTGAGCTTCATCAAGTTTCTTACGGAGTCTGCAAAGAACTACTGAACCAACATGCTTAAAATACAAGCAGACTCAAATCTCTCTAATCAAACTCAGGTGAAATCTGTCCGAAGTCTCATGGCTGTACATCAGGTTCCTTGATCCTGATGCGTTCTTTTCTCCAGGCTTCTCTTTTGTCTTGTTTTGCTTGCCACATCATAACTTGTCTTAAAGTTTTGCATCTGCTGCTACTGAACTTATTAGCTCTTAAGAATTACAGTCTCTTCATTACAGTCTGCTTTTGCCTGGCTATGGTTCAATGATTAAATCAAGGATCCAGGTAAGAAGCCTGGGCAGGGCTACATTGAAGACAGATATTTTAGGTCCATGTAGATGCCACCAATATCCAATATCCTAAATCACTTGTATGCTACAGAGTCTTATCTTTCATTTACAAAAAGAACAAGCCCAAAGCTGAGTTTCTTAGAAGTGAATGTCTGCTCTATTGGCTTCACCTGGTCCATGTCTACGGACTGACAGCAGTTCAGGCTGCCTGTGCTCAGATAAGAGCTGACCTCTGACTGTCCAACAACGAGCAGACTCCAAGCAGGGAAGGCAGAGGTCACTGGTGGAGCAAGACTAAAGAATCTCTCAGAAGCAACTTAACCACATGCAGTCATATATACCAGAGGAAACAAAGAATTCAGAAAGAGACAGAACATTCTTTTTTAAAAGTATACACACAGATTTAAACACATGCTGCCATCAGAAGACTGAGCACTGGTAACTTGGTTTTGGGGGTCATTGCTTGCAGCTACAGGGGCAGAACCCTCTAACGCATTTAAGAGCAGGACCAGTGAAGCGCTTTACAGCCAATGACTTGTGACCTCCCTGAAGGCAGAGAATATGAAAGTCAAGCATGTCTGTGGCTTTGCCAGCATCTAAAGCAAAGAATATTTCCTTTCCCCTACTTCCTATTCATCAGGAAAGTAATCTCTCACCACCACTCAAAACACAGACCAACTGCAGTTTCATCACTGCAACTTCTCACTTATTTTTATCTTAAACAGTAGATTACCAGAAAAACAGTGGCTTAAGAAAGACTGAGAAATACTGGTCAAGCAGGCAGAACTCAAGGGCAGACTGGAGAGCTCAAACAGCCTGAATAGCAGATCCTTCTCCAGCCACAATACGATGCATTCCCTCTCCATGCCGCAATTTCCTGTGCTTTAAAAGCGAAAGAGCTGCTCCCTGCCACCAGGCGGCACTAATTTATGGTAAGGGACAGAGCACAAAGCTTAGCACTTACTAAGTAAGAAGGAAAGATTACAGTTTGTATTTCTGCCCTCACCCTTTCAAAATAAACACTCATTTTTCACAATAGTTTATGATGCTGCATGCACATGCCACCTGAGCCAATCCACAGACCTTATTTCTTATTGCATCTGCCCTCAGGAGCTGACTCCCTGCAAAACTCATTAAGGAAGTGCTTAAAAGTCACAGAAAATGTAGACAGACAGCTGCTTACCACTGGGGGGCTGTAAATGATGGAGATTGTGGCCTGAAGTGACAGATATATAATGCAAGTGAGGTACAGGGAGACTGATACCCCCTCCACAGTCTCTGCTCTCCATGTTGCTGGCTGCTCATGGATTTATCAGTGAACATGCTCAAGGAGAAGGCAGCAGTCTCCATTTCCAGCTTTCTGAGAAATATCAGTGATGCTAGGCAGATATAGCATTTATTTTACAAATCTGGAAACCACTCCCATCTCAGAAGTATGTAATCACCCATCCTCACTTTACTTGTGCTTTGAGAATGATTCTCAAAACACCAGTCCTTCTCTCCCCAAATCTTCACACCAAGGGTCATAGGGCAATGGCTACCATAGTTTATCAATACACCAACCAGGAGCTTTATAACAAAATATAGAAATGGCATATGCAGAGAAGATGGTTTGAACTAAGTCACCCTTAAAGGCAGCAGGACACCGTTCCTGGGTGACTGACCTTGAAGGGCAGCTGATGAAGATGTGGGCCCAAAGTGAGCCCTTGCTCCGAAGGTCCCACCCTATTCAGGGAAGCAGAGGCAGCTCTCTCTGTTTTTCTCTTTCCAGAATGTGCAAACAACAGCTGTATTCCTTACATGCTTTCACCTGTTTTCTCCCCACTGTGTCAGAAGTTTAAGATCTCCCTATGGACCTTCTGACTTCCGGAGCCAGCTCCCAACTGAAAATGCAGAGAGGGAATGTGGGAAATCCCAAGTTCTTGTGAACTTCAAATCCCTCACCCATCTAGGAATCTTCCTGCACATTACTATGGTAAAACTTACTGTGGCAATGGCTCGGCCCACACGAACAACTCCAAAATCATTAGGATCCAGGAACTTGTTTCCATACAGATAGATGCCAGAAGCAGCTGCTGTCAATGAGGCAAATTTCAAGGCCCTTAGTGCCATGACTGATGAACCCTGCCGAGACACAAACCAACAACTGTAACATCTGATAAGGACTTAGTGATCTGATGCCTACAGCCCCAGAGGACCTGACAATCCAAGTTTTAATTGGTCCTTTCCTAATGACACATTGCTAGCACTGCCCCCAGCCAAAAATTCAAGCAATCACCCAGCAACTGAGGGTAAATTGTTCACTGCTATTCCTAGCTCAACAGTGTCTACAGGCCGCAAATCCAGAAGTAACTCGCTGCTAGACTTTGTGCATATGCAATAAAACATTTGTTCAGGGTCCCAAAGGCTTTTCAAGGAGAAACAACAGGTGGAGAAAATGAAGCATGAGATCACCAAAAGTCAATTCTGATCCTAGCAATACGCACTTCTTCAACACAAATTTTTGAAGATATCACAGTATAGGCAGATTGTAAGGGGACAACAAAAGATATAAAAAAGCAGGGTTTAAAAAGGGTTCTGGCATCATCAAGGGCACCCAATGCTTGTTAGAAACTCTGCCAGGCTAGTTCTGAAAGTTCCACACTGCTGACGAGTGGTCTAGGAAGAGGCAATGCATCTCAGGAGGCTGTGTGCCCCTATAGCAGTCGGTGCCAGACAACCACAGAGAATGCAGGGGATGGGGGACCTGATCGGAGTGATCAAGTGAGATTAGTTTTCTCATTGTTACCATCCCATTCAAGTACAGACAGGGACTGTGCTGGCAGAACAGTCATCTGCAGGAATCTACAGCCTGTTCCTGGCTCTGTCACAGGCCCAATACAGGCCTGGGGTGACACTTCTCTCCTCAGCCACTTTTTCTTTGGAAGACGAGGGTGCGGAATGAACACATGTCCCACACTACACACTTTGGATCACTGCATTCATTGTTTGCAGTATACAAGGTAGCGTAAACATGAAACTCACTACATGTCAATATATATATTCCATTTCTCTATGTCACCTTAGAGGATTCTGTCCTGAAAAAAAAATTAATTAGGTACATTTTTCTTTCCTTTCCCTATGGCTGGTATTTGGCAGAAAATACGACTGACCATTCTTTCTGCTTCTACTACAAATCAAAAGGTATGGTCACCTACTCTGCAAGCTCTCAAGAGGACCCTTGACAAGAGTGCAGGCTCTTACCCCATCAAGATGGAGTCTACTAATCCTCCCACTCCTAGGCTTGACTGAGAAACTTTCCTACTTTCCATCGCGAAGCTTTAGAAGGGTCAGTCTGGCTTGTGCCTTTTCTCTTGGAAGCCTTGTAACCAAAAAACACATGCAGTGACACAGGTCAAGTCTTTCAAAAAGCAGTTCACAAGAAAACAATCAGCAAAATAAGGTAATATAACACAGGGGACTTCTGTACATGAACCTTAGCTAAACTTATTCTTTCCTTTCATTTCCTTACAAGCCCTAGGTAATTGTGAGGCAGAAAAACTGAGACATATTCTGTCAGTGCCTGTCAGAGCTGCCTGCAGCACCCCAGCTCTTTCTCCTGTCAGAGTGGGTACCCGGCTGACCAGACCTCCTTTGAATCTATGATCAAACTCAACAGAAAAGAAACCTGGGCTCTCAACTGCAGCCAAATGAACACACATTTCAACACAAAAAAAAAAAAAAAAAAAGCCACCCACCTTCCCCTGCCTCACTTGAATTCTACAAATCTGGGGGGTTCTTACTGGAGGACCAATCTCTTTTGTACAGAGATCTCCTGTATCCTCTGTCACCTTCAAAAGTCATTTTCTGCAACGTGTTTTAATTAAACCATTTCTGCTCCTTGTACATTTCTGTAAAATTTCATTTATTGAAAAGTGAAAGATGCGGTGACATTTTCTTAACACAGAAAATATGCCTCTCTTTTTCATTATTTTTTCCCTTCACTTTCCTGATTACGAAAAGAATATTTTATTGAAAGCAGCACGCAGGTCCATCTGCTCTTGCATCTTATTCCCACTTGAAGCTATAATCTGCAGTTTGTTACATCACATGTATTGCCATACCTGCCAGCTGTACGTCACGAACAGAAGATGGGAACTTTAGGTAGCAAATAAACAGGCAGAGCAACCGAATTTTTCAGCAAGAAAGTTCCTGCTTTCAATGCTTAACGCGTTGTACCAATAAAAAGGGAGTAATTAAAACTCCTCCATATAAGGTACCAAAAATAGAATTGTCAGAAATTGTATTTCAAATATTTGCATAAGGTATGGAGCAACCTTTTCCATATAAACGAGCCATTACGACACCCCCAAGGGTATCTTAAGGGCCCTGTCAGCTGTGAAACAATCCTTGGGATGTCACTGCCTCTCGTTATTAAGCCCTGCGTTGATGGATCACCTCCAGCTCTTTTTTCACCTASGTGAGGTGGCTTCTTTGACTTTCACGCAACTTCACGCACGTAAGGGTCCCTCGCCTTACAGCCGGGCTTCTCCTATTCCCAACAGGGGCAGCTGGGACGGTGCCGGTTCCCTCTCGGCGCCCCGAAGGTGACCCCACCGCCACCTGCCCAGGCCCGTGCCCTCTCCCGAGCCCGGGGAGCGGTGGCGAGCGCTGAACGCCCCGAGGGCAGTGGGCATCCAGGGCCACTCAAAGCCCCAGACAGGCCGCTCCGGCTCCCGAGCCCGCGTCCGCCGCCGCGCCCGACGTCTGTCCGTGAAGGACACGAGCAGCTGGCGCCGCCTGCTCTCGGTTCCCCCGGGCCGGGTCTCCCGGAGCAGCGCCCGTGCCCCGCGCCGTTCCCGCCTCCACGAACAACCCCGGCCCCGCCGAGCCCTGCGGCAACCTGGTCCCAGCCCCCGGGGCCGCAGCTGCGGGCGGCCGTAGCCGCCGGGACCCAGAGTCCCCGGCACGGGCCGAGGCTGCCTCGAGGGCTGTGAGGGCTCTGAGCGCGGGAGGGCCCGGGCACCCCCGCCGGCCGCTTCGCTGGCGCTCGGAGCGGCACTTACCGCCCGCTTCTCCCGCACTTCAACTAGCGCGGGCCCCACGCCGCTCCCCCCTCCACCTCGCACATGGTACAGCCCTGGCCCGCGTGCACGCCGGGAAATGTAGTCTCCGGCTGCGGCCGCTCGGAGAAGCGGGGGCGCGGCGGGACTGCAAGGGGCGGCCTTTGGGCGAGCCCACGGGGGAGCAGCGAGGGGGACCGCCGGACGGGCGCTGGGCTCCCGGACGCGCCCGGGGTGCGCTGACGCTTCCGCGTCTGCTGCAGGGAAGCGCGCTACTCGCACCCCGGATTGCAGGATTGTTACCTCCTGCCCTTCAGTAACTGCAGGATAACGCAATCCTGCTGTATAAGTGGGGCTCCCAGCCTGGCACGGCTGCCCAGAAAAACCATCTTCTGTGCTCCTAAAAAAGTCTCAGATTTCAGGATATTTCACAGAATCATGGAATCAATTAGGTTGGAAAAGAGCTTTGAGATCATCGAGTCCAACCTATGACCTAACACCACCTTGTCAACCAGACCAAGGCACTAAGTGCTACATCCAGTCTTTTCTTAAACACCTCCAGTGATTCCACTACCTCCCTGGGCAGCCCATTCCAATGTCTAATCACCCTTTCAGCAAAGAACTTCTTCCTAATGTCCAACCTAAATCTCCCCTTGCTCAGCTTCTGACTGACTGTGTCCTCTTGTTCTATTGCTGGTTGCCTGGGAGAAGAGACTGACCCTCACCTGGCTATAATCTCGTTTCATGAAGTGTAGAGAGTGATAAGGTCTTCCCTGAGCCTCCTTCTCTCCAGGCTGAAAAACCCCAGCTCCCTCAGCTGCTCCTCATAGGACTTGTGTTCCAGACCCTTCACTTGTCCAGGTAGACAACATCCACAGCCTTCCCCTCATACACCAAGTGGGTCACCTGGTCCTAAAAGGAAATCAGGTTGGTCAGGCAGGACCTCCCCCTCCAAAATCCATGCTGGTTGGGTCTGATATCCCCCATACTCAAGATGATCTGTTCCTTAACTTTGCCGGGCACCAAGATTAGGCTGACAGGCCTGTAGTTTCCTGGGTCCGCCTTTCAGCTTTCTTATGGATTGGCATCACATTGGCTAACCTCGAGTCATCTGGGACCTTCCCAGGGAGCCAGGACTGATTGTAAATGATGGAGAGTGGCTTGGCAAGCTCTTCTGCCAGCTCCCTTGTCACCCTAGGATGGATCTCATCTGGTCCCATAGAGTTGTGAGCATCTAAGTGGCTCATCAGATCACTAACTTCTTCCTCCTGGATTCCAGGGGGGCTATTCTGCTCTCTGTCCCGGTCTACTATCTCAGGGGGCCAGTTGTCCTGAGGACGACCTGTCTTACTGTTGAAAACTGAGGCAAASAAGGTGTTAAATACCTCAGCCTTTTCCTCATCTTTGGTAGCTATATTCCCCCCCATGTCCGATAAGGAATGGAGGTTTTCCTTGGCCCTCCTTTTGCTGTTAATGTATTTATAAAAACATTTTTTATTATCCTTTAAAACACTTTTATTATCCTTTTCAATTGGTTTTCAATGTTTTCTCACCAAAAGCTCTGCAGCAGGGAGAAGATTTGCAGGCATATATGCATATATACATACATATATCAGAAATCATGAAAGAAGGTAGAAATTACAAACTCAGAGCCCTCCTTTTCCACATCTATGAGAGATGCTGGAGGGGCACTGATGTTTTTAACAACTAGAAATCAGAACTGCTCTTTGGTGAAGGATATGGGTTTGACCAGGGCACTTTGCGAGTCCGAATATTGCACCATGTCGGGGTTAAGTGTGAGCACAGTCACCCACACAGCCATATGGCACATGGGCTGACAGCACGCGTGCCCCTGGTGCTAAGGGGTGCTCTTCTGCTCTCACCAGTGGGATTCCAGTGACGAGAGTTGCAAGACTTGTCCTGTTCCTGCTGAACACAAACCAAATGTTGTCCAGATCCTCAAGCAGCGTAAATTGATAACCTAACCTATGAACCTATAGTTGGCATTGATCATTCGGTGAAATGCACACATGGCTGTCTAATATCAATTTATATGTAAGGATATTCCAAAGAGATGTGTATTATAAATATCTCAAAAACTGCTGTTCTCCATTCACGAGAACGATCTAGTAAAACAACTGTGTCCATCAAGAATAAAAGAGCTGTCGTCAACTAGGAAAATAATTGCAGAATGAAAAAAACTCAGCTTTCTCTGCAGCTAATCTTTACCTCCTTACTATAAGAAATGAAAATTATTTGAAAAATTCTCATATTCAAGGTTCAATGCAAAACCAATCTCTCCACTAAGGTCTTCTTGCGATAAAGATTACAATAGAAGAGAGAAAGAACAAAGTAGAAGATAAAAAAATGTTGCTGAATCATCATAAATAGTGTAAAATATTCATATTCTCTGGTGCAAATACCTAGCTTGATAGTCACCCACTTGAAACCTAGCATTTCTGATTGAACTTTTCTCCCATTGTGAAAAGAAGGAAACTCAATATTGTTTCCAGTCAATATCTTTCTGATAAAAAGAACCTGCAATTCAATAACACCTGCGTCGTGGTTGGACACTGGCCAAACACCAGGGACCCATGAAAAGCCTGCTAGATCCCCCACCCAGTGCCTTCAAGATGGTTTTTAGCAATCCATTGCACCACTCCATTTTACCTGCAGCAGGTGCATGGTAAGGGATATGGTACACCCACTCAATGCCATGTTCCCTAGCCCAGGTGTTTATAAGGTTGTTCTTGAAATGAGTCCCGTTGTTGGACTCAATTCTCCTGGGGATACCATGCCTCCAAAGGACTTGCTGTTCCAGGCCCAGGATGGTGTTCCAGGCAGTAGCATGAGGCACAGGGTAGGTCTCCAACCATCCTGTGGTAGTTTCTACCATTGTGAGTACATAGCACTTACCTTGGCGTGTTTGAGGCAATGTGATGTAATCTACCTGCTAGGCCTCCCCATACTTGTATTTGGACCACCGCTCACCATACCACAGGGGTTTTATCCGCTTGGCCTGCTTGATCACAGCACGTCTCACAATCATGAATAACCTGGAAAATACTATCCATGATTAGATCCACCCCTCAGTCTCGTGTCCACTTATAGGTGGCATCTCTGTCTTGATGGCCTGAGGAATCATGGGCCCATCGAGCTAGGAACGACTCTCCCTTATGTTACCAATCTAAATCTATCTTTGACACCTCTCTCTTTGCAGCCTGATCTACCTGCTCATTGTTTCGGTGCTCCTCGTTAGCCCTACTCTTGGGGACATGGGCATCTACATGGTGGATCTTCACAGGTAGCTTTTCTACCCAGGCAGTGGTATCTTTCCACTCTTTGGCAGCCCAGATTGGTTTTCCCCTACACTGCCAATTAGCCTTTTTCCACTTTTCCAGCCAACCCCACAAAGCATTGTCTACCATCCATGAATCAGTGTAGAGGCAGAGCTTTGGCCACTTCTCTCTTTCAGCAATGTCCAGGGCCAGCTGAATGGCTTTGAGTTCAGCAAGTTCACTCATCCACCTTCTCCCTTGGTAGCTTCTGCAACCTGTCGTGTGGGGCTCCATACGGCTGCTTTCCACTTCTGTTTCATGCCTACGATGCGACAGGAACCATCAGTGAAAAGAGCGTAGTGTGTTTCTTCTGCTGACAATTGGTTGTATGGTGGAGCTTCCTCAGCACGTGTCACTTGTTCTTGCTCCTCTTCGTCAGTGAGACCAAGTTTTTCACCTTCGGGCCAATTTGTGATTACTTCCAAGATCCCAGGGTGATTCAGTTTTCCAATACGGGTGCGCTGTGTGATGAGAGCAATCCACTTGCTCCATGTGGCATTGATGGCAAGATGGGTAGAGGGAACCTTTCCCCTGAACATCCACCCCAGCACTGGTAGTTGGGGTGCCAGGAGGAGCTGTGCTTCAGTACCTATTACGTCTGAGGCAGCTTGGACTACTTCATAGGCTGCCAAGATTTCCTTCTCTGTTGGAGTGTAGTTAGCTTCAGACACTCTGTAGCTTCAGCTCCAGAATCCCAGTGGTCGGCCTTGAGTCTCGCCAGGCACTTTCTGCCAAAGGCTCCAGGACAGACCCTGGCTCCCAGCTGCAGAGTAGAGCACATTCTTCACTTCTGGTCCTGTCCTGACTGGGCCAAGGGCTACCACATGAGTGATTTCCTGCTTGATCTGGGTGAAGGCTTGTTGCTGTTCAGGGCCCCAATGGAAATTGCTCTTTTTGCGGGTAACCAGGTAGAGAGGGCTTACAATCTGGCTGTACTCAGGAGTACGCATTCTCCAAAAGCCTATGGTGCCTAGGAAAGTTTGCATTTCCTTCTTGTTGGTTGGCGGAGACGTTGTGATCTTATTGATTACCTCGATGCGAATCTGACGCCGTCCGTCTTGCCACTTCACTCCCTGGAACAGGATCTCTCGAGCAGGTCCTTTGACTTTCCTCTTCTTGATGGCGAAACCAGCTTCCAGGAGAATCTGGATGATTTTCTTTCCTTTCTCAAACACTTCTGCTGCCGTGTTCCCTCACACAATGATGTCGTCAATGTACTGCAGATTTCTGGAGCCTCACCCTTTTCCGGTGCAGTCTGGATCAACCCATGGCAGATGGTGGGACTGTGCTTCCACCCATGGGGCAGTCGGTTCCAGGTGTACTGCACACCCCTCCAGGTGAAGGCAAACTGAGGCCTGCACTCTGCTGCCAAAGGAATGGAGAAAAATGCATTGGCCATGTCAAGATGTCAATAGTGGCGTACCACTCCACTGCCTTGGACTCCAGCTCGTACTGGAGCTTCAACATGTCCAGCACAGCAGCGCTCAACAGTGGAGTCACTTCATTCAAGGCACAATAGTCCACAGTCAATCTCCATTCTCCTTCAGATTTGCGCACAGGCCAAATGGGACTGTTGAAGGGTGAGTGGGTTTTGCTGACCACCCCTTGGCTCTCCAACTCACGGATCAACTTGTGGATGGGAATCACAGCATCTTGAGTTGTCCGGTACTGTCAGCAATGCACTGTCAAGGTGGCAATTGGTACTCACTGTTCTTCCCTGAAAATTTTTTTTTTTTTCTTTTGTTTTCCCCCTTTGGAAGGCCTATTGCAGATGGGTTCTCCGATAGTCCAGGCAAGGTATTCAATTGCTTAATGCCTTCTGTCTCCACAGCAGCTATCCCAAATGCCCACCTGAGTCCCTTCGGGTCTTTGAAATACCCACTTCGGAGGAAGTCTATGCCCAGAATGCACGGGGCCTCTGAGCCAGTCACAATGGAATGTTTTTTCCACTGTCTTCCAGTCAGGCTCACCTCAGCTTCCACCGGGGTCAAATTCTGTGATCCTCCCGTCATGCCAGCAATAGAGACACGTTCTGTCCCCACACATCATGATGGGATTAGTGTGCACTGCGCGTCAGTGTTGACCAAGGCCTCATATTTTTGTGGTTCTGATGTGCCAGGCCAACAAATCCACACAGTCCAAAAAACATGGTTTTCCCTAGCCTCTACCTGGCTAGAGGCAGGGCCCCTCTAGTCCTGGTTATCCTTCTTTCTCTGGGCATACATTTTAGAGGTTCCTTCAAGGGTATCGGACACGTTATCTTCTCTTCTATCATACCTGGCAGTTCAGCTATGGGCAACTGGAGCTGCTTCCTTTCCAGTAGAAGTTCCTATTTGAATCTTGCCCTCCTTTAACTCACGCACTCGTCACACCAGAGCAGCAGTGGGTTGTCCATGCCACCTCCTCATGTTTTCCCCACGATCACACAGGAAGAACCACAGCTCACCTCGTGGGGTGTACACTCTCTCTCTAATTGAGGGATGTCTGTGTCTGGTAACAGAACCTCTGGTCTGTACCGCTGAGATTCGGAGAAGGTTCTCTGTAATCTCCTTCTTGAGTTCCTGATGATTCTCCTCCATCCTATCTTCCATTTTCTGCAGACATGTCTCCACAGCTGAAATTCTTGCATGTATTGGGCCGTGCACAGCATCTGCATATGCTCGGAGCTTCTTCACCATGTCACACACAGTCTCATCTGGCTTCATCGTTGCTAAAGCAGAAGCATATTCTGGTGGCCTAAGTCGTACGAGTCTTAGCCACATCACTGGTGTACATATTATCTAAAGTCTGGATTCCTCATTGTTGGGTCGTCTGTGAAGACAATCTCCACCACCGCCAGTTCTCTCAAGCGCTGAATCGCTTGTTCTATGGTCTTCCACGGGGTTTGCTGCAAACAGAGATCGTCTTGGCACTGGTATCATTCACTCACACTTACCAAGAGCCGTATCCAGAGAGGGTCAAACGGCCTTACCAAGTGCTCCCTTCACCTGCAGCTGCAGTCAGAGCACGGAGGTGTGAGTGTCCTTGAAGAAGTAGGCTGTGCTGGTAACAGAGCAGGGCTGGAGCCCAGCTTAAAGGCMCAGGGATTCATGTCTGGCACAGAGCAGGCGATAGGGCATACAGCATCATAAAGTCACCCCAAGACACACCTGGGAACCCATGGAAGCATTATCTGGGACAGCTACTAAATACTAGTATTTTGCAGCTACCAAAATTAATCCTTAATACTTCAGAAGGATGCCAGAGACCAAAACCAGAATGAGACCAAAGGGTCCTAATAATTCTTTCAGAGTTATAGTTCCTATCAGGATTCTGGAAACACTGAAACAAAGCAAGGAAGGCATCACCACACTGCATTTCCATTCATATTTGCAGGGATGCAGTTGCACTCAAAAGGATAGAAACAGAGGGAAAGAAAACCTCTGAAGCAAAAGGTCTCAACTTCCAAAAGTAATAAACCAGAACACTGTACTCAAGAAAAGGTCCTGATGACAAGTCTCTTCCAGGATGAATAGGTTTTTCATCCAAAGCCCTGTGGAAAAGTTAAATATTGTTAAATATTTTCATAAAAGATCAACATAATATTAGGAATATTTGATGGGTACCTGTATTGGATTTGTGTGGCAAGGTTTTGGTGGGGGGAGGCTACAGGATTGGCTTCTTTGAGAAGCTGATCAAAGTTTCCCCAATGTCCAACAGAGCCAACACCTGTCAGCTCCAAGACAGGCCCCCCACTGGCCAAGGCCTAGCCCATCAGTGACAGAGGTAGCACCTCTGGGATAGCATAGTTAAGAAGGAATAAAAGTTATTGTGCAGAAGTAATTGCAGCCACAGAAGAGAGGAGTGAGAATATGTGAGAGAAACAGCTCTGCAGACACCAAGGTCAGTGGAGAAGGAGAAGGAGGAGGTGGCTATTTCTAGATCACGGAATATTATAAGGGACCCAGAAGGAACATCAAGTCCAACTCTTCAGTGAATGGTCCATACAGGGAACAATCTCACAACCTTGGTGTTATAAGCACCATGCTCTAACCAGCTGAGCTAATCGCAGGATCATAGTACACCAGGTGCCAGAGCTGAGATTCCCCTGCAGCCCATGGTGAAGACCGTGGTGAGACACCTGTGCCTCTGTAGCCCATGGAGGGCCATGGTGTAGCAGATATCCACTTGCAGCCTGTGGAGAACCCCACACTAGAGCAAGTGGATGCCCAAAGGAGGCTGTGACCCTGTGGGTAGCACGTGCTGGAGCAGGCTCCTGGCAGGACCTGTGGACTCGTGAAAAGAGGAGCCCACACTGCAGCAGTTTTACTGGCAGGAGCAAGGGAAGCATATGGAGAAGTTCATGAAGAACTGGAGGTCATGGGAAGGACTAACATTGAAGAAGTTTGTGGAGAGCTGTCTCTATAGGAGGGACCCTACAATGGAGCAGGAGGACAATGCAAGGAGTTCTACTCCTATGAAAGAAGGAGCAGCAAAGACAATGTGTGATAAACTGACCACAACCCCCATTCCCTGTCACCCTGCACTTCTGGTGGAGGGAAAATAGAGAAAATTGGGAGTGAAGTTGAGCCTGGGGAGAAGGGAGAGTTGGGGAAGGTGTTCTTTAAAATTTGGGGTTATTTCTCGTTATCCTAATCCAATCTGATTGGTAATAAATTCAAAATAAATTCATTTCATTTTCCCCAGTCCCCATGTTTTGCCCATGACAGTAATTAGTGAGTGATCTCTCCATGTCCTTATCTCAAGCCATGAGCCTTTTGTTATTTTCTCTCCCTGTCCTGCTGAGGAAGGGAGTAAAAGAGCAGCTTTGGTAGGCACCTAACATGCAAGTAGGGTCAACCTGCCACAGTACCCCTTTTGTTTCCATCAGACTTCATTTTTGTTTTTCCTACTTGTACTCTGTGGCAGACCCTAATATCAATGCCTGCACACTGCGGGCTTCCTGCTTAATATTATCTCTAAGAAACAAAGCAGCTACAAACTAGAAGGGCAGAATTAAGGGTCATTACCCTGCCAGCACACTGAGGATACAGGGCCCACATGACCAGTTGCTGCATCAGCAATATGATGGCTAAACTGGCTACGATCCCATAAGTTTCTTTCCCTTCTAAGGACAGATGGGAGCTTTTGAACTGATCAAGGGCAGTGAAGCACTGAAGCTTAGTCTTGGACCATTACAAATTGTGTAGGAAAGACTGTTTGTTGGAAGGAAGCTTCACAATTTGGAGGGAAGAGAGGAAGAAAATAAAAGGTCAGGGATGTGTGCATGTGATGTACTGCTCAGAAAATGAGACAAACAAGTGCAGACTGAATGTGAAGTAACTACTCTGGATCACGTAATTTAAAAAGCTTAAAAATACTAGGAAAAGATCTACTGTTCTTGTGTCTACCAAAGCCTGTGGAAGTTTTGCTATAAATTTTCGTGTTTGCAAGTTCACAACCTCCATGTCTCAGGCTGATAGTGGGATGTCCATTTAAAGCTACCGTGCTATTGCATATAAAAATCAAAAACAGCGACTGTAACCTCAGCACAACCACTGATTCCTGACCACAGCCCACTGCTTCTACCCAGGATGCTTAAAAGACTACTACCCAGGCTGTCAGTCCCCTGCTTTAATGGCTAGATCCCACATGCTGGCAATGCTCCCAGCAAAGGCAGCAGGTCAGCATCTGATTTTTGCTGGCCTCTCCTGGAAAAGATATAGGAAGTTTCTTCAGAATAATTTTGTTCCTTGCAGCTCTCAGTTAAACAGGCTGACACTGAGTCTGCTGCCAAGAGGGGAATAAAAAAGAGGCTTTTGTAGCATAACAATGCCGTGTGCTGATGTGCAGTGGGCAATTATGTAACCAACGCTAAATCTTTCCATAATTAGAACAAGCACCTATTTAGAGTGATCAGAGCTCTTTTGTGTGCGCCTGCACGGGGCTATGCAAGAAAAACCTTGGCTTGGAAGAAAGATGCTGGCTTGATTTCCCTTTCCTTTTCAACTGGTGAATAAATTAAATCTCAGATTACCCCAAATTGCTGTTAAAGACAAACTGTGAAAAGCGTTTCCTTTTCATTCCTGTTGAAGACATTTGCATCCCAGGTGTGAATCTCATGAAATCCAGATGCAAACCCAAAGACTCGGCCTGTCTGTCCCAAGCACCAGAGCAGCAAGAGCAGCCAGACTGCCAGAAGAGAGGACAGAAGGTCAGCATCAGCCCTCCCTGTTGAGAATCAACGTCTTTTTTAGATTCACTTTGATAAAGAACATGACAAGATATCTGGAAAGGCTCACTTATACTAGACATTCCTCATGTATGGAGAGGAGGCATGGGAAAAGAGAAAAAAACAGTCCCAGAGAGCCGGTGATCCTATGATTTTATGGACCCAGAGAAGTAGCTTACAAAGAGATACAAAAAGATATAGTGAGAAATTGCTACCAGTGCAGTGGGAAGAACAGCTTGACCCTTCGCTCTTCTGATCTGTCCCTCCATTATGTGGATGGTCAGCAACATAGATATTGAGACAGATCTATCTTCTGCAGCTATAAACAAGTTCAGCTCTAAAAATCACTATAGCAATGCCAATTCATACAAGTTGAAGATCTGGCTGGTGGGATCCCTACTGCTAGAGATCTGTACTTCTCAGATATTTTCTGATTCTTTTCTTATTAGTTCAGGTCACCAGATGAAATATTACAAATATCTCTGAATAATGGTTGACAGATGTACAAATCAACACGGAAGATAGGAAATAAAACAACCTCCTACCTGGAGGGAATTCCGAAAGATAACATACTCACACAGGTCTTCTGATAGGCCAAATCCACAACATTCTTGGTCCAACTTAAATAAAGATTGGCAGATTTTGCATTTATATCAGCAACAGAGCTGACTCTGGAAGTCATAAAATTTTAGAATAACATTTTCTTACCAATCATACTGTACAGAGCCAATACTTGGATAAGATATCTCTCAACAGAAACGTGCCCATTGCCCAAGGTCATTCAGTCTCTGTGAGTCAGTAGTCACCAAAGTCTGAACATGACAATGGAAAGTGATGTCCTCCTTGGAGAGCTGGACTTTAGGTGAGCAGCAAAATCCACTTCTACCAGTATTATATTATCCTTCAAGGCCTTTGCTCAACCTTGTTGTGAGGTATCAGTTTAGACAATTGCATGCCACTTCCATACCTCTCTCACAATTTATGTTGGCAAAGAAATTCCCCTTACTTTGTTTGCTAAAGCTGTTGGTGCCTGAAGAGCACTCCACTTCTTCTTACAGGTTCTTGGGATGTGCCAGTGGGCCCACATGTCCTGTGTGAAATGATCTTATCAGCTGGGAGTGGAATGCCTCCAAGACCTTTGCAAAACACACCCAAAGCCTGTGGTTTTTACAGAAGTACATAAGAACATTTTTGCCTGAGAAAGTTTACTTTTCCACAACGTACAACAAATAACAGAAATTAAACCAGCCTTCATTTCAGTCATTCCAGAGAACACAGACATGGCCTGAAGAATTTAAAGATTTTATTACAAAAGCACTGATAAACCTTGTGATCTTTTTCCCCCAGCTATAATTATTCCTTCTGAGTGCTTCCTGTAACCCCTAAGGGAATATGAAGTAYAGAGGTTGCTGATGTGGCTGAACCTTTCCATCTTGGTAAATCTCTTCTCTTTCACTGTTTAGCATCTTACCTGTGGTATGATTTATCTCTTGAGCTAAGAAGAATCGTTTATTTTGATCATTTTTATCTGACAATGTGCAGCAACTGTTAGGCATACAGATATCTGATATTAACAATAGCTTATTCCATTACTTTGCATCGTCATCTTCATTTGTTACAAGGTATTTCATGAACTATTTAATTCTGGATTTGCAAATGTGAAAACTGCTGAAGTAGATAAAAAAGGTGCAGAGGATTTAACAACCTAAATCTACCCCGAATGCATCAGAAATATGTTCTTAAAACCAGCTGTGATATTCTCATCAAACTAAAAATGTCCCTACTCCCAGCCATGCTAAGACCTCCACAGAGCCTGAACTCCTTACTCACCATGACGAGGATCATTTTGGCATGATCATTTTGTGAAAAGAGGTGCATGTGGAAACCTGATATCATTATTGTTCAGAAAGATATTGTCCAAAAAATGTCATGATAAAAACAGAAAGGAATTAATCCTTTTTTTTCTTAAAGACAGATTTATATTTGGGGAAAATACTCTTCAGATTGTCAGAACCATTCCTTACCTAATATTTCTTTTCAGAGAATCACAGAATATGCTGAGTTGAAAGGGACCCACTAGGATCATCGAGTCCAACTCCTGGCCCTGCACAGGATACCCCAAGAATCACACCATGTGCCTGAGAGCATTGCCCAAATGCTTCCTGAACTCTGTCAGGCTTGGTGCTGCCCTGGAGAGCCTGTTCCAGTGCCCGATGACCCTCTGGGTGAAGAACCTTTTTGTAATATCCAACCTAAACCTCCCCTGACATAACATCAGTCCATTCCCTCAGGTCCTGTCACTGGTCACCAGACAGAAGAGATCAGTGCTTGCCCCTCCTCTTCCTCTGACGAGGAATCTGTAGACTGCAATGAGGTCTCCCCTCAGTTCTCCTCCAAGCTGAACAGACCAAGTGACCTCAGGTTTTCCTCATACATATCTCAAGGCCCTTCACCGTCTTTGTAGCCCTCCTTTGAATGCTCTTTAGTAGCTTTTGTCCTTCTTATATTGTGGTGACCAAAACCACACACAGGAGTCAAGGTGGGGCCGCATCAATTCAGAGAAGAACAGAGTAGAACTCTGCCATTTGAACCATTACCAGGTCTGGTTCAGAAAAAGTTCAGACCTAGGAGATACATGAAGATGCACAGAGATCATCAGTTCAGAAGAGAATATTAATTTTTCTTGTCCAATGCTGTGATTGTTAAGTTTCACCTGACATTAAGTTTCACCCGACTATTCCTGTATGGGCCCTGGTTGCTCAGGCTTGCCCAAAGCAGATCTGGTAATAATGAAATTGTCTCTTCCCAGATTTCAGATTTGATTAGAAGATAACAAGGAATCGAAAAGTGAGCACCTCCCACAGTTTTTCGAAGGTTAATTACTCTCATTGTTAAATATTTCAATCTAATTTCTCATTTGAATTTCCCTAATTTCCACTTCCAGCCACTGATTCTTGCCTTCCTTTCTGAGATTAAGGAGTGCCTTCATATCTTGCATTTCTAACTTGTGCAGGTACTCATACAAGATGGTCAAATCTCCTCTCCATTTTTTGTGATGAACAAAATATACTTAATGTTTGAATTTTCTCACTTAGGTAATTTCTCCTCGTAATTTAATTGTCAAAGGACAGAAAAATGGAGTTCACCTCATTTTTTTCTGGCAATATAGCATTACCTCTTAAACTTCACCACAAAACAAATTTACTTATTGTATTTCCCCTACACTTCCAAGTAGTGCTAACCTTATAATATCTTTGTAGTCTTCTAACCCTCTTTTACCTTCCCGCATTGTTTTAGAAACTTGAAGTCTGGAACAACAGAGTCCGTCTAGAGTTCACCATGTCCCAACTTCTACGCCTATGGGCTGCATGAGACTTTTTGTTACTTCACAGCACAAGAAATTTTGCTAAGCGGTGTGTCTCTCACAGCCCGCATGGATCCTCTTCAGAGTCACTGGTTCCCAGCACAGCCTGTACTTAACCTCACAGATATATGTTTGCACAATGTGATGTTGAAACACAGCTCATTTAAATGGATTCTACTTGCCAAGTAATTTAGCTCACACTGTATGACTCTCCTCCCAGTATCCCTGAACATTTTGCCACTCATTTTGAAACACTTTATGAATAGCAATTTCATATTGATTGCAAGCTGATGAAAACGGTGACTAGTATAAGTCACAGTGTGCCTTCCTCTCTAACTTTCTCAGAAATCCACTGCTGACAAGTCCTTTGTGTTTTGAAATGCCAGCGAGCTCCTGACCCAGGTGGCACACCTCTTYGAGTGTTGAATAGTGCTAATGCTTTAGTCAAAACATCACCAGAAGGAGAAGATAGAAGTAATGGTGTTGTAGTGCATTTCCCCCCCTGCCTTTTCAGGCCACATTGTGATCTGAGAAATGCTCATTGGGCCTTGACCTTGACAAACAGCACCTGGGCTCAGCTCCCTTTGAGTTTATCAGACTGACTGCTCCCAGGAACTGCTGCTAAGGAGCTCCTGTTTTCTTTATGAACAGCCTTGCAAACAATTTTCTTGCATGAATGGCATAACATCCTTGTTCTCACACTTCCAAAGAAAGGGTGCCAACCCAAACTGTGGCCAGGATGAAACATTATGACTAAAGCCCACTCTCTTGTGACCCTATAAACAGCAGTCCAAAATGAGGCCCTTCGAGCTCTTCTGGACCACAGTGGCCTGTGACCAGCAACCTCCCTCTGAGTGGGGCCTCTCAGAGCCAGCAAACTGCACAACGACAAGTCCTGGGCTGACATCCTCACTTTTCAAGGCTCAACCCTTCACCCATTGAGGAGATGCAAAAGCATCTGAAGTGAGTATTTCACTATCTTTGAGGGGAATTTTTCACAGGTACCATGCACTGACTCTTTATGTCTGTGTGCAGAAACATGCACGTATGCTATGGCAAATCTGGGAGAAGTGTTTCTTTCTTAGATGTTTAAGTACCTTAGATATCTGAGTAAGTTCGACCTGTAAGTAAGGTTAAGTCATAAGTTATAACCTAAGTGAAACGCTGCTAAGTGTTGTTCTTTTGCTAAGTTGTAAAATTTAAGATAGGTTAAATGCTGTTAAGTGTTATTCCTCTGTTAAATTGCAAAGGTTAAGTTATAAATTTAAATTATAAACTAAGTTAGGTGTAAGTTGAGTGTTGTTTCTTTTTTAAATTGTTAAGTTTAAGGTATAAGTTAAGGTTAAGTTATAAGTTAAGTTAAAGTACTGCTAGTTTTGAGTGCTATTAAGCTTTTAGGTCATATTCCTTTTTATCCTTGCCCTCACTGTCCTTTTGTCACACGCGCCTAAACACACACACATAGATCGTTCATGGTTCATTCGTGTTTTGATTTACTGGATTTTGTTTGTTGTTGCTTTTTTTCCTTGGTGTGGCTTAACTGTCTAGTAAGTAGTAGAGTGAGTCTTGCCAACGAATTTTGTCGTGCTATTGCTTAATATTAAATCCGGTTTTTACTGATACCCTTGCTGGTGTTTCTTTAAGCAATCTTGAACACTCGTTCATAATGAATGGGAGTATACCAGGTCAAGTTCAAGGACAACTATGTGARTAATCTATTTATTTTGTCTGGTAGATAACCTAACACAAAAAAATAAATTGCTTTCTCACCTCAAGAAGAAAATGGGGAAAAAAACCCAAACAAACTATAACAAACCAAAACACTGTTCTACATGACAAAAAAAAAAAGTATTAGACCAGAATTGAAACACATTTTGGTTTTAAGAATTTCCCCATTTTCAAAAAAAGTAAGGAAATTCGGACTATAATTGGCTAGGAAACTTCCCTTTATACCAAAGCTTGAATAGTTCATTTTGTAAATGTTTAAAAGGATTCAAATGTTTCCAAACTTCACACAGTTTTTGAGCTCAGAACTTCTCAGAATTTTTTTCCTAGTAAACATTTTTGGCCAGTTAAACCATATATGTAAGAATTTAGGTTTGAAACATGATAGGTAATGCAGAGCAGGGACAAGAAATTATTCACAGTTTGATTTGCAGCATTTGCATAAAATAAAGACTGTGATATGTKGTCCACTCTACCCTGGGCTAAGAGCCTTCCATATTGGCAAACTCGAAATTAGCTGAGTCAGACATCAAAACTAAACCACAAAAAAACCCAGAGGTTCAAGGGAAAGAAAATATTCAGAAGAACCAGTGTTGCTTATAGTCAGAAAACTATAAACATCCACAAGCACCAAGAACTCACTGTCTGTGATGAGAAATGGCCTGTACAGTTCTCAGAACAAGCTGTGAGACTGAGGAAACGAAAGGAGCATCTTAGTGCAGGAGCTGAAGCAGATTGCTCACCTACAATTTTACCTTCTAAACAGCAAATTTGTATTTTGGCTGTCATATAAACTGTGTCGTGAAATAGCTCATAAAATTGTATATTTGCCATACGGCATTAAATAACACTCCACAGCAAAGGAAGAAGGAGAAATGTCAAAGGAGGACCAATAAAACATAATTTTTCCACTGAGACTAGTATAACAGCTGGGGACAGAAGACTTGGCAACTTTTGAGGAGGAGAGGAGGCTCCTGAATCAGGTGGCAGTATTGCCAGATATGACAACAGCAATACCATTACTAAATGAGAGACAGAAATGGGTAGAAGGGATGACAGATGAGTTTTGCTTAGGAAAATTATTGATAAATGGTATGTGACAAAGTCTTGTATCTTTAGTTTTGTCTGCAGTGCTCATAAGACACCAGCTATCTCAGAGAAGGAGAAGCATCTGTCATTCGTAGAGGTGATGACATAGTTGCTGTTACCACAGTGCTAAGCCAAAAGCTGATTCCCACTGGATGTGATGAGTTTTGGCATAGAGAAACTGCACAGGATTGCCTTTACCTTCCTCCAAATCTCCCCTGTCCTAAAAGCTGTATCACATTAATTTACCATGCCGGACTAGTTTGCCCTGCACTTTAGGAGATGATAAGACAGACAAAATGACTAGAGGACTGCAAGACAGACATTTACTCTGCCTTATCATCTTCCTGCCTCTTAAGGTATGACTTTTAAATTTCTAATAGATCATGTTTGTTTCTTTAATCATTCTGCCCTTTTCTTCTCTGTCTGGCTTCTGTTTCTCTTCTAGATGAACCATGCCTGGCTCGGTGGGACTCTTCTCGCTTTGATTCACTAGATGCTACATAGTAATAGCAGCTACTAATTAATAACTGAAGGTCTTTGGTTATATATGGTGCCATATATTGCCACTTTAACACAAATAGCTTTGTCCATGTAAAGCTCTACCTAGTTCCCATGTATTACAACTCTCTGAGAATTATTTTTCCGTATTCCAAATTTTAATTACACTCTAAAGATTGCATCTCTCGATTTGAAAAAGAACTACTATGTAACATATGGATGCCCATTTAATATAGACGGTACAACTCCTGGTTTTTAATACAGAAGTTTTTTTTATTTTGAATCAATATTTTCACACCACTTTCAAGCTCTCTTCTTACCTTCCCTCCTATGTCCCAGTTCAATGGCTTCTGAGTAGCAGAAAAAATTTTATTCCAATCCATTTGCCCTATATTTTCTGCTTTTTACTTGGACATTTTCAGCTGGATGAACTGTGAAGTTACTGAACTTGTTGGAGACTGTGTGAATAGTATGGGGGAGCTGAATAGGATGGCTGAAGAAAGAAGCAGCGATACTGTAAAACTACACCTCCCAGGACGTCTTGCGGTCTGCTCGCGTGCACCGCCGCACCGGGAGCGGCGTCACCGAGACTACAACTCCCAGGTCGCGCTGCGGGCGTGGCGCATGCTCATATGCCTCCACTTTCCTTTTCCTCCGCGGCCCGGCTGCCGAGCGGACGGCGGAGGCGACCAAGATGGCGCTCACCAGGTGGGTCCCGTGGGCCCGGTCGGGCTGTGAGGGCGCTGCGCCCCTCGAGGCTTCCCCGCCACGCTGCGGGGCTTCGCCGACGGCAGAGGCCGCGGTTGGGGAGCGCGCTGCGGGACCGCGTCCTCCCCTGCGCAAAGGGCCCGCCGGACTGGCCACGGCCGCAGGGAGCGCGGCGAGGGCCGGTCGGGCCTGGGGAAGCCGGTCTGCCCTGGCGGGAGCGGGTGTTTGGCACTGCCGCTGGTTCAGGGCTCTCGTTCCTTCGCGTGTTCCCTGCGGGAGGAAGGAGCTCCTCCGCCTCGATCGGGTCCGCGGGGTTTTGTCGAGGTTCCCTCACCGTAAGAGAGGGCGAGCGGTCTTTGTTATTAGTTCTTGTGTCTCTCGCAGGGCTGCTCGAGAGTGTGGTTCTTGTGGCTGCCCCGGAATCCCGAGTTTCTCTGGGCACTTTCTTAGTAAATGCACAAAAGGGGTCTGTAGATAAGAAGAGCTGAAAAATGAAAAGTGAGGAAATTGGGGTCCGACTTGTCCTCGGCAGGGAGGTGTCAGGCGTTGAGAGTAGAAGTTGTTGACAGATCTGTTTGTGGGTGTTTTCTTTGAGAGATAGGAAGAGCGAGTCGTGGGGACTAGAAACATAGGAATATGTATTTTTTTTTCTTCTCCGTAGCGGTGGAAAGAATAACCAGTGGTATGTGACGTTCGTGTTGGAAAACGGGCATTGTCACACTTCTGTTCAAACACGATGTGAATGTGGGTAAATTTAGAATTAGGTTTTTTTAGGAATCTCACAGAATGCTGAGAAAGCACACATTGCTTTTGCCCCTCTAATCTCAAAAGTTACTGAATCTCAGAAGTTGGTCTTAGATTTTTGAGTGCAGTGCTCAAGGTTTCATAAATTGTTTCTTAATCTGTAGAGAGTGATTGTAGAGAAAGTAATGACCTAGAAAGAAGTTGGCGCAAACATAGTTGAGTGTCAGTGAGTGAAGTTACCAGAATGAACTTTTTATGTCATTTTCTTTTGGTGGCTGTCCATGGATGTCCAGTTTTTTGCCAGCTCCAACCCAGCTGTCCCAAGATCAGCTAGAACTAGAAGAAAGAGCAAGAGCTCAGAGATCCAGGCAGACTGCTCTGGTCTCATCACGAAGGGAACCTCCCCCATATGGTTACCGGAAGGGATGGATACCACGGGTGCTAGAGGTAAGTATTTAAATTCGTCCTGTAGTAGTGTGTCTGGTGAGGGGAAAAGAATTTTTTCTGGAGCAGTAATCAACTCTGAGCACCTTGAGTGTAGCTCAGAATTGTGCAAAGCCTTACCACATGTATTATCCAGACTGCTTGATATATTCTTGCTTTTGGGGGAGGTTCTAATCCACCAGATTTCTTAAAACGTTTGATGGTAAACAGGATGTTCTAAGGATACTCCTCTTCCAAGATTGTTGTGTTGTAATATGGAAATAAGTCTGTGGTCCTTTTGGTTTACAATCTGTGAATGCAAGGCTCCTCTGAGAAAGACATCCATCTTGTTCCTCTGTCACAGTTTGTTAAATACACATTCCGTATTACAGCTGAAATAAGTGAACATGTGTATATCAGAGAAGAGAATATTCGTGTGTTCTGTTCACAAAGATAGCTTCTGTTGGGGGACAAAATTGTTACAGTTGGAAGGAAACTTAAAAACGAGTCAGATATTTGTTGTTTAAGTATGTTACTGGCAAAAGGGGTTTTGAACAATGTCGTGTGTCATTAGTTGTAATCCTTGCCAGTTTAATGTAATTTGAACTGGAACTGCTAAAATGTAGAAGGAAAATACAGATGTGTAGCTCTGATTACAAAACTGGTTTAGTACAGTCTCTCACTGTGACCCAGAAGAACCTTGCACTCTGAAATGACAATAATTTGACAATAAATTCTGAGACCTGTTCTGATGAGTCACAAGCCAGTGCTCTTGGAACCAGGCATGCTGTTGAGGTTATTACAGTAGTTCATGTATGATCCTACATTGTTTCCAAATACCATAATTTCATGAGCTTGTAACAGCCTTGCCCTCATTTATGTTTGAGTGCCATTTTTGTAGATCCAGCACTGTTCTGGTGATCCACATACTTCAAATAGTAGTTTCAGTCATTCACTGAAAGAAAACATTCTTACGTGGATTCAGCATTTAGTCACATGTATGATGTTAAAAATTATACCTTCATTATACCCAGTGTAGGTTTCCCTTCCTGCACTGTTGAGTACTAAAGTTAATATTTTAGTGCTTATTCTTTCTAAATGTTAATAAAGAAATTTTTTCAGAAGCGAGGTGGTGAAAGTTTACAAAAAGCTTCTAGCACCACTTGGCCACAAATTAATAGACATCCCAAAAAGACTGATAAGGGCTCCTTTCTGCTTCATAAACAAATGCAAATTCAAGAGCAGTAAATGCTTCCAAAGCATAACCTTTGTCCAGTGGTCCTGGAATGCCATTGTTGGAAAAAACAAAATCTGTTCTTACTGCATTAAGAGTTATGCAAAAAAAATTGAAGAGTGACTGACTTTTGTTCTGGCTAATACTTTAACAACTAATCGGTGAATGCGGGGCATTCAGTGGAAGACTTAAAAAAACTGAAACTGTTTCAAGGAGCATTTACAGATGGCATAAGCACATTGTCCCTGTTCGGAAGTGTTCTGCTCCATCATCTCCAGCCTCAGTCCGCTCTGTCCCCATGGTGGTAATTACTTGGTCACATGGTGAGCATAGAGGGAGATTGATCTGCTCAAGACACCCATTCTTATTCTTTGTTCTGTTTTGTTACCAAACTCCACATAATAAGTAGTGCCATTGCAACAGAAGCTCATAGATAGATGGTCATGCTGCTTTAAGCAAATGCTTCTTCTGAAGCATTGCATTTGAAACTGTAGCCTGAAGTTGTTTTATGAATAGTACCAGTGCATCCTCCATGTTACTGAGCCAGGATGGTCTGCTTTAAGAGGTCTTCTGGTTATCTGTTTATTCAATGCTTTTTCACCAACACGTTGTATGAGAGAGGAAGTAAGCTGTGAGAATATTGGTGTGTTGGATGCTGATCCAATTTTCAGTGTATTTACGCGTCAAAGTAAGGAAATGCTTGACATGTGTACCATTGTAAAGCTATGAGCTATGAAAGGAATGAAATGCTCTATCTTTTTCACTTCATTATGGTGTGAAAAGCAACAAACAACCAGTAGAAATCTTAATAAAAAATGTTGCTCTTGTAATTTCAGTATCCACAGTTGCTTTATTGCAGAAGCTCAATTTTTGAAGTTCTAATGAATAACTCACATGAGAATTAAATACTTAATTTTGTATTGTCTGTAGCATAGTATTGCCTGCACATTCTAGTCCGTGATAGCTGTTCCTACTTTGTGCAGGGAATGATTACTGCAAGATGTCTGTCCATTTTAGTGTCTTTTAATAACTGTTAGTTCTCTCGTTAATTGCTCTCTTACCAGTGAAAATAATAAAGTTACTTGAGCATTCTTGCTCTGTTTCTTTTTGTTGAAATCAATCTGCTCTTTCATTCCATTTCCAATTTTTTTGTCTTTTGGACATTCACTGCTTTTTTCTTTTCTGTAGGATTTTGGAGATGGGGGTGCTTTTCCAGAAATTCATGTGGCCCAATATCCATTGGATATGGGCCGAAAGAAGAAAATGTCCAATGCTTTGGCTGTTCAGGTGGATGCAGAAGGAAAAATAAAATACGATGCAATTGCTCGACAAGGACAGTCAAAGGACAAGGTAATATTTCTTCTAATATGTCAACTGGCATGTATACTTGGAAAAGTTGTAGGTACAGATTGCATATACTTAAACTCATTGGTCTGGCATTAGCCATAGGGATTGTGTCCTCTTTTCTTATTTAAGAACTGAAATAATGTCAGACAGAAATTGTGATCTCTGTAATGTAATTAAAAGATAAGGCAAAAATGGTGACTCTCTACACAGAACTAACTTGATGGCTTAGCAGTTTTCGTTTTCCAGTGAAGGCGAGAAACTGAAAACAGTTCTGCAGCCTCATTTCGGTGTGTAGAGAGAGGGGGCAAAAAAACAGACAGAAAACACAGTTCAGCTTTCAGAATACTGCACCTAGTATCTTACTAATTTAACATTTGATGCTTCTGGTTGTTTTCAGTGGTGTTGAGTGCTCTTTTTCTGGTATTGTTATTTAATTGCAGCAGAAAGTATTGCCAGTGGTTATACTCCAAAAGTTTTGTGGTGAGTTCAGTGCTGGCAAGATATTCATTGAGTTTTATAAGGGGAACCAACTTCAATTTCCTGTATCCAGTAGCCTTTCTAAAACCTAAGAGATGATATTTGAGGTCCTAACTAGTATTGAGAAGACCAGGTACTCGGGTCTCCTAAGTCTACTTTGAGGAGTATTTACATCTGCCTTTTCAAGTGTAACCAAGTGGGCTATGTGGACTTTAATTCTCTTAAGCGGGTGTTGGGGGCTGGAAAACTGCTGAGACATGATCAAGTGTATGACCAGCTGCTTATTCCAGCAAGCATCTCCTGTAAAGAATAGGGTAACATAAAGAAAACCTAAACAGTGTGTTAACCATGAAGGGTGTTTTAGCTAATAGATATGAATAGTTGTTTTCAAAATAATTTGACTTCTTGGGCTTTAATGTAGGGTGCCTTGAAAAACTTATGGGTATGTAATATGCCCATGTCTTACTGCATTTGAGGAAGGGGGAAAACCAAAATATAAACTTTACGTCTCAAACAGAAAAATATGATGGGCATTCTAAAAATATCAGGGAAAATATTTATTTTTAACAGATAAATGTATTGTTTTAAATAGATTCTACAGCCAATAGAATTTTATATTTAATTGATACTCTGTTGAGTGTCAAAACAGCATCACATCTTGCATATCCTCATCCTGTGCCTCATATGTTACTGCAGTACCTTTGAAAAAGATGAGTGCAAATTGGACTCCATGCTGTCATGTGGAAGAAAGTTAAACTAAACAGAAAAAGCAGCAGTGGCAATATTTTTATTGGGGGGACTTTTATTGGACTTCCATCAGACTTTATCTAATGTCTGGAATTATTTTTCAAGAGAAAGGTGTTAAAATATTAATTATATTTGAAGACATTTTTTACTAAATATTTGATACTTCATACTAAATAGAAATGTTGCTTTGTCGAAAGCGTAAAAAATTAATTTCACGCAGATAAGTAGACAAGAAGTAATAATCATCTCAATTTTGGGGAAGCTGCACACCAAATAATAAGAAAAAATTTAGCATAGTTAAACCCTCATTTTTATAATTTGTCAAATACATCTTTACTTGTAGGATTATTTTTAACTTGCATGTAATAGAACTGTTCAGATTGGAATCTTAGTATGTTTGAAAAATAACTAGATATGATGGTAGGCTTGAGGCAAAAGGGACTATAATCTTTCACTGAGTCATATTTGGTTCAGAGTTAGGAAAATACTACTTCACAGGTAGAGTTACATTTAAGCTCTTAATGTTTGTCGTATTTGATTCATGAAGATCTGTACTTTCATTAACTTTCCATAAGGCATCTATAACGAAGCAGTAATATTCTCATTTTTTAGCTATATTTACCAAGATGGAAAAGATGCGGGGCTTTTCCAAAACCAGGCTCTGTAGAACTGTAGAATTAGGGTTTCCTGATCCTAAGGTCTGCCTTCTGGGTCAGCTTCATGCTGATTGCATCGAGCTGGATGTAAATGCTGAGAGTAAAGATTAAGTATTGTGATTCAAAGGGGAATGAAACTGGGGGAAAATGAGATCGTAGGTTGACAGAATGGTTTGGATTGGGGCAGCCTCTGCTAGAGCAGGTTGCTCAGAGCCTCTTCCATTCTGGCGTTGAACACTCCCAGGGATGGGGTATTCATAACTTCTCTGGGCAACCTGTTCCAGTGCCTCACCAACCTCACAGTAAAGAGTTTCTTCCTAATATCTGATGTAAACATACCTTCCTTCAGATTAAAGCCCTTCTCCCTTGTCCTATCACTACACGCCCTTGTAAAAAGTCCCTCTTCAGCTTGTAGGCCCCTTTAGGTACTGGAAGGATGCTGTAAGGCCTTCCTGGAGCCTTTGCTTCTCCAGGCTGAACAGCCCCAGCTCTTTTCAGCCTGTCTTCACAGAAGAGGTGCAACACCCCTGTGGTCAATTTAGTGGCCTTGTCTGGACTCATTCCAACAGGTTGTCGTCTTTGTGTTTGGGTCATCAGAGCTGAATGCAGCACTCTAGCTAGGGTCTCACCAGAGCTTGAGTAGAGGGGCAGAATCACCTCCCTCAGTCTGCTGGCCATACTGCTTTTGATGCAGCTCAGTATACAATTGACTTTCTGGGCTGCAACAGATATTTGAAACAATTTCACTGGAAGCAGCAGAACTGCTATTGCTTGATTTGCTTTGCAGGAGAAAGTATTGGCAGAGGTGTCTTAGGGAGCAGTTCTTCAGTGATCTGTGTTGAGTTGAATAATGTGGAATATTTTCTCTTCAGAACTTCTGATAGTACAGTGTCAGTAGAATTAGATACAGAAGTTTCATTTTCCAGAGAGCCGCAGCCATAATTCAATATTTCTTCAATCTTAATACTTAGAGCTAAAAGAAACAGATACTTAGCAGCCTGCTGGAAATGAGATGGAGTTTATGAACCTACTGTATGAGCTACTAGTTTGGTCTGAGTTAAGAAGCAAATTTTGCTTTTGCTACAGCTTATGGATTTTTTTGAAGTTGAATTTAGTATTCTGCCTTCTTGTAGACGCAACAATTCCATCAACCCAGCCCCTCTCTCTAGATGACTTGTCAGCAGTTTCTACTATTCCAGTGGTTCATTTCTCTTGTATCTCTTCCTTTACACATTTAAAAAATAATTGCTTCAGAGAATTTTCCTTGAAAAATACTGACATAAATGTTGTATGTCATTCCTGTTTGGGTCTCGCAGAAAGTCTGCTACACATAAAATGCTGGATAACAGTGACAGACCGGGATGACCTTATGGATCTGAGGATGGAGTTCTGTCTGGTTGTTGAGACGAAGGATTTCCAGCCTAGCTGTGTGGTCAGCTCTTGTGCTGCTGTAAATCCTTCCAGTACTTTCTCTACTCACATTACTAAAAGCCAGGCTAAAATAATGCATCAATAGTGATATATTTTGGTGAGACTGATGCTGTCCCCTTATTAGGAAAATAAGAACACGTAATTGCATCCTGTGTTTTTATGACGATAGAAGAGGGAGTAAAATCAAGGAGTGGAACTATTAGGTCCCTTATATTTTCCGGCAAGGATAACTTTTTTTGTGTGGGAGTTGGATTTCTTCTTTGTGGCCTAAGGCTGTGGCTTAAATTGTTAAAGGAGAAAAAAACAATCACAATGCTTATTTACATTTTTTTTCTCAAGACTGTCAATTCAATTAAAACATTTACAGGAGAGAGTAGTTCCATTGCTGAAGGAACTCCTGTTACAGCTATGGAACAGGTCAAGAGAACATGAATATAGCTGAAATAATCAAAAGTGTTACTTACTTGCAACTTACTTGCTTTTGTGGCAGAGCTTGGTTTGAAAGTTTGTTACCAATTTTTTCTCTGGTGTGTGAACCAGGCTTACAACCAGGTAATTTTAATGATTTTTAGAATGTTATATGCTTCACATGGAGAAACCGTTCTTTGACAAGGAAGGAATTCATTCTGCATTGCTTGATAGTAAATTCTTGATTTATGTATAGAATTGATGAGCACTGTACAGGGCTGGTCGGGATATATAAAACAAAATATGTTGAGGAGAGGGATTTATGTGTAGCAAATTAAGACATTTCTATCAAGACACTTGCATATATCAAGTGCCTTGTGAGACTCTGAATGTGATTGGTGTCTAAATCCTGCCATGTGGTACAGCATCTTAGACAACCAGTTAGGTAATATTGTTCTCCTTCTGATTGCAGTGGCACGCAGATTTCTAATTGCTTCCTGTTAAGGCTGCCCCAGCCAGGGAATCATGTACCTGTACCAAAACTTGAGCTTTTTCTTTCTGCCTAGAAGGAGATTCTGCTTTTCAGTAGCAATCAGAGTGACATATCTAAAACACAGGCTGATGCTTCCTTTTAAATTTCATAGATTGAAGAATGGTAGTGGATGGGCACAGTACAATATGAAACAATTTGAGTCTCCTCTTTATCTTAGATTAATGGAATATCTCAACATTTCTGGTAAAACAAGATAAATGTCTAGAAAAACAACAAAAAGAAATGTAGCTTTTTTATCTGCCTCTCTGTATCACTTCAAAAAAGGACTACAATTAAAACATGCAAGTGTATCAAGTTTTTGATGGCAACTGAAGTATTTGTATTTTCAGGATAGTTTAATCTATAGTATGTATTTCTTCCATAAAAATGCACCTTGCCATTTGCATGCAATACTTCAGAATTGAAATGGTTTGTATAGCTCAGTTGTACCTCAGTGTAAAGTAATTTTTAGAGTTTTTAGTCTTGGACTACCACAAGGAGCACCTTCTTTTATTTTCTCTGTTTTGTCTTCTGGGATGCTCTAAAGCTCCTTCAGCATACTTTGTTGTTCATGCAGCAAGACACCTGGACTTAGATTTAATTACCTTAGAGGAACACTGCTCTTCAGATGTCCTTCATTCAGCATGTGAGAAGCTAGAATATTACGGATACTAATTTAAAGGATTAAAATTTTAGGAGTGAAGGCTGAGAAGCAGAAAATGGCTCTCGTGTGATTAATTAATGCTGAGGCTAAAGGTTAATTTTGTAGTTGGACATGTACTGTATAATGAACTTGAAATAATAGTTCTTGACTTTTAACCCTTTGAAATAAAACTTCCTATTTTGTTGAATACATGTGAAGCGTTAATGTAATACAATACGTCTTTCCCTATAGCCATCTAATAGTGTTCTTTCCTTATATTTAAAATTGGGACTTAAAGCTGCTGACAGCTGGCTGCATGTTGTGTGAAAACTCAAGTACCTATATAAGGAAAAGTGTCAAGACCAGATTTCTCAAGTATTTAATTTTTCAAGAAAATAGTAAACATAATGAAATGAAAAAATCCAGATGCTGGCAAATACTTGTATCAAATTCTTGAGTAATCCTTGAAAATAGAAGTAAAAATGTGCAGGGTTTTGTCTGTGTTGGGGTCCCTAAAAAAGGAAAATACTAGGAATGGGAAGCAGAAAACTGCTGTCTAATGCCAGTTCTGAGAGCAATTTATACAATTATATTTAATCAAATTGCTTTGTTTCCTCAATTCATCTGTAAAATGGGGTCCAGAGTATATATGTAACCAGGACTTGTTCCATGGGAGTAATTGAACAATATGTAATTGTAATGCATTTATAGTTGTATATTAATTTTAATTAGTACCTGAGGTATAGTCTAAGCCTGAAACATTTACTTTGATATATGTACATTTATTCCTGTTCACCAGCACTAGTAAAATCTAATGTCTTCCAGGTTATTTACAGCAAGTACACAGATCTTGTTCCAAAAGAGGTCATGAATGTGGATGATCCTGAACTGCAAAGACCAGATGAGGAGGCAATTAGAGAGGTATTGTATGCACTGATGTGCCTAGTTAACAGTGGTATGCTATGTCTTGCATATGCAATGAGATGCACACTGTGGTATTTTTTTCATCAGATAACAGAGAAGACAAGGGCAGCCTTGGAGAAATCAGTCTCCCAAAAAGTTGCAGCAGCCATGCCAGTTCGAGCTGCTGACAAACTGGCTCCTGCACAGTACATTCGGTATGTAGTGCTGGTGTCTGTGTAACGTGTTGTGACATACAAAATGGATTAAAATTGCCATATTTCTTGAATTTCTGAGAACAGAAATTCCTCGTGAATTCTGTTCTTCTGTAAGGAATATGAAACTGGCTAATGTATTTTGAATTAACTCACTAATGATCACCTAGTTTGAAGTGTGAAGAAATATGTCTTTAACATGTCATGAGTTGGGGCACTTTGGAGGGGTTATTGTTTTAGCAATGAAGTACAGATTTGCCAGGGATAACTATTAATGATGCTGCCCGGAAAGCAAAGTATTTACTGTGAGTTTCAAGCCAAGACAAGGCACGTAACAAAGTTCTTCCTTCATAGAAAATGAGCAATTGGAAAGAATTGGAATGACAAGAAGGCTGATACTCATTTATGATGATTTTCTGTTTCAAACACAGAAAAATTTCCTGGCAGGATTATATTTGGCTTGAGGTGAATTCTGAAAAAAAGTATGTGAAGAGGTTCTTAATAAACAATTAGAAGTCACCAGGGCTTCACAGACATAAGTAGAGAGTATTGTGACAAGCTGTGTGTAACTGTACTAGTTTTTCTTCTATTTCAGAATCCAGGTTGAAATAGGAGAATATGGCCCTGAAGAGAAGTTAAATTCTATCTGGTGTAACTGCGTCTGCACTCAGTGCAGTATCATTACCTGCTGCTGACATTCATAGTGGAGTAGTCTTAAACTGTTGTGGATAAAATGAAAATGCAGCTAGAGCAGTGAACTGAGTAAAAATGGAAGTGGGAAAGGAATATCTAGCTGTGTGCAGAGAACTGAGCACTCTGTTTTATTTAGGTACACACCATCTCAGCAAGGTGTTGCATTCAACTCTGGAGCAAAACAAAGAGTTATTCGGATGGTGGAAATGCAGAAGGACCCTATGGAGCCTCCAAGATTCAAGTAAGTATTCAGAATTTGTTCGTGGCAAATAGAGGATTCTGAAGTGTATTTCTGTGCAACATGCTGATTGTAATTGTAATTGTTTTCTTAATTGCTCAGAATAAACAAGAAGATTCCGCGAGGACCACCGTCTCCTCCAGCACCTGTAATGCACTCTCCTAGTAGAAAGGTATGAAATGCCATAGCTGTTCTCAGTTTTGAATGCTTAGGTGAGTTCACAAATTCTGCTTTGATCTAGTTCATTTGTGTGCCATCTCCTTACTGATCTTTTGAAGTGATGTTAAGTGCCCGGTGCAGGCTTTTTGTTTGTTTTTTCTCTTTTTCATTTGGGCAGTTCTGTAAGTAGCTGTCTTCTCATGTATCTTGTCAAAGGTTGAGTAGATGTCTCATATATTTTATGCAGGGCTGCATTGCTTAATTTGTTCATGGCATGGATGAGTTGACCAAGGCTTTAGCTTCTGTTGCTTTTAGACAACACTGTTAAGCTAATCCTTAATAACACTAACCTGTGTCATTAAGGATTAGCTCCTTCTGAGAGATGAGCATAGTGGTGGTTCATCAGTTTGCCAAAACTGCACACTGCTAAATGTGCAGATGTTAGTAAGCTGGCTTGTTAACAAGCCATGAGTTACGGCCTGTATGACGAAAGCTTAAGAGGATGGCTGAAGTGCTGTCATGACTTTATTCAGTGTTGGCAAAGGTACGGTGCAAAAATAAACCCCATGGCAGAGGGTTTGGAACTAGCTGATCTTTAAGGTCCCTTCCAATCAAGCCATAAGATTCTGCAATCTTATTGCTGCTAAGAAGAGTTGGGGTTTTGTAGCAGAGTCCTGAACTTTCTACTCTAACTTATTTCAATAGTTTCATAGCTGCCTTTGAGAAAGAAAACCGTATTTCCTTTTACTATAAATCTGAATATGACTTTGCTTCTTCTCTTAAATCAGATGACTGTGAAAGAGCAGCAAGAGTGGAAAATTCCTCCGTGCATTTCAAACTGGAAAAATGCAAAGGTAATTAAGTTGTCGTAAATTTACTTTTCTAATGTTTCACCCTGCTGGGAAACTTCTGTGAATGATTTAAGCTTGAATAATACTGATCTTAAACCTCTAGAGTTAGGTAAGCTGGCTGCTTCCAGCATGGAGAACACATGATGGTACAGTTCATTTTTCTTCTGTTTGGCATATAAGGGTTGTCAAATTGAGAGTATAGAACTGCGGGAGAATGTGTTACTTCATGGCAGAGATTATAAATTTTGAGAGGAAAAAATGATATTAGTTAAAATCCCCATAATAGTGCAGTCTAAACCCAGAATCTCTCAAGTTCACAAAGTAAAGTCATCTAAACTAAAAAAGAGTAGAGTGTCAGAGACTAAGCATGTTTCTTTTTAATACTGCAGTCCATATTTCTGGAAAGTTTTCCTTGTTGAATTCTTTCATTAATTTTTATCACTGGTCAGCTTAGCTATTTTTGTTCCTTGTTTGAGTAGGTATGTCCTGTCCCTTTGATTTTTATCAGCCATTAATTTTATGTTCAGAGAGAGGGGAGAATTTATTAATTTGCTGCAGTAACTGATCTAATCATTCTGAAACTTACCAAGTTGTTGTCCTGAGACAGTCTCTTCAAATGGAGGAAGGAAAAGCTGCATGTTTGGATGTTACTTTTTTTTTTTCCCTACGCCAACACAACTGTCTAACTGGGACTGACACTAATTAGGAGATCAAATTTTAGGTTACAGATGCTAAAACCAAAGCAAAAATTTTGTAGTGCTCACTAAAAAAATCTTAAAATATCATTTATAAGTAATTTTGGGTTTCAGCTTTTGAAAACAAAATTGGCATTTAGCTTATATAAGCCTTTATGTGTCTTAGTTTTGCTGGCAGCCTTGCCCCTTACTTTCTTATTTTGAATCAGCTAACCTCTTAATAGACATGAAAACACTTTAGGTAAAACAATTTTTAAGTAAAAAAAGTTAAAACAGCTTAGAGACTGGAGGAAGCTATTATCTGTAGTTCTTAACACAAAGCAAAAAGTGGACCTTATCAGTTGAAAACTGTCTTTTGTCCTGAGATGAAACTTCAAGGGAAACTGTGATTCGGATTCGGTGGGAGGGTGGAATTGGAGTGAAGCTTAGTATTACTTGGTAAGAATTTGAAGTACATATGGAAAGGAGATCCATTGAGGCATAATAATGATGGGCTGTGAGTTTTGTATGTGTTCTTGTTTCCTTACACAATAAATATAATAATGTTTATTATTAGAAATAATGTTTCTCTCACTAACTGCCTCTCTGTTTCTACTGTAGGGTTACACCATTCCATTAGATAAGCGTCTGGCTGCAGATGGCAGAGGATTGCAGACTGTTCATATTAATGAAAACTTTGCCAAACTTGCGGAGGCACTCTATATTGCTGACAGAAAGGTCAGGTAGTTCTTTAAACTGTTTTGTTCCATATAGTTTTGCCTTCTCTGTATGTTAACTTCCTTGGGAAAATCAACTGTGAATAGGCTATAGCTTTTTGATTTGTCCTGCTTCTTCACTAACATAAGAGTTAAGGTCTTATCCCCACTATCTCTGAATCATTGGCTCAGTGTGGGTTAAGTTACTGGAAGTCATGGGTCTTGTCTCTTATCTGTAACTGCTGTGGCTGTCGGGCTTTAAGCTTCCTAATTTTGGCTTCATTTCTGTCTTTTTAACTGTGTCTTATTTGTGCAGGCTCGTGAGGCAGTAGAGATGCGTGCCCAGGTGGAGAGGAAGATGGCTCAGAAAGAAAAGGAGAAACATGAGGAAAAGCTCCGAGAAATGGCTCAGAAAGCCAGAGAGAGAAGAGCAGGGATCAAAACCCATGTTGAAAAAGGTACATTTCTTTGTTATTAAGACACTGTGGCTTTTTTTAACACTCTGAAGCATGGGTTTGGAGCAATAATCTGAAAACTTACAATATCTAAATACCAACTGAAATTTCTAAGCATGACATCTGTTCTTGTCTTCACTCAATTGGTTAATTCACTGGCTGGTTTGATGGGATCCAGGTTTGAACCTCACAACAGCATGTTGGTGTATACAGGTTTAGGACACTGAGAATTTTGGAGTTAATAATGCTTCAGTGCAAGTGAGGGCTTTCATGGACTGTTCTAAACTAATTATTTTGTTAGAAGCAGCTTGTTGCAGATGAAGGGCAACTTTGTTTAGAAGAACTAAACCATCTTTAAGTTTCCAAAGGTGATAAATGCAATATTCTGTCTCTTGCACTGTTATAACTGGTCTTGCAGAACTGTAGTTTTGTTGGCCAGTGGGCTCCAAAAGACCCTGCTGCTAACCTAACTAAATTGTCACCATTGTGGTAAGTCTTATGTTCTGATTGAAATTACACTTCAAAGGTCAAGATGATGAACTTAGAGAGCAGTTATGATCTTTCTAGAAGGTGAAGGGATATGGTCATATAATGCCAAATCCTGCAGCTGGGATGCACTGACCTCTTACCAGCAGGGTGGGGGCTGGCCAGCTGGAGAGCCACTCTGTTGGAAAGGACCCAGGAGTTGTAGTGGACAATATGCTGAACATAAGCCAGCAGTGTGCCCTGGCAACAGGAATGCTAAGGGCATACGAAGCTGCATCTGCAGGAGTATAACCAGTAGGTCAAGGGAAGTAATAATTTCCTTTTATTGGTGACCTGTTAGACGGCATCTAGAATATTTTGTGCGGTTACGGGCCTCCAGGTACAAGACAGACATTGATAAAGGGGAGTCAGTTCAGTGGAAGGCCATCAGAATGGTCACAGGGCTCGAGTAGCTGTCTATTCAGGAGATGCTGAGAGAATAAAGCTTGTTCTGCTAGGAGATGTGCCTTTGGGGCCAAATAACAGGAACTTTCCCACAAGGTCATCCCACAATGATCCCTACATGATTATCAGAGCTCTTCACCAAATCGCACAGTGGAAGAATGAGACAGTGGTCAAGAGCTGAAGCAGGAGGTTTCAACTATGTATGAGAAGAAAAATTTTCACCATGAGGACAAACAGCAGTGGAACAGGTTGCTGAGGAAGTCTGGCAGTCTCTATCCTTGCGGGTTTTCCCCACCTGAGTGGGAAAAGCCCTGAGCAACCTGGTTTGAATTCAGCATTTATCCTGCTTTCAGCAGGAGGTTGTGAACTAGACTCCCTTACCCAAGTGATTTCCTGATATTGCATCACAGAATGTTCTTCAAAACACTTAAATCCGTGCTTGTTTGCATGATGTTTTTATACTTAAAATTATGATATAATGATATGTAAATGGTTTAGGATATTAGTTCCTAGATGGACAAGTATTCTAAGCTGTTGAAAGTTGAAAAAACATAGTTGTTAGGCTATTTCTGCTTTGACTCTTGTCAAGGACAGTCAATTGCTTGAGGCATAAGAAAGCCGTGGTGTTCCATGTGTGCAGTTTGTTTGAAGTGTAACATTTTAAATAGTGCTAAGGGTCACTACTCTTCTGGGGAATACTGAATTGATTTACTGTGCCAATGTTTGTGGCGTACTTAATTCAAACTTCAAATATTTGTCTATAATGAGCAATCTTGCACTTATTCAGAGGATGGAGAAGCTAGAGAACGAGACGAAATCAGACATGACCGGCGCAAAGAGAGACAGCATGACAGAAATCTTTCCCGGGCAGCCCCTGATAAAAGGTGAGTCACAAAAAAAAGCTGGGTTATTCCTGTACTGGCACTGGCTTCCCCACACCTACTATACTGGGCTTTCTTTTGATGTGAGTGTGAATGTGAGCTTGATGTGAGTGCTGTAATTGTATCTTGTGGAGATACTCACTGGTATGAAGCAGTTCATTCATTGTATGGAGAGGTATTACTGTGTTAAAATACTGCAATACTCTCTTCAAAATGTAGAATTTTCCACATGAATGGGAGAGGGGGGTGGGGTGGTGTGTTGGTTTTGGGTGGATTTTTCTTACTGGAACTTCAGTATATCCAGGTTTAATGAACATGTTGACAGCAAAGATGGAAACCTGAATCCTCTAACTTTGGAGAGGCAAGAGTGTCAATAGTGGCTTTGTTTCTTGATGCTGTTCATTTGAAGTAAGCTTAGATTTATGAGTGTAGGCTGAAGTATCTTATTAGCTGAAGCCAGGGAGATTTCTGAGTGCAAATGGTTTCTGGAGGCTTAAAATCTCTAATGTGTTAAAATTGGATTGCTCACCCTTCCCAGAATAGAACTACACTGATTCTTGAAAAAAATAAATATGACATTTTAGACCAAGTCAGCTTGATGTAAATTGCAGATAGTGGAAAGCAAATTTAAATGTCATGCCCAGCTGAACCTAACTTTTCCAAATGTTTCCTTTGCCAGGAGACAAATTTTAAATGTTACCCTAGTAAGGAAGAACAGCAGTCAAAATCTGGCTCCTGAGGCAAATGGTTAGCAACTAATACAGGATCAGGTTGCAATTGAGCATGTCAACAAGTATGGTTTACTGACCTAATAAAACTTTAAATTTTCAATTCAGGTCAAAGCTGCAAAGAAATGAGAACAGAGATATCAGTGAAGTTATTGCCCTGGGGGTACCCAACCCCAGGCCATCCAATGAAATCCAGTATGACCAGAGGCTGTTCAACCAGAGCAAGGTAAAATACCTTTTTACAGCTGTATAGCTTTCTATGAGAACATGCTCATCCTTCCTTAGTGGGTATGGCTAGAATAGTAAAGGGAGCCTGTTCTCATGGTTGGTGTGGATACACACTGAAAGAAGTCTCTACATAACTGATTCGAAAACTATTGATTTCCTTTATCTAGAGCCTATGCGGGAAACCAAGTGTATAGCTGGATTAAAGTGTTTTTGTTGTGATTTTTCTCACTGGGGAGTGGTGAGAAAAACTATTTTGCCTTCAAGCTGCAGTGACCTCATTTTCTTCTCTTGCACAAATGTACTGACTGAATAGGGAAATCTGATTTCAGAGAGGAGCAAGTAAATACTTTCTATTCCCATTATTGCTTATGTTAATAATGCTTCCGAAGATATAAACAGTTAACAGCAACATTTATTTTCTCTGAACTTCATACTATTCAGAGATGAAAAAGTAGATTAGGCTTCAGCAAGTCCCTGAATAGACCTGCAGTTTGTCAATCATTCTTTTTCATGTCTCCAATGAAAGACTTGCAAGCAGAAGGGAAAGCTGATGAACCAAAAATGAACAAGCAGACAGTTCTACTTTCACAGCTTATATAAGCCTCTATGTGATTTGGATCAGTCAGCTTAAATCATGTTTTCCAGAAATTCTGAATAATACACATTTCTGTATGGTTGTACTTAGCTATTACAGACAGCTGTACTTGCAGGGCAGACTGAAATGATCCATTATTCTCAAATATGGATGGCCTGTAATCCTTCCTGTTGCTTTCTGAAAGACTAGGACTGAGGCTTGTAATGTCATGTGCTTTGGACTTAATCCCAGACCCAGACCCACTCATATCCTCATTAAGTGCTTGGAATCGTTTGAAATCAATAGTAAATCACACGATACCATCTGTGTAACAACCATCAGTGTATTTTGTTGTTAAAATAAGTTAGCTGAAGTCCTGCAGATTCACTCGTGGTGTTCTGCTGTTCTTCACAGGGTATGGACAGTGGCTTTGCTGGAGGAGAGGATGAAATATATAACGTTTACGACCAGCCTTGGAGAAGTGGCAAGGATATGGCCCAAAACATCTATAGGCCAAGTAAAAATGTGGATAAGGACATGTATGGTGATGATCTAGAGGCTCGAATAAAGACCAACAGGTAAGAAAATAAAGTTAAGAAATATTCTTAATTAGTACTCTGAAGTTAGTCAACTGAGTATCATCTTCTCCTGCAGATTTGTTCCTGACAAAGAGTTTTCTAACTCGGATCGTAACACCAGAGGGAGGGGCAGAGATGGACCAGTTCAATTTGAGGAGGATCCATTTGGTTTGGACAAGTTTCTGGAAGAAGCTAAGCAACACGGTGGTTCTAAACGGCCATCAGACAGCAGCCGCCCTAAAGAACATGAGCATGAGAGCAAAAAGAGGAGGAAGGACTGAATGCCTCTGCTCCTTTAGAGGTAGGGAAATGGACTGCAAGCTTGGACTTCATGCAAAAGGATTTTTAATATTGGGTGTATAGGAGGATGGCATTGTAACGCAGCAGTTCACAACTCTGGCCATGTGGATATATACACACACATTAATAATTCTACATAGGACAGCCACCCCAGGAGAGAGGAGACATGGAGACCACCTTGAAACATTTCATAAGGGAATTAGTTATTCTTTAGCAAATTCTTTAACTTTGCTGATTCCCCACTGCCCAGCACCTCAGGGTAAGAATGTAGCTCCCTTCCCTACAGCTTTAGTTTTTGTAGGTAGCTAAAGCTTTGACTTGATCTGTTAAAAGCTTTCCTGCTGTATATAATGACTGTCTTATGCTGTAACAGATGCTGAGGTGTTTATGATTCAGTGTTTTAATGTGGCTATACAGTTTATTTGAACAAGGGAGGGGAAACAGCTGGATTCTGTTTTAAAACAAGTACTCATTCATAGTTTCTCAGTAATCTTTATTTTAGTTTCCTTACATTTAGTGAAATAAAGCCTCCTTCCACCACTCACTCACTTTGATTCTTTCTTGGACTGCGTCTTCTACGGATCTGCTGTTTGAGAGCGAGCTGCAAACAATGGAAATTACTGAAATTAGCTAGGCAAGAAGGTTTGGTATTTTTCATTTCTGATCATCCAGAACGTTGATATGGAAAGCAGAAGATACGTTTATAACCAATTCAGTTTCATGAGCCTCAAGACAAGGCTTTCCTGACAGGAAAGGTGAATATATATGCACAGCAATTGCTAGTTGTACCAGCAAAATGCATCTTAAAAGTTTGTTCTTTCAACTGGAACTAATAAAAAGTACCTGTCTAAACCTAGCCTAGAACAAAGAGGGAGAAGTGCTTATGTGTTCTAGAGAAGCTTCCTTTTTTTAAGAAATGACATTTATTACTGCTTGCCTTCTGCTTTTTATTTCACTATAAAAAAGCCTCTTAGCTCTTGAGACAGTAGTCTTTGAAGCCTAGGCACTTAAGTGCATGTGGCTATCCTTACAACTTCAAGAATAAGCAGCAGAAATTCCAGGAAATTGACACTAAATACTATGCTATTTCTAGTACTTAATTTGATAATTGCATATGGATAACATCCTAGTTCAGCACAATTTATGAGGGACCAGCCTACTGCCTCTCTTGTCACAGTTTAAGGAGTCTTAATTTCTGCTTCTATTTTTGTACCACAGTTGGAACTCACAGGTTGGTTCTTCTTGGGAATAGGTACTGAAGTAACCACAACTAATGATGACTTGTGCAGTAATATGAACCATGTCAAACAAAATGTGCTTTCACAATCAACATGTTGCATCACTGAAGTCTCTTGCCAGTTCGTTTTACTTACTATCTCCTAGTATTCAAAGTCTCAAAATAAGAAACTAGTTGCCAAAAGGATATTGAAGAATTCTTATTAATTAATCAAAGGCTTGAATTGATTCTGCCTGATACACCAGCTTCTTCCTCATGGCTTCACTCTACTACGACACTGGAGCAGTGAGATCAGCTGAAGCAAATTTAAGTCTGTAAAAAAATCCCCTATTTAGGGAACATACTAGAAGCAAGTTTCTAATGATTTTGACACGAGATATGTTGATAAATCAAGGGCTGTGGGCAGCCATTGACTCACTGTTCTTTTTTCCTTATCTGTGAACACCACTGCATACTAAATCTTTGGAAAGCAGTGGGATGGCTTTGCTCTGGTTCTGTGCTGGAGTGAAGCTGGAGGATACAGGTGTCTGGCTTTAGCTGACCAGTCAATGACAGACACTTCTGGGTGCATACTAGGCCATTACATTGTTTCGATACCATACGCTAATGCACTGAGGTTGCCAAAGTGTTCTGTTTTTTCCTTTACTAACTTCCTTTAACATTTAAAATGTTAAAGAGGGAGAGAAAAAAACCTCTAAAGCTACTTTAAAGTTATCTTGAACACATGAAAGCAAGCAGCTGATTTCTCCTGTATGAAATGATAGCTGAAGAAAAATTAATTTCACTGAAGTTTAAAGCTTAACTTTGAACTTTCTTTATCGTGTTCCCCCTGCCACTCACCATCCAGATCAGATGTTGGAATCCACCTGCAGAAACCTGTATTAAACTGCAAACTAGTTGCATTGCAGATCCCAAACAGTTTACTACATTTACATTCCTTTAGCATAGTAGGAGTTTTTGGCCTCTGAAGTGTGATCTCTCTGGTATCTCTATGATCTTGGACCCTAACACCTCGAGTTGAGAGGAGGGAATAAACAGAAGTGTTAATGGTTTAAAAAACATTAAAAGCATGCTGAGTGACAAAATGCTTAACCACACTTCGAAAGAATATGATAATATTTTTATGTTACTGTGTCCAACTGAAGGCAGAATTGGAGTTGATCATTACATTTCTTCATTAAAAGAATCACCACATTACCTTGGAACCTTCAAGTATGTGGGAGTCCTTCTGTAACACATTCTGAACATCTTCTGGAGTTGAGAATTTGATCCAGCAATAACGTCTGTGAAAGCCTGTATCTCTGTCCTAATCACCATTTAAAAAAACCAATATGCAATTACAATACGAAATATTCACATGGGCTGTTAAAAACCTTCTAGATATTAAATTTAAGGATTCAGAAATTATCAGGGGCATTGACAAGCTGTTTCAGGAGCCTTTTTCACATTTTAAGACATTTGCTGTCAGTGACAGTATGTGGGCTAGCAAAGGCTGTTCTACATAACTTTCAATTTGAATCTAGCAATAATTTTAAAAAACTAATTCACAGTTTTAAGTTACAGTTGAAGCCTGGAATAATGCAGAGACAGTAGTTTCAAACTGCAGTATTTATCTAGTAATAAGCCAGTCACAACAGAACTGACATTTAAATGACCACAGTACTTGAAAATCATTAAGCAAGATGAAGCAGCTGCTTAAGAGACTAAGAAAGCAGAGTGCAATTCAGAATGACAAGCCCTAACTGCACTGAAAAGAAAAAAGTTATCTTTAGAAATAATTTGCCAGTCAGAAAAGACATTTGTCAATAAAGAGGTGATAATGCAGAAAAGCCATCTGTATCTAAGTGCCTTCTATCCCGTTCTGTGCCCTCTGATCGCCTCAGAGCTCACAACAGCTCAGCCACTCTGATCATCAGGCATAACTGGCAGCATTTCCAAACCACCAGTGAAGTTTTCACCTGCAAGGTACTGCCTGGTTTGAGTATCACAGCGATGTCTAAATTAGGCTGTCCTACCCTGGTGGTTTTTGTACATCTGACAGTTTTAAGCACTAATGAAACTCCTAAAGTAATCAATGAACCTAAACATATACACATGCATCACTTTAATCAGTGATGGAGCCGAGTTTGTGGTAAGCTACCCGACTTTGCAACAAAACAATGCAGTCTGTCCAGGGCCTAGGAACAACAACATGACAGGCAAGCACCTAAGCTTTAAGTGTTCAAAACAACCAGCCTGTGTCAAACTGTCTTTCTCCATTTCCAAACTAATGCTCAACCGAGAGTGAACCCATCAGCTCACTAACTGAAGTTCACTACACACTGAGCGTAACTTAACAGACCATTACTTCACATGGAGAAACATAAGCAGGCAGGAGAGCCTCTGCACCTTCAGCAATAGCCTGCAACTTACCTGTAAAGGAACACTTTTTTTGACTGTTCATCTCTAAGAAAGTGCACTAGATACTATGATCCCTGACCTACAGCCTAAACGGCACAGGCGTGAACAGTTGGCAGCTTGCAAGCACCCTGCAGAGGTTATGGGTTTTGTGTTAGCCCTGCACTGTAGATGGGGTCTGAACCTACAGCAGGAAAAGACTGTACATTCATACCCACACCTTTAGCTTTTTTGCCAGTAAGACCAGGCACATAAAAACTTTATTCTCTGTCAGAAGAATGGTAACACGATGGAAAAGCTCAAAGCACTTTTAAATTAATTATTCAGAAATGGCAGCATCAACAGGATCTGAGGGATGTGCTTTGTAAAGTTCTTTGAAAGCCACTGGAAACCACTAAGCTTCAACGAGGCCCAGAGCTTGCCGACAAGTGGTGACACTCCTGGGAGAAGGAGCTAAGGCTAGAGAGCACTGAAAACCTCACTAGAGCACAAGACGAGGCCTCCAGACTGCAGCTCCGAGGAAGCGCGGAAGCTGCTTCGGATCAAGGACCAACCGGACCAACCGGCAGCTCCTCCCCGCTTCACCGAGAAGACACGAACTGCGGCCCGGAGGACGCACGGGTACTCACAAACGGCAGCTGGCACCTCTGCACCGACCCGAACTGGGAGAAGTACTCCTTCAGCTCCTCTGCGGGGAAACGCACCTGGTTAATAGGGCCTGGCGCCTCCGCGCAGCCGCGCCGCCCTAGCCCGACCCGGGCCGGCACACGCGGCGGACCCGCCCGACCCCGCCAGCCGTGAGGGATGGGAGAGGGGACGCAGACTCACTGCTCGACACCGTCCAGGGAACCTCAGCCACGAAGATGTCGAAGAGCCGCCGGGAACGGCGCCCCATTGCCCGCGCCGCGCTGGCCGCCGCCATGTCGGAATTGCGGCGGGCGGCAGAGACGGAGAGAGGGAGGGGCGGCCCCGCCCCTGCCGGCCTGAAATGGCGGCGGCGGCGGCCCTGACTCGTGAGGGTGGGGAGGATGCGTTCCGCCGGCTCTTTCGCTTCTACCGGCAGCGCGATGCGTCCGACTTGCGCGGCGTGGTGGACTTCTCCGCGCCGGGGGGCCAGGTAACGCCAGGCTGTTCCTGGCCGTGCCCTGTGGCGAGGGATTCGGAGCGCGTCCCGCCTTCTGCGCGGTGTCTCAGCGCGGGGCTGTGGCGGTGTCGCTCCAGCCCGTTCTCTCTACCTGCTGTCTTCCTTCGTGTCCGACGCCGAGTCCCTTATGCCGCCCCGTTTCTGGCTAGAGGACGCTGCACTCGAGTGCTGAGCCTCTTACGGGTCCCTGTGATGATTTAGAAATGAGTCCGTGACTCGAGAGGGGCAGCTGTGAAGGGCCCGGGGCCCCTTTGCCCGCGGGATCCAGAGCCGGGCTCGCCCAGGATCCCCCCGGGCCATAGGACCCTGCCCGGGGGCACAGCCCCTGGCCAGCGCGGTGCCTAGTCACAGATTTACTACTTTTGCTTATATTTACTTTCATAATGTTTAATTATCACCCTGCACTTCCGTAGGGGATCTCCAAAGCCTCTAATAGAACCACGCGTTACTTAAGCAGTGGAATGTGCGGACAAAAAAAAAAAAAGCAAGTTGCACTCTCAGATCTGACACTGTTTCCTGGGTCTACTGGCCCTTGTCTTAGCCCTGAAATACCTGGGTGAGCTGGGATCACTTTCCCCTTGCTGTGCTGTCCTCCCCCGGTCAAGTGTGTTCTCCTTTCTCACTCCTATGTAGTAAATGCTTGGCGTGGTCATTAGTGCGAACTCAGCTGCTGCAGTGGGTTGGGGCACGCAGTCAGGAGCACAGCTGAAAGTAGTAGGCGTCGTAGTAGTTTACCATGTTTTGAGTGATGGAGAAGTGATCTTTAAAACTTGTCTCCTGTTTTGTCACCTCACAGAAGGGTGACAGATATCTGCTGAAGTGTTGTTAACCAGGGATTTTCTACTAATGAGCCTATATCAAAAAAAGGAGCGGGGAATGTAGTTAAAATGAAACTTTCCCAAAATTTTCATAGTTCCAATGCTTAGTCTTTTCCTTTTAGTGTTCTATTAAAATATTTATTTTTCTGTCTTTTCAGACTAATTTTGCTGTTGTTAATGGAACATAAAACCTGACCAATATGAAATTGTTAGAGGCATTAGAATTAACCAAGGAAGTTGTTAACATTTCAGCCTTTCTTGAGCTTGCAGCAATCCAGTATTTGATAAAGGATTATAGCATTATGGTTCTTCTGGGAAATTCAAAGTATTTGAAAACATCACAAACATCTGTCTTCTCTCGATGTTATTCTTTTCATGCCTGTTACCTTCTAAGATCAAGTCCAGCTTACTAGTGAAAACATCTTTTATTCCTCTTTCCCCCAGGTTAAAAACGTCTGGCTTTTCTCTCTAAGAGCTACAGGCCAAGCAGATTGGCCCAGATAATATTGCTTCTTTTTTCTCAGAAAACTGCTTCAAGCAATTGAGCTCTTCAGTGAAGTGTGACATACCCCATCTGCCCTTTATCAGGCTTATTTAACTGATTCAGCACATGTAATTCTTCAGCATAGAAGCATCTCCTGTTCTCCAGAAGCCCAAGAAACAGCTGGTGTGGAAGCAGTTTGAGCAGGCAGAGAGTTGGCAGAGTCTTAGTCAGAGGAAGAGCCTTCCCGGGGACACTCTGTGGACAGGAGTGTGAAATAAGTTCCTCAAGGCTGGCAGTCACAAAGCTGTTTTTGACAGAGAGCTGAAAAATGGGTAAAACTGACTACGTTGCCAGAACATGCTGCCCAGCACTAGTTCAGAATTTCTTAGAAATTCCGTGTATGTAATTTAGTCCTGTTGCTCAGAAAATGTTAACCAGAGATGTCAGCTGCAGAGAGACTGATTTACATGTGCACCACTGCAGAGTATGTGTGCAAAGGCCTAAATTTGATATACACTTTAAATTGTCATTGATGAAGTCTTGCTTGTCTCTGCCTGCTTGTTCCTACTGTGCCTGGCCGTCTCTTTCCTTATATGAGCCTGTAGTTTTCCACAGCTGCATGGAGAGCTGGACTGGGGAACTAAGCCGGAATAAAACCAACCTGCCTCTACCCTGCCCTCCTTAAGACGGTTCCCTGTCCTAAAGGAAGAAGGGAGTGGGAGCACAGTAGAATGAGTTTGGTGGGTTTTCAGCAGATGTTAGCTTGAATACATGTGTTACTGCAACCCAAGAGAGTATGTCAAGAAAATACATCTTGCCAAGCCTCGATCTGTTGATTCTGCTGTTGGCATTAGAAGCGGCAGTGTGGTGTTCAGAATTGGCAGGGTTTCTGCAGTCCTTCGCATTCAACAGCTTTTGCTAGTTCATCGCTATACTGGTTTTCCTTCTATAAATTAGAGATGAGAATAGTCATCTACCCTATAGGATCATGAGTGACTTGTATTTGGAATGTTCTTTGAAGGTGTAAAGTGTTATGAGTATATTGTTCTCTAATGGAGGTTGATAATTACCAGAATGTTTTATAATTATGAGGCTGTACTGTGGAAATGGACAAATCATGATGAATTTTTTCTCTTTGGTATATATATTCATTTTTTATGAATGGGGGACATCTCTCCCCATCCCTAAGTATTGTAAAACCTCTAGGTTCCTTTTGATTCTTATGTTGAATGTGTACTAGCTCTGTTCACCCTGTCCTCGTCACAGCTGTTTAGACAGGCGTTCTGTGGTACAGTTGACATTTTCATGAGACTTACCTTGGAATGTGGTAGCACTCTTTCTTATAGATGCTATTTTTGGATGAATTTTGTGTTTCTTTTTTTTTAACCAGATCTGTTTTTTCTTGCCAGGTGTTCAGATCACAGCTCAATATTTCTTCAGTCAGTGATCAAGATGCCTACAGAGCCGGATTACAGCCAGTTAGCCAGTGGAAAGCCTATGGCCTCAGTGGGTATCCAGGTAGGTGCCTCTGATTTCAAGAAAAATTAAACACAACCTTGTTGCTTTGAATTCATGCATCTTTGATCTTATCTTTCTTGTCCTGCCTGAAAAAGCTGTTTTGGTTTGCATAAGTGTAATTTAATGTTGTAAGTGCAGGAGGATGAACAAATCAGCTAAGGGGTGGGATACAGCAATATATATGAAGGTGAGAAGGGCCAGTTGTTTCACAGTGAGATGAACCAGACCATAGCTCATGAGAATGGATTCCTGTTGCCTTTGGCAGAGACTTTATTTCTGTAGAATCTATTTTTCCTCAACATATATCATGAACATTGGGTACATGGCTGAAATTCAGTAGTTTCAGAGTTGAAGTGTGGCATGTGCTTGTCAGTGTAGGATACTTAGTACATAAATGAATGAAAACCTTTTGGCCTATTCAGTATACAGAGTAATTTCATTAGGCAGGTTATTTCAGAAATAGAAATGTGTATTAGGTTTGCAGTTTACCTGGTAGAGTCACACAAAGGTGTTAGGTTGGAAGGCACCTCCAAAGGTCTAGGCCAACACCCTGCTTAAAGCAGGATGAAGTTACAAGTTCTATTAGGATGCTCAGAGCTTTGTATGGGTAAATTCTGGAAATCTCCAAGGACAGAGATTACACGTCCTCTCTGGGCACCTGTGCCAATGTTTGGCCACTTTTGTGATGATTTTTTTTTTTAAACCTTATATCTAATAAAAATTTGTCTTGCTGTAATTTGTGACTGTTACCTCTCGTAATCTTGCTGTGCACGTCTGGGAAGAATCTGGCTCCCCTCCTCTCTCATGCCTGAAGGTAGTGCTCACCAATACCAGGATGTGTCACCAGCCCTCATTGCTGCTTGCACAGTTTGTCCTCAAGGCAGCCTGGCCTTGGTTTGGAGCTGCTCTTGGGCCATATTGTTGCATGGAGTTATTCTGCCCCAGGTGCAGGATTACCACTGTTGACTTCCTGACATTCTCATTAGCCTGTTCCTTTGTTTGTCAAAGTCCCTTTCAGTGGCAGCAGTAGCCTCCAGCATATCCATTGCTGCTCCCATTTAGTGTAATCTGTAACTGAAATGAGGATGAACATCCCATCATCCAGGTTCTGGGGTGTAGATGTAGTTGTCAGTCTTGGCCCCAGGATCAAGAAACACAGCTCATAACAGCTGCTGGTTAGACTTTGAATCATCAAATCACTATTCTTTAAGCCTGGTGAGCCAGCCACCTTTTGCTTACCTTTTTGATTTGCTAAAAAAAATCCATGGGCCCCCAGTTCGGCTATGATGATGCTGCAGGAGACCAAGTGGAAAACTTTTTTTAAAGCCGAGATAAACAGCATCCCCTGCTTTCCCCTTGTCTGGACATCTCACTGTAGCGAGCAGTAAGGCTGGTTAGACAAAATTTGCCTTCCATGCTGTCTGTTCCCAACCGCTGTGTGTCTGGAAGTGGCTGCCATGAAAGTTTGCTTCATTATTTTATCAGGGGTTTTTGGTAAGGCTGATGAGTTTGTAGTTCCCCAGATCCTTCTTATTTCAGGGATTTTTATTTGATTAATTTTGTGTTTTCTCATGTTTCTTTTGGTTCCTTGGGACCTCAGTCAGTTTCTGTGTGGGTTGCTATGAAGCCAGCCTCCCATTTCTGAAACTGAGGCAGCCACGCTATCCATCTGGCATGTTTAATACACAGGGAATTGAATAACTTCAGGAGAAAGGCTTCTGCCTCTTCTTGCCTCTATGAATGTTTTGTTCCACTTACCTGTCATATTGTACCTGCCCTTGCTTGGTCTGCTTGTCATTTACTGTCTGTCTAAACATCTTTCCTGGTAATTACATAGGGGGTGTGGGGAATCACAGGTGTTCCACTTTAATGCATTTTTCTTCTGCTTTGGCAAAGGAAACATTTTGCTAAAATGAAATGCAAATACATTGACAAATTATCTGTCCTGTTTAGAATCAAGTCATGTGTGGACTTGAATAATATTTTATCATTTTCCAGCTACCTTTATCTGGACATCCTAAAGCAGTAGGAGATGTGTAACCAAGTGTCCCAATAGCCTTCTAAATGAAGCAAGAATTTCTTTAGTTTGTCTGTGAACAAATGGAAAGGAAGTAATTTGGTTTTGTCCCCACAGTGAGCAATGAAATTTAAGACTAAAGAAACTGGGTGAATTTCTGTTGTGGTGTCCTGAGTTCTGTGAGAAGCAGGTGATGCTATCTTTGGGTCTTTGTAACTGAATAACAGAGGTTTTTATGAGAGGTTTTTCTTGTTGTTAGACATTTGTGTGTCTTATCCTTCCTTTGACTGAGGCTGGAGACCACTTTCAGTAGGTGCATATTAATTCCTGGTATGTAGCTAGATTGTGCTACGGTACGAGAATTGCATCTGCTTCCTCAAGGCAGTTTCAATAAATGTACAGATCCACAAAGAATAATTCTTTTGCGCTTTCCCTCCACATCAACTCTTTCGAGGCCAATAGGTTCAATTATGTTGTCTTCAAAGTTCGTCTGTGGTGTTCTTCAGTCAGTTCAGAAAGATTGCTACAGAAATATATTTCTTATTTCTTACTCTTCTCCCTCCTATGTGTGCAGGTCACCGATTTGCACCGATAGCACTATTAATCTTGAGTGTTTGCATAGAATTTTATAGTGAAACTCCGCAACTGTTAGAAATTCAGTTTCTGCCTTTCTTGACACAATAAGCATAGCAGTAAGCCACTTTTTAGTTGTTATTGCTTTTGTAAATCTGGACTGATCTAGTTTCTTAGGAGAAACAGAGGTCAAGGAAAGGTTTGGAGAGACAAGAGCATGTTCTAAGCTTGTGATATAAAAGCCATAAAATCTGGATTCTTCTCCTGTCTGCTTGTAACTAACTCTCCAAGCTTCAATTCCTTCATTAATACCTGGGGATAATACATACATAGTAGAGTGTAATTTCATGAATGTAATAATGTGCTTCAAGAACCCCACATCAAAAGCTGTAGACAGGAAGGGCAATATTATTCTGTTCGATGCAGTGGCCAACAGAAAGTAAATTTAATGCTTCTGGCAAAGAAACTTCTTGTAGCCAAACCTATCAGAAGGCTGCCATATCAGAAAGTGCGGGGAATTGAGTGAAATGAATGACCTTATGTTATTAATACACTGAAGGCCTTTTTTCTAACCACTTACTTTAATCTTGAGTCTGTGAGATATGCTGGCAGGTAGCTCTTTTTGTGTTTTTATTACCATTCTCATAAGGCCACAAGGCAAGTTTGTATCCTGCTGAGACTCTTAGCTTTGTTTCTTCCCTTTTCATATATTTTTATCTGTGTTAACTTGATATGACTGAGAAGTTAAAAAAGACACAGTAGGCCAAAATCTAAAAACCTCCTTTTCCTTTGTTCCTCCTGTACCCTTCTCTCTCTTTGCATGTGGATTTTGTGTTGGTGAGTCTTACTGAATTGACAGGATTTGAGAGAGTGCTTTGGTTCTCAGAGTAGGTACAGTACAGATTAATAGCATCTTCCTGTCAGACACTCATTCATCAATATGTTGACCGTGGACTGGAAGGAAATGCCTCTGAGGTGCTGGGGAGAAAATTCTGCTGAAGAGTCCTGTTAGCACTCCTGGTGATGACAGATCTTATGTCAAAGACTCTTGTCTGTTAAGATATAGACCAAAACAATTGGTTGCATTGCTACTAACCGTCTCATTTGGGCTGCTGCTTGAACCCTGCCTGAGGTGCCTGGCTAAATGAATATGCAGAATAGCTGCATGTTTATTTTTTTTTGTTAATTAACAATGCCTGCAAAGTATTTGCAGTTAACAACAAGCTGCTTGGGGTATAATTTGACTTTCATCCCCCTTTCTGAGTGTTACCGTATCAAAATGCAAATGTGGGTACAACCGGACTTACCTGGAAATAAGCTTGAAGCAAAGGAGAGGACACTTTGCATTGCTAGATACTTGGTCAGCCCAGGGACTGCTTTCTGAAGTAGTGATAGGAAGACAGGATGAGTTCAGAGACAGGGATAAAGTTAGTTTGAAGTTTAGAAAAACTACACCATGATTACTTTACCTTTGCAGGGCTTAAGACAAAAATCATGCCGAATAATTTAAAAAATAAAATTTGCTCCAAAGCAATTGGATTTCCAAGTTCTTACTCCTTTATCTCCTGTAATCAATATGCCGTGCATAGATGTGTCCTTTATTGTCATTTTTCACTTGGACCAGTTTTGGCTGCCCTCTCTGCCTTCTACCTTGTGCCACCTTTTTTTTTTTCTGAAAAAACAATAGGTTTTAACTATAATAGATTTCATCAACTTATATGCATAGTCAGTGGTTGTATGTCTAAGGTGTTTCCTTCGCTACCTCTGACTCCCATCCTTTGCTCTAGATTCAGAAAAAAACAAGGAAATGCCTAATCATACTTTCTCTCCATCCTCTCCTTTTTTCTTTGTGGTCAGGCTTTATTTTCATACTAAACCCTTTCCTTCCGGGCTGCCAGCGTCACTGGGTGAAGCAGTGTCTCAAGCTATACCCTGAGAAACCCAATGTCTGCAACCTGGACCTGCACATGGCTCCTGAGAAGACCAYTGACCTGTGGGGTCAGAGCAAGGAGCAGCTGAGGTAAGTCCACTGCAATCTTTGGTGGTCAAAACTAATGGAGCCAGATCTCACCTTTGAGAAGGTTTAAGAAAATTGAGTGGGGAAGGGAAGCTGAAGAGGATTTTGTACATGCCGGCAGTATACAAATGGTGTCAGATACGTCAAATTAAAGATGGATATTTCATGGCTTCATGTGCATCCTTGTTAATTCTCTGCTTTCATGCTCAATGGGATTTTCTAGAAGCATATTGTTCTAAAGTCATCAGTGAAATGTAAAATAGTGACCCTGGCTGAAATGGTGCTTGGAAGCGTACTAAGCTCAGCTACAAGTGGAACCATGAAGTCCCTCTAGGCCTCAGTTTTCCTTAGGTAAAAAGGATCCTTTCCAAAACTCCCCACTAATGCTAGCACTTCTTCCCAGTCAGCTCTTAGACCCAGTGCACTGTAATTGAAAGGCTGTTATCTGTCCTTTTTTTAACTTCTCAAGTCTACCAGTTTCTGTGTTCTTATTTTCTGAAGTATTTATTTTGGTTTGGTTTTGTTAGTGGTTCTTCTTAATTCAGTATGACATTGAATTAAGTATATTGAATGTACCATTTTAATAGCAATCCTGTTTAATCTGAAAGATTCCTACAGGTTCAAAATTCCGTGGCTGCCTTTCCTCTACCTGATTTGGAATTTAATGGAGAATTTGTCTCAATTTTGAAGTCAAGTAGGAAGTTTAAAAAAAAGGAAAAGTCTTCTAAAGCTTGAACTTTATACTAAAGTCACCTGTAAAAATATATACAAGATAGACTGTTTACAGTACACAACCTTTTAGCTATTTGAATATTTATTGTTACCTTATTGAGTTCATTGCTCATTTTTCATGATTGTTTCATGTGATGATGCAACCAGAGCTCCCTACAACACTCATCTTCCACCTCAGTCTCTTAGTGAGATTGACATGCTGAGATTTTTCTTCAAAAAAACTCTTGACACCTACAAGATATAAAATGGCAGAAGCAAGATTTGGACTGCTAACTGTTTGCACCTAGGAGAGAAGTTATGCCCTCACTTGTGTTTTCCAGGCTCAGTCAGAATTAGTTATAGAAGTGTAGACACCGTTTTTGTGTTCCATCAAGGATGAAAAATTGTTCTTTGAAAGGATTGCGCATTGTGCGCAGTGGCTGAAAATAGTGGGGTACTGTTCCAGCTTGACAGGCCTCTGCCAGCAGGACCTCCTGCATGCAGAGAATGATCAGAACAGAGGTTAATTTGCAGCTGAATCCAGTTCAGTTGAGAACAGTGTTTGGAAGAGTGATAGCTGGCAGAAACACTAGCAGTTTTATTAAGCACTTGCCTGAGTCTTCAGGCTCTATTTGTTCTTATACCTAGGGGCAGCAGATGCAGCTAGCCAGCCTCTCTGGTATCTGGAGTGAAAGCCTTTCAGGGAGGCGAGAAACAGTGCTTAACTAAAAAGAGGTCTGCTTCCAAGATGGGTCACAGCTTTAATGCTTGTTAAAGCCTTCAGGACGATGCATACGTGTGCTTGGGTCATGGCTTATGTGCTCTTTTCAGGATGCAGGAATCACAAGGTAGAGAGTATCCATACAGTTCCTAGGCGTATATGCTGTGCTTTCCTCATGAAATGGAGCTTGGCTATTTTCTGAAGTGCTGGGGGCAATTAAGAGCATAAAAGGGGGTAGAGCATCCCCACAAGGGAGATACAGATACAGGTATATAGATATGTCCATCCCTGTGTATAAGGAAAAGGCTGGAGGGGTTTTATAGATGCAATCATTACCAGTGAATAAAGAAATGAGGAGTCTTCAGACCACAGCTCCCATGCTGTTCAGTCTTGTTCTAACATAGTTATACCAGACTTTGTGCTTTCTTGTAGGACCTCATTGTTTCCAGATACATAACTCTCAGACTTTCCTCTTCTTAGCAATAGCATGTGAAATCACATGCAGAATACCAGGTTCTGGGAATAAGGACTTCTCAAGTGCATTTGGGTTCCTGCTGTTTTGCAAACACTCCAACACTGTAGCTAAAGAAGGATACTTTCAAAAGGCACATGCTAAAAATGTTTTATTATGAACATTTTTTTTGTCAATTGAAAGCTGTAGAAAAACAAGTTGTGGGCTCTCCCTTTTCTAAATGCTGTGTTTCCTGCTTGTAGGCTACACAAATTGTTCCAAGCAGCATGTATTTGACAGTTACTGTGTTGTTTATGGTAATTGCAGTTGCTATTACTCTATGACAGATGGAAATTGGAAAGGCTGCTTTCTTTCAATAGTGAGCTAAGAAAAATTACTAAAGGTAAAGAAACTGGCCTTTTACTCCTGTTCCTGGTTTATCTTAGGACCTATCAGTATGGCATAGTTGAAGGGCAGGAACAAGCCGCGTGTCCAGGTAGAAATGCTTATTAAATGCTCATGTTTGGCTGAGACTTGACCATGACAGCACAAATATCAGTCTTTTTTATAAAAGAGAGCATATCATCATGAGCTAACGAAGCTATATGTGAGAGCCAACCGTCTGGTGCTACTATTTATCTTCTGAGTATGTTTCCCTTTTCTCTCTCTTTCTTTTTTTACCATAACGTGTGACTTGACTTGAAAAAAATAAACTGAAATTGCTGGAATGAGTGGACTAGAAGACAGATATGTACCTTCCTTTTTGCATTTGTCACTAATGTATTTCTATCTGATTTAGTTACTTACATTCTGTAACTTTCCAAGGGCTTTTCCAAAGTCCAGACTAAAAGTTCCTCCTTGAAGCCTCTTCCTGCTTTCGTCACCTTCAAGTAAGAATGGTAAATTGGTGAGTGACTTCAGACCACTCAGTCCCTCTACTTTATGGTTGTCACTTGAAAAGAACAGTTCTTTGTCCTGCATAGCAGACTGTATAAGGGGACACCTGCAGTCTAGACATCTTGACATTACAAAAAGTGTGTGGTCATAGCTAGAGCAGTCTTGCTTCTTACTGAACTTTGAATCAGTCCATCATGAAGACTTCTTGTCAAAGTACCAAGCAGTAGAACTAACTACCCTTTGCAATATTAAGCAGCATGATATGCTTCACTGTCAGGCAACTAATTTTCCTTTCTTGTGATTTTCCATTGAGTGTCTAGAATGTTTTTTCCTTATATTTGCAGCTTTCAGATCTTCAGATTGTGGTCTTTCAGCTGCTCAAGCAGGACACATTTAATTCTGATTTCTGAATCTGCGCAGTTCATTGCGTTGTTTCCATCTGATAACCTGTTAGGTACCATGTTAAAAATACAAGCTTTCAAACTGTCATCGGTTGGCAGTAGACCCCATAGCTTGCACACATTTCATGAACTAAATTTTCAAGGTCTTTGGAGGAAAAAAGTATTGGCACTGAAAATAAAAGTTTAACATTGATTGGTTTTAATGGGCTGTCATGTGGATGAGTGAAGCTGATTACTGTATGCTGCACTGCTAGAAGACCCTTCAGAAATTAACACACATCCTGTTTCTTTATATTTTGTCTTTGCAGAAGAAAAGGTTCCAGTAAATGGGAGCCCAGAAGCTTATTAGAGAAGCTGCGCTGGGTGACCCTTGGTTACCACTATAACTGGGATACTAAGGTATTGAGATTAAATTCTTCTCTATTTTTCTTAGCCGTAAGCACTCAGAATGGCAAACAGAGAAGGACATGATGGAATAAAATGCTTATGATCCTACAAGACAGTTTTGAGAAAAGGCTGTAACAAACTTTGCTTTTAAGAACATTTTAGTCTGTATTAGTTTACTGTGAAGGGTTTAACAGCAAAAGTCCATTGCTGCATTCTTTCCTTTGAAAGTTAACATGATAGCATACACTTAGCTCTAGACCTGTGACTATTTCAGGGTAAGTGGACATTTTTACTCTACCAAAAGGGATGATTACAAAAGCATTGTTAACTACTTAAGGTGAGTGTGACTTCTGGGAAACTAGTCTTTGGAGGCGTGAGCAGGAGCAAGAAGAGACTGCTGCTCATGTGATTTTGAACTTAAATGAGTCTCAGTGCATTCTTAATAACTAATACCTGTTTTGAGGATCCTGATCAAAATAAATTTTTTTTCATAAGACTGGGATACACGAAGGCTGATAAAGACTGGCAGAGTGAATATGTGTCTTATCTGTATATTGCAGATAAGCAAATCTGCTTGCAGCCTTTTATTTACCAGATCAACGTGTTATTGGATGGCCTTAATAAAAGTTTGGTTATTCTCTTCCAGTCCTCTCAGAATCGCTCATGGGAGAGAGAAGTAGGTTTGCAATTGATTCCTGTTTCTTATTCCCCAAGAAGGAACAAAGACAGTTGTTTTGAAGCTCTCTTGATGAGCTACAGAACCGTCTTTCCATTTGCAGCTGCAGGTTGTGACTGAAAAGATCTTCAGGATGTTGGTACTAATCTTACTGATTTCAAGTTTAGCATCTAGATATAATGATTAACTCCACAATTAGTTGAATCTCTGGCAGTCTCAGCATAGGCCACAAATTTAATGGTAAGAGGTAAATTTGCTGGGGTTCTGCCTGTGTTGGTAGTCGTTTTCTAGACAAACGTGATGTCCTTCTCCATGACTACCAGCCAGACTTTTGAGTTCTTTTTCAATGTTTGTTTCTAATTGTATATGCTGCTCTGATGCGTTGGATGTGGCTTTCTTTTTTTTTCTCCCCCCCTCTCCTTCTTCCAGAAGTACTCAGCAAATCACCACACTCCTTTCCCCTCAGACCTTGCATTCCTATCAGAACAAGTGGCTGCAGCCTGTGGGTTCTGGGGTTTCCAAGCCCAAGCAGGAATCTTGAACTACTATCATTTTGACTCTTCACTTGGAATTCACGTGGATGAGTCTGAACTAGACCATTCTCGGCCCCTGTTATCTTTCAGGTGAGTCAAGGAAAGCACACTTGCTTTCCATGACTTTCTGTTATGGAAAGATTGGTGGCTTTTTTCTAGGGTTGCATGTGCTTATAGGAAGGCAGTATGATGTAGTTTGCTAATTGGGCATATAATCTTCACTCTCAGAAGATTAGAATAGCAGAAGGCTGTAGGTCAAGGACATAGGGGTTTTTTTTTTGACGACTGCATGAATAGCGTGGATGTAGTGCCTGGAGTGAAGAGTTCTTTTTGCACAGAGCGCAGTTCTGTTCTAAAGCAGCAGAGTGTCAATTGGATACTAAAGAAGTACCTCAGCAGAGCTTCAGACCTGGCAGGGCAACTGCTCACACTATGTCTGTGTTGAACCAGATCTCTTAGTCTGTTTTCCATGTTCTCATTGAAAAGTTGTTCTAGGAGTCCATCTGGTTTTTGTGGTTGCTTGGGGTGTTTTTTATAAAGGAATTTAGCTACTGGTATTTTCTTACTGTACAAATAATTGTTCTCTACCTAAATTTGTTTTCTCTCTCCATCCTTACACCATCTCTAGTTTTGGGCAATCCTCAATATTTTTGCTTGGGGGCCTGAGGCGGGAGGAGGCCCCGACAGCAATGTTCATGCACAGTGGAGATATCATGGTGATGTCTGGCTTCAGCCGCCTGCTGTACCACGCTGTCCCCCGGGTCCTCCCCAACCCTGAGGGGACAGCTCTGCCTTCGTGCCTCGATCAAGCTCTTTCTTCAGACCTTCCTGTTGGCTCAGTCATTGAGCACAGCTCTGATGAGGATTGGCAGGTGTGTGCCAAGTACCTGCAGTCCTCCCGCATCAATATGACTATTCGGCAGGTGTTGGCTGAGGGTCAGAAATTTCCAGAGGAATCTGGGACAAACGGAAAGGGCCAAGCACCCTCTGAAGACAGTCACCATGAGAACAGCAAAGCCAAAAGACATAAACCAAACACAGTCAGCTGAGACCAGGAGATCATACCAACATGGACTGGATAGGCAATTTCCATATGGAATTAGGAACTAATGTAATACTGGAAGTCACTTCTCTGCATTGGGATTAATAAACTTATGCAGAATAAATGTAGTCGTCCTTACTGTAAGAAATAGGTGGGAGGAGGAAAAGAAGGAAAAGTTCAGGACTGGGACTCAGGACGTGAACTCTATTGCCATTTTGTTGCAGAATTTTACTGTACTCTGTTTCCTTTAAAGTACCTGTATGTCAGAGAATTTTAAGATTGGTTAAGCTTAAATGGGTAAAGCTTTTGGTCAGGCTTAAATGGTTTAAGCTTTGAGTGATGCTTATAGCGTTGAAATCATTGGGCAAAGAGTGTTAGCAAAAGACACGTAATTTCTATGTGGTAAAGCATCCTGTTGGGCTTGTAATGCTCGGCTGAAGTGCAATAACAAGTATGAATGAGAATAGGCTGCTATGGGTGTAAGACGTACCTGCAACATTTTCAAGAGAATTACTTCTACAGCAAAATTGCATTCAGTAGTCAGAAACTGGCAGCTCCCTCAAACAACACCTGCTGTACGCTTGCTGTAGTCCTGTGCTCTTCTTTTGCCTGCTTGCATCCCCTCAGCTGCAGCAGAATTTTCTTTTATGAGTGTTACTGGACACTTTTTCATAGCTCAGATTTTAGAGAGAAACAACTGGGGGGCAATATCTACTGAGAATATCTGGTAGCTCCCAGCTGGGTCTCCTCCCAACAGTCAGTATGTGACTGAGCCCAGCATCCCTGTTCTTTCAAAACTGCTCTCTCTTAAGTGCCTGTGGATTATGCAACACCTTTAAGGAACAGAATGACTTGCAAATAGAAGCAATGAAGTTGTAAATTAAGTACCTAAAAAATTAATCAGTGACTATCTCTGTCACCCAATATAAATATATTGAAACAAAGAAAAGCACTAGCTTTTATGCCAGTTCTTTTTAAGACTCAGACCTTCCTATCTACTTTTTAATGCAATTTTAATTGTTGGAGTGGAATGCACTATCCCCAGAGTATTTTGTTGCACTTTCCCAATGAATAAATGTACTCGGTTTTTAAATTAAAGATCTCTTATCAGTTTTGGGCTGGCTATATTCTTCTTTTCTTTTCCTCCCTGTTAGTTGTTTCAGTGTATTGTTGATGCTGCGGTATCCCTTGTGCAGTTCCTTCCAGGCTTCTTTTGGATCTACTGCCTCTGCAATCTGCCAGCTCTGGTGGAGAAGCTCTGTGTACGTGTGCAGGGCTGCTTTGCTTATGGGCAGTTCAGGGTTTGCTGGTCACTTGCAGAGAGGTGTTGCCTGCAGTATCAAAGTCCAATTTAATACATATGTGGCAGCTTTTCCTCATGGGTAAAGTGTCTGGTCTCCTTATGTCATCGCAGGTGAATGTGTATTTGTGTGCAATTAATTCCTTATACAATACTATGAAGAGCTCCAGTAACTTGAAGTCTAAAATAATCAGATATGAGTTTTAATATCTTACTCTGTGTTAGATGTGTAGCCTTTCTGTAGCCTAGGTCTGGTATCTTTAGAGCTGAGCCCTAGGAAAGTGAATATATTGTGCAGAGAGGTTACAACATGACCAGAAAAGAAAGTCAACTGAGTCAGGCTCAGAAAACAGCGAAGCTCCCTTAGTGGCACCTGAAGGTAGGGTAGGGGGGAGAGGAATATCTGTTTTCCTGACTGGGAAGGCAGACTCACTGTCCCTCACTCTTGAGAAGGAAACAAAGATTGTCCAACTTAGGCATCTCTGACAATGAGACAAGACAGAGTCATGAAACTAGAAGGTGGCGAACTGGAGCTGGTTTCTTCCTGTCACAGGCTGAGTTGTAAGTCCATGGTTCTCATGTCTTCTGTTCCCTACAAATATATAATATATCCAAGCAATCATTTATTTCAGGATTCAGTTGTTCCTGTGATTCAAGGACAAGAAACCACACTGTTTATCCTCTGCAGTTTAAAATCGTAGTAAATGCTACAAACTAGATAGCAATTGGTCATGAGGATTATCCAGTCCATCGAAGCCTTATATTTAGATGTGACTGAGTTTAGAATTTACTGAGTTATTGATCTGCAGTCAAGCTTTTTACCTAATGCCATTGTGAGACAGCCCTGATCTAATTCTGTGTCAGACACCAGAAAATGAAAAGTCCATGACCCAGAAATGGGCATCTGGGAAATGACCCAGAAAAGAAAGCATGCATGTACAAAGAGAAGCAACAATAAGCAGAGAGAATTTCCTGAACTGCCAGCCTAGAAGGATCATTGGATCTGTGACCACAGCAGAGTGGAGTACAAGTGAGCAAACCACAAGACTTCTGCAGGCTTTACAAACTGCTTCCAGAATATAATTTCAAAGAAGCAGTAAGTCCTGGGAAGAAGGCAGGGAATAGGGCTGCATCTAGTGATACGCTCAGGAACCCTTGACCTACTCCACACAGCTTTCAGAGTCTGACATTGCACCGTATTTCCTTAGGTTTGTGATGACATAACAGGATTTTTTCATAGCACTGATCAAATTTTTGTATCAATAGGTACCACAAATAATTGCATGTGTTCATATAGGTGCATGCTGAGATAATCTCTGTAGGTTTTAATTCCTCTGAGGTAGGGGAGGGAAAGAAGAGGACATCTGGACCAATTCTGCATGAAAATTTATGTAATGAGTTCATTACAGGAAGATAATCATGTGTTTATTTCAAAGCCACCTGGAAATGAAGCACATGGTTTACCACATGTACACTGTTCATTATGTGCTCTTTAGATAGAGCTAGCTGTCCAACAATTACTGCTTTTTTTTGAATCAAGAATAAAGGGAAAGTAAATCTCCAGTTAAGTGAGAATCAAAGTGCAGTGGGATGAATACTGGAAGCAGAAGAGGAAACTGCCTGCACAAACTAAAAATTTTCAATCCTTTTGTGCTAGATAAGTTCAGTGTTACAAACAAGACAGATTTACTGCACAGCCTCTCCATGCCAGCTAGGCAGTAACTTACAGGCAAGGTAGTCCCTAAAGCTGTGCCTGCTGATGGAGTTATTCTGATCTTAGGTATTTTCCTTTATTTGAGAGCTTGTTGACATTTTTTCTCACTTGTTTCACAGCAGATATTTCTACAGATTGTAGTAAGGTGCACCTGAGATCCTCTCTTTATGCTGTGTGCACTGCTGAGCTAGTAGGTAGGGAGAAGCATGGCTGGGGAAAGAAGCTGCTAGGTAGGGACTGCTGAGATAGTGGCAGCATCCCACTGCCATGGCTACAGGTCCAGGGTGAAGCTGGCCAGTATCTTATGTAGTGCAGACAGCAGCTCAGATCTGTCTTCTTCAATTCATACAAGTTGTTTTCTGCATCACACCTGAAATGGGATAGATTTAACACAGAAAAGAGACTTGTCAGTGATAAGATGGTCTTCCATTTAATTAGGATGCAAAATTAATTGAGCTATAATTCAGTGTGCTCTAAGCATACTTTAGTTCTGATGAAATCGTAAAACTTGCCTGAGTCTGAACACATTGCCTCAAAAAGTTAACAGAAGTACATGGCCTGCAGACATTAATGATCCAGAAAAATAAGTTGTTAGAGGCCTCCAAAGACCCATGTATAAAAGGCTTTTTATTTTTTAATAATCTCTATGCAAGAAGAAACTAGAGAAAACCAGTGACAGTCATCCACCGTCTGCTGATGCTTCCGTAAATCCTAGCAACCAAAGCTGGTTGAAAACAATCTGTAGCATAATGCTATGGATCTGGTACAAGGAGGGACAAGATGTGTCTGAGACAGTACAAAATAAGTTTCATTATTTATACGCAGCAAATTATAATCACAAATATCTCGATAAAACCAGTTTTCTATACAAGGAATTGAACAGTGGGTAAGAATGTGTTCATATGTCCTCTGGTAACTTAGACGTGAGATAAAAGTTGCCACTGTGTAAGTGACAACTTTGCTCATACAAGTTATTTCCTTGCATCATCATCTGGTATCTGTAGTCAAAGGACCACAGAAATGGTGGTTGAAGGGACCTCTGGAGATGTATAGTCTCCAACCTCCTGCTAGGAATTAGTGCTGTTGCCCACATGAGACTGAGAAACCTTCCATGATGGAGACTCTACCTTTTCGTTCAGTAACTTCTGCCGGTGCTCTCACATTCACCTTACAAAGAAATTTCACCTTATGTCCTGCCTGAGTTTCCCAGAATACAACTTGTATCCATTCTCTGTCTTTTTCTTACCATCTGTTACGACCAAGAGTTTGCTTCCACTCTCTTCTGTAACTCTCCTACAAATAGTTGAAGTCTACTGTTAGACCCATCTCCCCTTAGTCTATCTGAGCCACGGGGAAGGACTCCAGGAACTATGACATTTCCCCGTAGATAATGTGTCCTGGACCCCCATTTCCTCACTTTAGCCCTCTTCAGAACTTTTTCTGATTTCAGGTGCTGCACCACTCTATCTGCTGGAGCTGGTTTCTGTTACAATCAGGATGCCAACAACAAATTGACTACTGAATCCTAGTTCCTAAATCTTCTGGATCCACTAGATCTACTGGATCTTAGACCATAGGGATTTTATATGGTGTTTCCTAAATTTAATAATTTTTTCCTCCCATCTACATCACAACAAAATAAAAGTAGTCGTTTTGTGAGGTCCAGAATGAATGTACCATGGTACCCTATGGATTTATGTTCCTAAAAAATTGAGTTCTCATTGAAGCTTTCCTTTCAGATGAGTAGTTATATGTTATTTTTTCCCATGTGATCTCCTCAGAGTTTAATACATGCACAGTGCACCCTTTTCCTGAATCAGGACATTTATCCCTCTCCTCTAACTGGCTACCTACTACCTGCAGGAACTTAATTAGCTGTGAAATCTATCTAATTGAAATAGATCAATAGGTTTCAAAGCTACTGGACAGGAATGTGAGGACACACCAAGTTTAACACATGCACAACCCATGAGAACATATGTCTCATTCCCTTAGGAAGCCAGTCTCAAAGGGCCACTTTCCTACTCTTGATGCAAGCTTGTCTGGATTTCTGTAGCAGGTCCTGCTCTGAAGGATTCTGCTCTTGAGGTCCCAGTGAGGAGAGGAACAATCTGGAATACCGGAGTAATTTTAGTCCAGCAGGCACAATCCCCATCTGGTTCCTGCTATTTTATCACCCCTCTTAGAAGGAGCTGACTATACACAGAGACTGAAATTAATCAGCTAAATGATTATCTCTCCAAGGTGGTAAATAAGTATCTGGAGTACAGCAGGGAGTCAGACCTGATTTTTATTCGAAGCTAGGGCTTGTATTCAGATACGCATCATAGAAAGTACCACTTCCACTAGATCAGGGGTGAAGGAGAGAGGGGATAAAGTCTGGAAAAGGCTGTAGTAGCTTTCCCTCTCTTCAGAATAAAGACGTTTATTCCTCTGGACAGCAAAAGCTTTAACCTTGTGAAGACAGTTCCCATCTTGTTTTTTCCCAAGTCAGTAGGGACTATTCTGTCTCTGACCTTTTCCTATGGGACTGTTGAATGTCCTCTTCCACAAAATCCCCATGTGTAGTGGACTCTCCCCTGAACTTCTCTGTGTAGCCCATGCCTTTTTGTGCCTATAATCACACATCTTAGCACCAAGTTTGTGCCCTCCTTCATCATCATTCAATGCTTATTTCCTTAAGAGCTCAGTGCTGCTGCCACTTGCCCACAGAACAGCTTTTTAATCTGTTTCATGATCTCAAAGCTCTTCTAAAATGTAGGTCAGGACCATTAGCCCCTAGAAGTTCAGAAGCAAGGCCAGTTTATACCAAAATGTGGGAAAACTGAAATAGAGGTAATGTGAGGTGGCACTCACACTTAGAAGGCACTCACACTCACAGGTGTAGAAGTGGTGCTTAGGGACATGGGTTAGTGGTGGACTTGGCTGTCCACCACAGCCAAGGGTTAGGTTTAGGTGTTAGGTTTATGCTTGAACTCAATGATCTTAGAGGTATTTTCCAACCTAAATGATTTTATGAATCTATGAGGCACAATGAAACACTCTCCAAATATTCTTGTTGAACTGTGGATAGAGAATAAAAAGTGAGTCAGCCTAGAAGACATACAGTCTCTTTCCTCTCTGATGTTGAGAAGTCTGTACTTTACGTTAACTTTTAGCTTCCTTCTAGGTGAATTTAAAACTCATTCTGTATTTACTGAGGAAGGCCAGAAGAATCAATAAAGGCCTTGGCTTTCTAGAGGTGATCATCTCACCAATCATTCCTCCTCTGTTCTGTGCTAAGGGCTTAGATAAGAAGGTTTTGTTTTTGTTTTCTTTCTCCTTAACAGATAGGTTTCTTAATTAGGATGGGGGGGAAATGACTGCAATTTTGCTGTGGCAAATTAAAACCAAAATGAGGTAGCAAAGAGCAGGGTCTGGAGGGGGGGGGGGGGGCAGAGACAGCTATTGATTTGGAAATGATGGAGTAGCCAAAAGAGAGCACACAGCCTGGAAAGGAGACTCATCTTTCAAAGCACTGTTCTTGCTTAAAACAATCAGTCCGGGCAGAGGTGTTGGTTGATGCTAAAGCATTGGAGTTAGATTTGTTTCCAGACAGAATTTAAATTTTGGAAAGTCTTACTGATTCATAATGGGATGACTTCTTAGACAAATTTTGAGATTGTGGAGCTAGGAATCATGGAATGGAGTCAAAAAAATGTAAACCTGAGTAGAGCATCAAGATATTTTTAGCAGCAGTGGTAACAAAAAAATGTTTGGAAATAGTTTCTTCCAAGGACAAAGAAAAAGTATCTCTGCTCACCGCAGCCTAGGCAGGTAGACAAATGGAAAAAAACATACACTGAATATGAGACACGCACCAAAATCTAACACACTCTCACTACCAGGTGTTGAGTAGCATGTCCCATCTTTTCTAGAACAGACGGAATTGATGTGGCATTGTCTTATCTTGTCCCAGTGACTGAGATCAAGCTTAGGTAGAGCTTTCTGCTACTCCAGTCAGCACACTTTCATTTTCACTGGCCTTTTCCCCCTTGGCTTTTCAGATAACATTCTTTTAAGATTAGAGTCAGAAGTTAGCCTGACCTTTTGTCAAATATAAGCAGCACCTGGAAAGACTGTCAGAGAACTGCACCAATCTTGTGATGACTGGTTTGAGTTTGTCAGCTTGTTCGTATTGCTATGATGAAACCTGACTTGGCAGAATTGCTGATTGTCAGGTGTCTATGACAGGTCAGGAAGATTTTAGCCACACTACTGCAAATAATCTGCAGCCATTCTAAACCCTGCTGAATGCTGCGCAGAAATAAGCCTCTTTTCAGTCCAGATAGCTGAAAACACACCTCAGGCCCTTTTAAAGCACGGCTTTTGTTCCACCTTGTAGGAGAACTGTCTTCTTCACAATGATGTTGCTCCATCAAATCCTCATCACAAGGCTGGTGACAAATTGGCATCTCTTTTGCTTCTGGCATAGCGTGTACCTTAGCATGTCTTCTAGGACGATCTGCTCCATGATCTTCCCAGGCACAAAGGTGAGGCTCACCAGTGTCTAGTCCCCAGGCCTGACCAGTCAAATATGAGTGTAGGGACGTGGTTGCGTCCAAGCCCTTGCTGGCCCAACACTGTAATTATGCTGCAGGAGAGATCTGAGTTTGGCAAGCTGTTTTGATGATTCAGCATTTACCCAAGCTAAAAGTGGAACCAGTCTGCAGACATGTCCTGCCTTGTGCAGGAGTCTTAAGCACCAATGTAAGTCTTGCATAGTCTTGTCACTACCACTGTCAAATTCACTAGCACTTCTTCCCTTCTCCTACATACAAATGATAAGGAAGAAATTAAAGGAAAGAAAGATCCCAGGTGAGCAAGCATAAAGAAGTGAAGATATGGTATGCCCTTCCTGTCCCTGTGGCCTACTCAACCTCCCCTGTAGCTGCAAGCATCTTTGCACACCGTTCTGGAACAGCAGAGGGGCTCAGTGCTGAAGGCTGCAACCCTTGGCTCCACAGATCTTTAATATTTCCTTTCCCTGAATTTCACACAAGAAATGCTTTTTTTTTTTAATGTGGCACAAAACCTACTGAAAAACCATGGGTCCCATCTGGAGAGTGACTGTACAGGTACTCTATGTTTGATTCCATGAATATTATTTTCTGCAGCAGAAAAGTGGAAGAGAAAGAAACACTAGTCACGTACATGCTTAACTGAGATCTAATAGCCAAGGTCAGTGCTCAGCCCAGAATAGATAGCAGAAGCCTCCTGTGATATATTTGTGTGATGAGAGGTTCATAGCACACAGACTGATCTATTATCAGGTTTCACTATAAAAAATTTAACTATCTCCTGGAATATGCTCAAATCTATTTTGCATAATTTCCTTGCTTTTTCATTTAAAAATATCTTTCTGGTGAGACCTCATGACCATGCAAATTAGCAAGTCTGTGCTGTGTGGAAGGATTGCTGCACCTCCACTGAAGTGCAGCTATTTGTTCTTTTGCCAGCCCTCTGCAAGATGACAACACCTTTTTGTCAGTGTCTAGAATGCTTTTCTGTGATTTAAATAAAAACCCTTACAGGGAAAAGATGAGTACTCAAGGGAAGATGTTGCAATGGGCACATCAGTGAGGAGAAGCACTGGACCTTTGCCTTGAGCTGTGTTCTGCATGTCTGCAACATACCAGTGCAGCAGAAGTGTCATGACCTACTTGCTGGTCTACAGCACCTCCCAGGTTTCATGTTGCACATCAGCCTACTGGACCAGCGTGGCCATCTAGTCATTTTGGTCTTTCCAGCTTTTGCATATGGGTCTGTGCAGGATGCATCAGTGTTCCTCCCCAAACCAAGCATTTCCAAACATTTTTAGTCCATAAAGCCTTTTCTCCTTCAAATTTTCCCCACAGACCACAAAGTAGCCATCTCCCAAAACCTCTAACTGAGAACACAGGCGGCATATGATTTATATAACCTCACAAACCCCTGAGAACTAGAGAATTGATGAAAGAAATAAGGCCTCTGAAGATGAAAGGAGTAAGGTCTCTGAAGATGAAAGATAGAAGTCTCTGAGGGACGCACCTTGGCTCCTGTGGTACCTGGAAGATGCAGCTGTACTTTCTTTTGCAGAAAAAACAGCACAGAACCTGATTTGATCCAACTGAGTGAGAATAGAGAACATATTCCATGTGGGCACTAACAGCAAGAGTGAATACACCAGGTATAAGGAGGCTTTATGTTCTGGTGCACATTTGTCTTCTGTTTGTCCTTGAAGTCTTGCAGTACCTATTGCTGTTGAGCTCCAAGCTCCTGGTGGCACCGAGACTGGAGTTGTTCACTGTGATGCTTCCTGGAGCACCTCTTGGAGCACGGGTGCAATGTCTTTCAACACACAGCTCTCTGCACACACAGAGTTTGTGCCTAAGGGCTGGCAACTGGCTCAGTCTTCACTGCTCCTGAGAACACTAAGTGGACACAGTACTAGAACCACACTGGGTCACAGTTACTTGAACCACAGCCCTTCTGTCTTTGCACTACAGCAGCAACCAGTGTAGGAGGTACCTAGACAGTGGCCTCCTTCTACTGAAAGATGGAGTGTGCAGAAACCACCCCATATCCCAGTGTCTACTACTCTCCCAGTCTGGAGATAGGGCAGCATGGTCCTCACCCTTTCTGAAAAGAGGGAGAGAGAGTTTGGGGGGTTTAGAGCRACACACAAACATTATTGCATGGAAGCCTGGCATCTGTCAGAGAGAAGAGTGTGGTTGCCATGGCAATTCTTGGAGTCATTTAACTGCAAAGTAACCTCATGTGGTTATTTGTAGCCATTCCCAGCAGAGCAACCCCCTGCCCGCAGCCCACACCTACAGAATATACATCTCCTGCTGGGCAATGCCGCTGCCCGTAGATGATTCACAACACCTGTGTGCTGAGCCATTCACATTCCTTCAGCTCTCTCCCCCTCATATCACCTATGCCTCTAGATAACCAGACAGTCCCTGCTCCTAGAACTATAGCTCCCTCTACTGCGCAGGCATATGATGCTTTGGGAGCACAAGATCAAGGTATGCTCAGCCAGGCACCACAAAACACACCCACCCTGACTCCCCCAGCCTTGCCACCACAACTGCCTACATCTCTTGTACAGTTTATTCTTAGATGCACTTTGTTTTCATGCTTTGGCATGAAAAAGGAATAAATTCTGTTCTGTCCCTTTCATTTTCCTCTGTTTCTGCCTCTGACAAAAAAAATGTCCCTGAGAAGCAGACCTATAAGAAGGCTGGGTGCCTCTGTGCAGAGCCAACTCATGGGAAGTTGGTGATCAGGTCATTTGGTGCTCCTGACTGGACCCTGCTGCTCACATTTCTTGGCAGGTAACAATAGGAAATCAATCTCAATACTATTTCTCATCGAAGCACCCTGTGGGTCCCTGCAGGAGCTCCAGGAGGTGAGTAGAAACTCCTCAGCCACACGTACATGATAGCTCCAGCTAACAGGGTCTGGGGGAGTCAGCAGGCACAGACTTGGTGAAGCCTCAAGTTCCCATATTGCATGGTCCAAGTGTCCTTTTCTCCCTTGTGCAGTGGTGAGTTTTAACAAGCATGTAGCAAAGGCACACAGTCAGGGCTGGCCCATCACTGAGGGTAACAGTCACCTGAGTCTGACAGGGTTGCTGACAACCAAGACCCACTTGTTACTGCTTCTATGCATGTGGCCTACAAAATGCTATTAGAAGTGCTTCAGGCAAAACGTTTCCTTTAGAGAGCTAGCAGGGGTGCCTGCCCATATCCCTTTGGACCTTCATTCCTCTTTGTAAATCTTTCAAGCTCACCTTGCTGACTTTAGCTCTCTTTCTCTTGAGGTACCGTACCCCCCTAAAAGCACCTCAATATCACCATTCTCAAGCCTGAATGCCCTAATCCAAGTATGATCCAGCTAACACAACCAGACATCTAATGTATATGTGTGAGGAGAAAACTGACGTGAGATTTCCCCATCCAACTGCCCAGCATCTCTGGACAAGACACCCTCAGTTCTCCCAGGACTGGTCAGGGTTGCATATCTCATCCTCCCCTATCTGCAGGAAGTGACAATTCGCTTTCCCATCCTTGCTCCCCTCTCACCCCATCCCCGTCATCACTACCTGCAGGCTTGGCTGTGTCTGAGCTCGGGTGCCTCCAGAGACACTGGCCCTGTTTTTAGCCCTGCAGAGGAGGTGGGACCCAGGCAGATCTATGGTGCTTGCAGAGCCCACAGCCAAGGCAGCTGGGGCTGCTCCAGCCCGGAGAAAGCACCTAATGCCTGAGTACACACTTCCCTCTTACGGCCATGCCCGATACAGCAACTACTCAGGCCTGCAGCATCTTCACTGGAGATGTGATTTTCCCATGAATATTGATATTTCCCATAGTTTCCTCTTACACTTGTTGGACACAGACATGTCTCCCCTGCACTCAAGGCTCAAGCACAGAGTGAGCTTTGCAGCCCTGTCTGGCTGCTGCTGATCAACACACACACTGTGAGCAGTGTGAGTGGGAAAGATATGAGCCCTTAGTCCTGCCTGCAGCACCACACTGTCTCTCTGGTGGAAGCTCAAGTATCAATCTCTGGTCCTGGGATGGCTTTCCCCTCTTGGCAGTGCAGAGCCTCTAACATTTTTCATCTCCTCAAGTTAAGCATGGCTTTTACTTCCCTCGACTTCGAAGGGAAAGTTTTTAACTATCTAGTTATGGGTAGTCAAGGACTCTGTTCAATTTCTCCCTTGCCCCATTGCACTGTATGGCAAAGTCTCTCCTATCTATAATAATGTCCTTGCCAAAAGGAGAGGCAGCAGCCTTCTGTTTTCCTGTACTGATCTTCTTCTCTGGACTGAACTTCAAGTTCTTTCTGCGCTCCCATCACCCCTAATACCAGATGTTGTAATTCAAAAGCAGTTCACTGCACAGATGGGGTAGTTTCCCCTTATGTCTAATCTACGGCCACCTTCCTCCAGCCACCAAGACAGTTAAGTTCACAAACCTGAAGAAAATTTTCCATGGGATAATTTTCTGTTGGATGAGTTGAACAGACTCACTCTGCAAGTAAAAAGTTGAGCATAAAAAAAAAAAAGCTCCTTTATCCATGTCTTTTGCCAACTTGTCTATCTTCCTCCTTCACTCGTTTTTTTCTAAAGAGGTGTAGGAAAATAAGAACCTGCAAAACTGTGCTTGGTACTGGAAAGGTGACAAATTGCTCCTTCCTTCCTCTCCGAGCTAAGGTCTGGTCACTTCTCAGGTGCTAAAGCACTGCCCTCACTGTCTCTCTTTCTCTACAGTATACTGTCTTCTCATGTGCCACCTTTGTAATGGCGTTAGTATGGGATGAAATGAAAACTATCCACAATGACACATTTTCAAGGGAACACCATTTTTAGTTCTGTTCTTCTCACAGGAACAGGTGAATAAGGAAGAACCTGTCCAGTCTCCTGCAGTACCAGCAGCACTGTCAGAAGCAGCAGCAGCAGCAGTTGTGTTGCCCTTGAAGTCAGCCATAGCAGCTTGATCACACTCTGCTGAGCTCCGGGCCCTTTACCAGAGTTTCTTAGAGTGCTCCACAGCCACTGATAGTGAGACCACACCTGCTCTGAACCGTTTTGCCAGGGTTCTGATCAGAAGAAGGTAACTTCCATAGTGCCAGTAGGTAGGTCCAGATCGTCAAAAGTATTTAAGCACCTAGAAAGAAGTTAGAAATTAAAACACCATGGGGGTCTAGGTCCTAATGAGGATGTAGTTATATTGGTATTCAATGTTTTTGCTGATATAGCTGATGGTGCTTGGTAAAGTTCTGCTCAAAAAAGAGCCTCATTCTGCTGACATAAGCTGCCTGCACACAAGGAGGGCTTCACTGCTACAACTCTGCTGCTACAGCGATATCACATGCATTTACATGTAAATCAGGGCTTTGTTTATACCGCACAGATGCAGCCTTTCACTTCATCCTGGATGGGAAGGGGGGGCAGGGAGAGTAATGGTCTCACTACTCTCATTTTTTGGACTAAGAAAGCAAGGCACAAACAAGATGAACCCACTAGATCAGTATCACCCAACATGGATGTCAAAAAAGGCAGAGATCCTGATCATAGTTTACAGCCATGGGACTGTTTTTCACTGTAGAGAGGAGGAGACAAGTGAGTCATGAAATAGGAGCCTCATCACATCAGCTATGTGAGGTCAAATCCCCGTTGTGTTTGAGATGGAGGCATTAGGAATGGATGCACCAGGGAGCCCTGAACCCAGGCATGGAGGCCTCTTTAGATGCACCATCAGAAATTAACTGAACTTCAGACCTAAAGTTTCTTCTACTCTCCACTCACCAACCTTAGTGGCAATAGTCATGAGTGACAACGAATGTCCATGGAGGATGGACATGAAAGCTGAAGCAGCACGGGTGATTAACTACACATCACTGGAACCAAATACGAGATCAGAAGCTACGGAGAATACCTTGCTTCCAGCAACTGCTGCCCAAGTAAATATGCGCTGACTGCACCTCCATTCTGCCAGTACTTCTGAATCTTGACATCAGACTCTGTCAGACCATATTACCATTTACAAAAGCCAACATAAGCCAAGAATGATAAAATAACTGATCACACCTCAGCCATTTATTCCCTAACACGCCTCTGCATTCCCAAATACTGCTCTACTAAACCATGTATCTGACACAGGATACAAGGTGAATTGCATGGTAGGACCAAACTAATCATTTTTTCTGTCAAGGTTAACTTGTATCAGCTTCTCTCAGTGGCAAGTACAAGGCTCTTGGAGCTACAGCCTTTGTTGTGCCAGTAAGCAACCTGAAAAGACACAAAACCACACAGTTCCACTGTGATGGCATAAACAAAGATCCAAAATTCAGGCTCCAGAAAAAGCAGGTGGTGTCATGTGAAAAGGGGAGATTTCCTCGACCCTTGGTGTTTGATTTGCCTGTCAACRCCCCAGGAAAGCCAAGATCTTGTGACTGACCAGTCTGTCAGTGTCCTGTTATGGGGACCTTCACGGAACAGCCCTGCTGGATCGGAGGGCGGCTTGACTGACTTGTTCAGGGACACACCCCAACAGCATAAGGGAGACCCCTCAGCAGGTCTTCCTACTTTATGACCCTTCAGTGGGTCTTCCTCTTTATTTGAGTATGTTATCCCTGCTGGCGACTGCCAGTGCCTGAGAAGGACTCACACCAACAGTTTATGGAATAACACTCTTTATTAATACAAAATCATGGCAGGTTAAGGTTTGAGGATTGTTGGTGATAGTGTCTGACTGTAAAAACGCATTCAAAGAAATACACAGACAAGCTCTAATCCCCAATAAAAGTATTCAGCCTGCATAGAGTATGATTCTTACCCAACAGGCATCTCCCCGAGGGAGAAGACAGCCCATTGACTGATCCCAGCAGTTACGATAGAGTCTTCCCTAACTTTCCCCCCATTCTCAACTTACTTTTATACTATGTTAGGTGGAGCTTGAGTGACTCTAGTCGTACACACCTTTGTTACTGATTGGTGTAAAATTCTCTCACTTCATTTTTAAAGATACAGTCAAAAATATATAGAGCACATGCCCACTGAAGGGTGGTCATACCTTGGAGGCAGGTAACTTTGGGGTGGAGGTGTATGTTAATATTACAATTAGGCTATAATGAACCAAGTTCATCCAAGGAGAACGATTTCGCCACAGCTGTTGGCTCAGCAGCAGAACATCTTCTCTCCTGTCTCCCCTGGCTGACAGGTGGTATGCAGTTTCTCAGTTGCAAAGTACCATTGGGTTCCCCTCCCTGCAAGGATTTCAAAATAGCCTGGCTGAGGTGTCTCCACTCCGCTCCACCCTCCATTCCAGCCCCCTTAGCAGGTGCAATGGTTGCAGATTGTGGGTGTGGGGAATCATCATGGAGTAGGCTTTGAGCATGCCAACCTCATTCCGTCCAGGGAGCAGCAACTGTACTTTATAACTTCCCTACCGTTATAACCTCTGTTAGGTTGTGCATAAAACTTCTCAGTTTCCTCTGATTTTACCCCCAGTCATCTTTCTACAGCTGGGTGAAAGCGTGTGGATTTTATTGCTGGCCTTAAGTTGGCTATAAGATATAGTCTAGTTCTATTGCAGAGAAACAGCTGTCTCCATTCCAAAACACTGCACAAGTCACTGCCCAAAGGAGGGGCAAACACCCAGAAATTTGAACTGAGAAGGGTGGGATGGGAACAGATATGACTTTCTGAGTACTGTTTTGTACAGGAGTCTTGGGGACAGGGGACATAGAAAAAGCAGATAAAGCGTAAGAGGTTCCAAAAAAAGCTAGGACAATCTTGGTAGTCAGCCCTAACTAAAACCTAGAGAAAAACAGCTTTTTGGTATGGTCTGAAAAAAGGTGTGGTGGTGCATACCCCCTTCCTCCATGCCTCTGGCAGCACTCTCGTCTCAAAAACGCTCGTTAGGCCCTAGCCTTGATGAACAGCACCTGGGCTAAGCTCCTCTTGAGCTTATCAGAAACACTGTCTCCTCTCAAGAACTTATGCTGTCTACTGAGCTCCCGCTTTTTAACCAACAGCCTTGGAAACTTACTTTTCTTGCCTAAATAAAACCCAAGTGGAATTTTCTTTGAAAATTTGATAGCAAAAATAACCCGAATTGCAGCCAGGATGGAAAATTACTATGGCTAAAGCCAACTCTCTTGTGACCCTACGAAGAGCAGTCCTAAGTGAGACCCTTTGAGCTCTCCAGGACTTCAGCACGCTGTGACCAGCCATCTGCCTCTGAGTTGGATGTCTCAGAGCTCACAAACTTTCAAGTCTGCTATACTTGCAGGACTGCTGCGGAACGCCAATGATGGAGCTGATATCCTCCGCTCCTCGAATCTCAAGCCTTTGCCCATTGAAAAGATGCAAAGGCATCCAACACGAGTACTTCACTGAATTCGACGGGAAGTTTTCACAGGTGTATACCTTGCACATATTCCTTTAGGTCTGTGTGCCTGCAAGTGTGAATATACTATAGCAAATGTACTATGAATGTTGTTCTCCTAGATCCTTGAGTACTTTAGATTCATAGGTAATTTAGGCCTGTGAGTTACTGTTGTGCTATAGTAAATTCTACAGAATCTTTTGTTAAATTGTTTAAATTAAGTTATCGGTTAGTGCTGTTAAGTTTAAGCCATTGGTCAAATCTGGGGCTATGTTTGGCAAGCGTGTCCACTCTGAACCTTATGACTCAAGAGGACGGTCTCTCTTATTTTTTTTTATTCTTACCCTTTTTCCATCCCTGGCTTCCACGTAGATATTTTTCTGTTGGTTTAGATTGATTGATTTTTACATCTTAGTCTGATTTTTCTTTGTGTGCCTTAACCATCTACTTAGGAGTAGAGTGAACCTTGCCAATGAACTTGGTCATGCTTTCACTTTAATATTAAACCTGCTTTTGCTGATACTTTTCCCTGTGATTCTTTGAGTGACCTAAAACACTCTTTCATGACAGAAGGCTGGAGCCATGAGCAAGGAAATTGTGTCCTGCTGCTTGATTTCCTTACACCATTAGAAATATAACCTCATACATGTTTTGTAAATAATTTTTAAAAAGGTAAATACAGTTATCTGCTTCTCTCCTAATGAAGGATTAAAATTTTGCCACTTATATGTATGTATAAAGGAATAACAGCTGCACGGGGTTAAATTAGTCTATCATTAATCCCCTTTACCACACTGGAATCTCTCACATACCCTGTTCTGCTGGTCAACACCCTGATCCTAACAGATATCATCCCATCCCCTCTTACATCTCTGTTTTCTTGTGGCTCATCAGACCCAAGTTCATACACATCTTTCAGTCTCTGGTATATCCTCTCTGATCTCTCGCACCTCGGATCACAAACCTCCTGTCCTGACTTCTTTCCCATTTCACAACAAAAGCATTATGCAAGTCTTCTCGGTTAACCTAGCTTTTCCAGGCAAACAGACTGAACAGCAAACAGTTCACTGTGTTTAGAAATTCTGGTCCAAGACAGTGCCCAAAGTCAGGTTCAGACAAGGCTACATTGTAAAAAAGAGGGGAAAGTAGTCTGAACAGAGTCTCTTTAATATTATATAGCTTTAGAGGTTAAAATATTTCCAGAATAGTATTATTTTCAAGCCAGTGAAACAGAAGCTGTGGTGAGCCTAGAGCTGTAGCATTCACAGCAGGGAGGGTCTCTCCTGGAGCAGAAACACAATTCTCAGCATAGCTAAATTTAAACCAACCAATTCCATTGTTTAGAACTATGTACCTGCCTGCCTTTGCCTCCACCAGAAGGAAGAAATCTGCTGTGGGTATTGATGGTTTACCTACTTATAAAGATATGCTGAGGACAAATGATGGTCATTCCTACACCAGATTAGCCAACCTTCCAAGCATTGCCTTTCTGTCTTTCCATGAAGTTTAGCTAGGGGCTTACCAAGTTTTCCTGAGCATCCTCATAACTACCTGCTTTCTTCAAAGCTATGAGGTTCCCAGAGAGTTTTCCACACTTTTGTTAATTCTTCTCCTATCCTACAGGCTGGTCTGAGAGGGAACAGTCTACATTCTTCAGGTGCGTTCTGCCATTCAGACCCAAGCTAAAAACCAAGGCTTCCTGGAAGCATTTCCCACCACCGTCCCTGCAGTTTCAGTGCTAGGCTGCTGTAACCATGACAGAAACACAGGAAAGAGTAACCACACTCACCCCACGGTAGTGCATTGGCCTGCTCAAATTGCAGTCTTTTCAGCTACACCTTCTGCGTGCATTTTGTCCTTACTTCAGCCTGCACCTGGAGACTGTAGATGAAGAAGAGGAAAGACACCTGAGGAATGCAGACTGTTTCCTCTCAGAGTAGCCTGCCTGCTTTTAACTGCCTTGAATGCAATGGCTGACCCACCGCTTATTCTGTCTCTGAACTGCAAATATAAAAGTCAAAGGCTTAGGTTTATTTCCAACTACAGCTGCCTTGCCACCTTCTGTCAAGACTCTCTGCATACCTTGCATCATTCAGACACCCAGTTTTGTGTCAGTTTTCAGCTGTCCCTTTTCCCAAAGGAAATTCTTCCCCTCAGTCTCTGACGAGTTCCAATGATCTCTTGTCACTGCAGAAGGCCCTTGTTCTCTCTGTCTGGGACACTGGAGTGGAAAATTTTTCTGCTACTTCATTGCAGTGGCTACCCAATTGCTCCTTCCTGAACTTGTCCTTCTGCCATCTCCCTAGTTCACAAGTCTCCTCTCTGATCCCCAAACCTACAAATGGTTAGAACAGTACTCATAGACTCATCAGTGATGTAAGCTTTCTGTTGACATGAGCCTGCTGTGCAGCACTCCCTACCTGTCTTGACTTGTTACTTATGGTCTACTCTTCCTTTTGACTCACTAATTTTTTGATACAGTCCTTTGCTTTGTTCAGTTGGTGGAATAAGGCAGTTTGCTCTGCCAGTTCACTGGAATAGTATCCTTGAGACTTAAAATGTAACTTAAAACTGGAATTTGCTCTTCAGATTTTGTTTGGCTTCTCTGTTTTGCAACTGCTTAGTCCAGAGGTGCAAGCTGCAGCCACATGTGTGCCCAGGTGTCTTGTGCATTGCACAGAGCCATATCAGAGTTGCCCACATGTGTGATTCCAAGCGCTCTGTGGGATGTGCTTGGGGCTGCCTGTGACAGTCGCTATACCCTGGGAAGGCATCCCCACACTGGGACTTGTCTCCATGGATATCCTGGACTTTTCTGTCACTGTAGCCCCAGTGCGAGCATGGCCTTCTGTATCCCCTGCACTGTGCTGGAAGGGACCAGATGCCCCTCAAACACCAGGTTACGCTGGCCGCACGCTGAGGGCAGGGTGAGGCCCCTGTGTGCAGGGAAGCACTGCAACTGCTGTGTGAGACTGTACAGTCCCGAACAAGCTAACCACTAAGTCCCTTAATGTTATTTATGTTTCCTAAACCAAAACTGAAACCATCACATTCTAAGGGTTCATGTTATTCAAGGACAGATGAAGTGACCGCTCTGCAGGTACCTACATGTGAAAAGGATTTGTGCTTTAACACATAACACAGCAGTGAGATCCAGTGCCTGACAGGTGAAGCAGCTTATCCTCTCTAGAAGTAAGGCATTAGCAGGTGAAACTCCTTCCTGCGCAGGTGGGCAGGGAGTGGAGGGTGCTGCCCTACATATGCCTTGTGAGTGTAGACTGGTGGATCACCTGCACCCCATAGCACAAACTAGTCAGTCTAATTCAATCTGTTCTGTTTAAAGGGAGAGGAGACAGGAGGAAAATGCTTACAGCCAACTATGGCAATGGGGGAAAAAAATCCTTCAAAAAGTTGTACAGTATGTGGTCCCCTAATACACTTCTCTCTTTCTTGCTTTTTTCTTCATTGTATTTATTAATTTCTCATAGATTACTTCAACTCTGAAAAAGCCCTCCCCTGCTTACCCAGAAATAAATCACCTGTACCTCTTCCCCATCAGTGCTCCTCACTGCACCTACACCAAAGCCAGTCCCCTTGCACAAGCACTGAAATGCTAAACAGGGGTGTTTGTTGCTTTGATTCCAAGGTCCTTCCTAGTAACACCAGTCTCCCCCATGGTCTCAACCTGCAACACAAGAGATGGCACATGGCTCAGCCCATCTTAGCTGGTGGCTCTCTCTCACTGCATATCGAAACCAGGTGAAGATAGCTTACTGCTGAAGCAAGTCCACACCTGCTTCAGTGGCAGTCAAGATATGGGAGTGGCCACAGACAGCAAGAAGAGGAAGAAGATCAAACACCCAGCTTGCACTTGTTACCCCTGAGGCTGTGTTTGTACCCCTCATTACAAAAAGCACTCTTGTCCAAGGGTGACATGGAGATATGAAGCATACCAGACACACACTGCTGCCTACAAATAGGCTGAAACCAGGCTGTGAAGCTTTCCTATCTTTCCGAGGGAAGACAAATGACTGTCTTTCACAGAAGCTAATTCACTTGTTAGGGACTGCATCTTCATACTGAATTTGCAATAAGATCCATGACAAAGGCTCCAAGATGTGACTATAATACACAAAAATAACTATCAATAGTAGCAAATCAGAGAGAAAAGGATGAGACCATTCTCTCAAATTCCCCTGCTTGAACCTGCTAACTCTCCATTCTGCTTTTTCCCCGATACTAAGCACTAAGAAACACTACAGCCCTTCCCTCTACAGTGGAGAAATCAAAGGTCACTCTTCCATCTTTTCAGTGTGTGATTAAACATGTCAAGCTGTTTCCCTTCTGCCAATTAACACTCCTGCAGCTCGGGAGCCGCTCCCCATTCCCTCACCAGGATACATACAAGTGTTTAACCGTGCACAAATACAGAGTTTGTGGTTTCCTTCAGGCCTTGTCTGGGTGGTGTGTGGTCACTCAAACTGTACTGAGATTGGTAACACCCACCCCAGAACCAAGCACAGCATTTAGTTCACCTGGTCTTTGAACGAAGTATGTATTTCCAAACCCTGTCAGAAAATATGTTTGTACACAAATCTAGGATGTTTTTTAACAGAGCCGTGGGCAGAGCGAACGGGCAGCTCCAGCTGTCGGGGGTGATACAGCTCAGCAGGGCGGCCAGGCTCACGCCAGTCTTCAGCCCAAATATAAATCCTACTGGATTAAGCTCTGCCCAAGGCTGGTCTGCAGAGTTCCCTGCAAGGGCCTTTGGTGTCCTGGCAGACTCCAGCCAGGACACATCTCTCCCGAGTTGCTGGCAAGGGCATTACAGTAACTACGTCTGATCTCCTAGACGCTCTTCAGAGCTTTCACCCGGGACTCTCCGTCGGCTCCCACGGATAATTTAACCAGGACACAGATCGGGGCCTCCTGGGCTCGGAGGAACCGCTTCGTTCATCAACTCCCTCAATACGGAGCAGCCAGGGGCTGCCCGCTGCCTCACCCCACCCCGGCCGTCTCCCCGCTCCAGCCACCGGCGTGCCCGAGCCAGGGCTGCAGGCTTCCCGGCGGGGATGGTGACGGCAGCAGCACCAACCCGCGCCGCGCTGCCCCCCTCCCCCGCGTGGGGAAACGCGCTCACGGGCGCTTCAGGTCACGCCCAGCGTGGGCGGAGCAAGCCCACGCGGCCCCGGCCCCACCCACCGCCGCCGCGCCCCCCTCCCGCCCCTTCCCTGCCCGCACCCGCCCCCCTCCCGCCCCTTCCCTGCCCGCGCCCGCCCAGTAGCTGCCGCCTCAGCCCCTCCTCGCTCTTCCCTCCGCCATTGGACAGACCCCGTTGCTCGCTCTCCCCCCTCCCTCCTTCCGGCTGGTGCTGTGATTGGCTGGCTCGTCTTCTTCCCTTCCTTCCCAGTCCCATCTCTGCCAAGTGATTGGACAATGTTCACGCTCTCGCTCCGCCTCCCCCGAGCTTTCCGCTTTGCGATTGGGCGAGCCCCTCCCTTCGTCTTACTCACCTCCTACCCGGGTTCTGTGCGGGCTCTCATTGGACCCCCTCCGCGCGCCTCTCACACGCGCCGGCGCGTCCCGGCGGGGCCCGTCCTCTCGCGTGACGCTCGCGCCGGCGATTGGAGGAGCGCGGGCCGCGCTTCCGGGGCGGTGCCGCGCGGCCGGGCGGGGGCGGTGAAGCGGGCGCGGCGGGGCCGGCGCGATGGAGCGGCCCGAGCGGCCCCGCGCCAACGGCTGCGGCGGTGGCGCCCACGGCGGTGGCGCCCACGGCGTCCTCCGCAACGGCTTCGTGCGCGGCCCGCCCGGCACACAGGTGTGCGCGCGGGACGGGGGGCACCGGGGCGTGCGGGGGCGCGGCGGCGGGGCTCGGGAGGGCACCGAGGTGTGGCTGTGAGGGACGTCGGCAGAACCCGGCTGGTTGGTGCTGCCGGTGCTGGGCTGCGGAGGGAGGGCAGCGCCCGGGGCGTGCTCGGTCACCGCGCTGGTGGCGGCGTGTGAAATGACTAGCCCTCCAGTCACGCATGTAACTTTACTGCCGGGCTTTTGGCGGTGACAGAGCTTTGAACTCAAACGTCCCTATACCACAGTAGGTCTGTGCTTTAGAAGAAAAGATTTTAGCAGTTCTTCACCACTGTTTTGTTGTTACAGGTGCGATGCACTGGGCTGTGGGTGCAAGTAGCCTTGAGCAGAGACTTCCCTCTAGAGCAGAGTTAGAGGTTGATGCAGCACTTCCCATCTGGCTGTATTAACATGCTGTGATGCAAGTGTGTATTTGTGCTTGCAGACTTCCRGTTGTTTCTCTGCAAAACACTCAAGTTTTGTGTTACAGTGTAAGAAACTTAATGGTTCTCATGAAGTCAGTCCCAGCACAAGGGAATAGGTTGTGTTTCCTTGGACACTTCAAGCTGCCTGAGAAAAGCCTTCCTCTGTCATGATCTCTCCTGTTACTTCTGTTTTTCAGTCCTCTGCCATCCGTTTTATTTCTTCAGTGTAGGCTTGTCCAGTTACTGTGTGAACCAGATCAAGAACTGATGCAGGGTAAAACTAAACTTTTTTTTCCTCAGTTGTCTTTAGCTTAGGATACTTACTGCATTTCTTTGACTGGATGGATGCTCATAGTCTTGCCGTAGCCCTTGGGAGGTATAGCACAGCACTGGGAGTGAACAAATGGAGGAGGGTACAGTACCTTTATTTGGCAACAATGTTGGCTTATACTGGTTCAGGGAGCCATGCCATTGGTAGTCTTGCCTTGCAAACACCAAATACTGCTGGCTGTAAAACCTTAAATGTAAACCTTTGAAATAAGATGAAGCATGGTGATAGTGTTTTTCCCCACCCTGTACTTTCTGAAGAAGAAGGTTTAAATACAGTTATATTCTTCTACTTAAGAAGAATGGAAAAGTGGGGTTGGGAAGCATTGTCCTCAAGGATTTTGTTCAGCTGTGTATCTGGAAAATATGAGAGATGCAGCATGTGAATGCAAAATCCATAGATGTCAAACTGAGGAAGCTTAAAAACCTTACTGGTTTATGAGATGTTCTATTCAGTTACTAGCTTGCACTAATATGTTTTGGAGAACTGAGGCTGGAGAATTGAGATAACTTTCTAAAGTAGGTGAGGATTCATTGGAGAAGTGGTCATGAGAAATCTTACCAAAAAGCCAAAGTGTAGCAGCATTGTCAGAGGATGTAAGAAAAGTGCAGGAAAGTTTGATATCTTTCCAGCAGCTGCTTGCTGGTCAAGTAGAGATTTACAATTAGGAGTCTTACATTCTTTTCTCCATAATTGTATGGGGGCCAGATTGCTAACTTTCAAAATGAGGGTCTAAATGTTAGAACTGAACTAGAAGAAGTGACTGTTTAGGGGAACTAACCATGTCCAGCTTTTTCAAATAGCGTCAGTAGTGGTAAGCTGCCCCAAGATGTGTTTGGTGATGTATCACAGATTTGGCTACTTGGTCGGTCTTTTACCTTTTCAGTTTTGGTTTTTGGGCCTTTACACAGAGGAGTGGAAACATGTCAATGCTTACTTTGTGTTGAGTGTATTTGTTTGTGTATGTATATACTACGTGCATACCACATACAGCACTTGAGAATCTACAACTGAAGAGTTCTGTGGAATGCAAAGGAAGCAAGTACCAAAACGGAGGCGGCTTACATGGAAGAGTGCAATTCTTACTTAGTAGGAAAAAAACCAGAAAAGTAAGGATGAGGAAAAGGATTTTTTCAAGAAAGCGTGTCATGGGAGTTTTGCAAGAAATAAGAGGCAAAACCAAATCTAGCTAAAAATGATGGTAACAGGAGGGGCAAGGAAAACCATCGGTATAAAGAAGTGTTGCAGTCCTTGACAACTTATCTSGAAAAACACGGAGCTTGTGAGAGGAGGGCTTAGAGACAGGGTAGTACATCACCATGCCCTCCAGTAGGGCCTGATAGTGCAGGAAAGCTTTAACCATTTTTAACGATGCAAAAGAAAAAAAGAGTCGTCTTCTACCCTAGGTTGTCTCTGCTGTGGTTACCTGTGTAAGTTTTGGGGATTTTTATTTTGGTTTGTTTGTTTTGGGTTTTTTTAATCCTAAAAAAAATAAAGCTTAAATTCAAAGGTTTCTTTATGATACTCCTTCTACTGAGAGTGGGATTTGACATAAGGTGGGTTTTTTATTGTTACTCTAGCATGAGCAGCAGAGGGTGAAACTGTTCACCTTAATTTTAAGAGATTGTATCACTTTGTCTCCTTCTGAACTGCTAAACCTTCTCTTTGCTAAGAGGAGAGGGAAACTTGCTGCCTACTAAAACTGTGCAGTAACTGACTTTGGCTACTTGGAGATTAATGAAATATCATCAATGACTGGAAAAGTGACCATTTGAAGTTGGGGTTTCAGCATATTAAAAACCAGTCTGCTGAAATACTAAAATGAATAACAGCTCTTTGTTTTCCTGAGAAGTCTTGTGTTCAAATTACTTTGGTCCTGCTTAAAGTTAATCTGTTTGGAGGTTGAAATTCAGTGAATGCAAGTCTCATTATGAACACCTTAATTATGAGAGGTTGAAGAGCTGTATAGCAATCAAAAATTGTGAAATATTGAGAAAAATGGCTAATTTCTGACTGTGTACAGTTAAAGGAGTGCATGGTTAGAAAGAATAGTAATTTATGGCAGGGCTTAAAACTGATTTAAAGCTTTGGTGCAATACTGCATTATGTAAGATGAAAGCTTGACACCTCAAAGGATATTGTCATGATGTGAGGAATTGAACATAGATAGGAGAAAAAGAGCAAATCTTAGAAAAAGAGCTGTGAAGTTACCTCTTCAAGTTGTGCATGATTCTGCTTTTTATGTCCTTCTGTTGGGAAGAATGTTAAGTGAGTTCAATAGAAAAATGGTGTTTATGAGCTATCAAGGCACTTGTGGGAATAGTAAGTGTGGGGAAATTGCTTTTTCTTTCTGCAATGCAATTTTAAACTGGAATGTATTTCTCCACTGGAATGTTTTGCAAATGACTAATGGTGTTCCAATGCTGCATCTGAAGAGAATTTTCTTGCTTAGAATAGGGAGATTGGGACATCTTTAATGGGAGAAGACGCCCTTATTTTCCAAGAAAACTTGTTGGAATCTACCTATTTTTGTGAACAAATTCTTAGTAAAGTGATTTTTTTTACTCCTTAATTGAGCTTCTCACATTAGAATGGTTCTGTTATGCTTCTAGAAGTTAAAGAAGAAATAGTCTCAAACTAAAAAAAAAATAAAATAATTGGAATATAGGTTTTAGATATCAAGTTCTTAATTTCTGTTGTGTGCAGTACCTCCAGGTCAGTTAGACAGGAGCTGGAATTACATAAACAAATTTTAATTTCCCTGATGTTTCTGGAAGGTCTTCAAATGCCATCCTATAGCAACTTCCAGATAGCTTATTGCATACATGCCTTTGTAAACAAGGTCTCATACTGCTTCCTGAGGAAGACAAGGAATAGTTTGGTTGAGAAGAGTGGGAGGACTGTGGGATTTGCATTCCTTTAAAACTGTCACAAGTCCTAAATTCTAACAGCTATTAAAATGGCCAGCATAGATTTTTTTTTTCCCCGGAAGCTTTGGTGTCTACATGCGGAAAACAGCTTGTGTAGTTCTGTGATTTGTGCTTGCTCTCCTGACATAGAGCAATCAAACTGTTGGTGGGATGCCTCAGGGTGCAGGGGTACAACGGCTTCATCTTGATTCTTTAGATGCTTTTACTGGAATTCAGGTTAGTGTAACTTCTTTGGAAGAGCATGCTTAAGATGACTGCAGCAGATACTGCAAGTTTTTCTTGCTGCGGTGAGTTAGTGGTAGCAGTGATGTGAACCTTGTTTCGGATGAAATTTAGGGAAAGATAAAGGTGTTAAATGACTGCCTTATCCACTGGTATAAAGAGGAATTTGAGTACAGAATTGTGAGATTTTTCTCACATCTATGTGCAAATTTAAAATGCAGATATTTCTGATGGAAAAAAATGATCCTGAGAAACTAAATCTCATCAACTTCTTCATGAAGAAGTGGTTGTTCCCCCTTACTCAGCATTTGTGAGTATGGTGTCCAGTTTTGCACTTCCCAGAAAGATGCTGACATAGCCACATCAACCTGGGAATCCAGTGGAAGGTCCCCAAGAAATGGAGAGGCTATGAGAGCTGGGTTTGCTCAACCTTAGCGGGAGAGAAGGCTTAACTAGCTGGCTGCAGGACACGGAGCAAATGGGGCCAGAGTCTTGGAAGTGTGTGGCAATAGTGAGAGTCAACAGATGTAGTTTGGAAGAATAGGAAATTTTGATTACATATAAGGAAAATAACTTTTCCCATGAGAAGAAGTTGCCCAGAGAGGTTGTGGAATCTCTATCCATAGAGGAGTTCAAGACTATGTTGGATGTGGCCCTTGGCAACCGGTTGTAATTAGACCTGCTTTGAGCTGGGGCTTGGACGCAATGACCACTGGAGATCCCTTCTAACTTTGGTTATTCCATGATTACAGAGATAAATTCATGGATTGCAGAAGAGTTTGTCCAGGTTTAAACATTAGCATTTAATCCTCGAACCCCTGTAAAAATGTGTGCCTTAGGGCTCATAGCGGGTACTCTGAGGCTTACATCGGACCTGAGGAAAGAAATTACTACTTTCTGCCTCTTTCTTGGTTTTATGATTGACTGTATTTACTGTGTCAGTAACATAAAACTGAAGTGAGAAGAAAGTTGGCTGACCTAGAAAAGACTGCAACCTTGTTTAGGTATTTTAATTGACAAAACTCTTTTATTTTTGAAAAAGTGTACCTGTGCACAAGGATCTTTTTCTAATACGAAATTCAGTTACAAAAGACTGTAAGCCTTTGTGAAAGGAATAGCTACTCAGCGTTTTCCCTGGCTAAATGAATATTTGAGGCCATCCTATTAAATTAGTAGATGTAGTGCCAGTGTTGTACTCATGGAGAATTTGTGTGTCTGTGCTGCTGTGAAAACAAACGCCCATGGTAGCTGCTGATGTGACAGGCTTCTCTTAGATTTGAATATGTGCTAGTGAGAAGTTGATTTGGGAGGAGTGTTAAAATCTATCGATTATATTTGGACTGCCATTTCAAATCTAGCAGGTGATAAGCCTTAAATGCTCTAAGAAATTGTTACAAAGTTAGTTGTAAAGTAATAAGTAATAAATTGGTTTAAGTTATTTTTTTTTTACTGTATCTACTTGAGTGATATGTCATGTTGTATTTTTCAGTCTTAATTGTACAAAAACCCCAATATTTTTCTAAATTTCATGTTCTCAATTTGTTGTGGGGGAAAAAAGCTTTATCTGAATTGTCTATTCACTTCAGTTTCTCTAAGTGGAACATGAAACATTGGCCCATCTTCAATGAGGTTTCCAGTTTTTTCTTTTGCCATATTTGCCAATAATTTCATCGTTAAGAAATGAATCCTAGAAAAAGAACTGATTTTAATTCAGACGTATAGTTTTGAAGAATACTTACAGTTGAGAAAGTGGGAGTTGGAAAGTTTGGGAAGTAATGGAGTTTAATGTCTATAAAAATGAGAGCAAATTGTAAAGCATGTTAGGAATGCTTTCAGAGGTATCTGAGAGCCTAGAGATTTACTTGTTAGGGAAGCACTGCAGACCTGTGCTGTCTTTGGAAATCTTTATTGTAAATCATATTTAGTAATTAACCGTGCAGTTAGGAAATGTCAAAATCATGTACACCTAAAATCTACTGAACGTAATAGATAAAAAAATAAAAATAAATAATAAATTACCTTAAGGTAATTTAAGGTAAACAGTCAGAAAAAAAGTATATTCTCAGTAGGATTCAAATTGTCACCTGTATGTAGCAAGCAAAAAACCCCAAGTTTAACTGCATCCTTTAATTGCTAAGGTGGGGGGGACCCCCAAACCCAAGCAACACTTAAACATTATGAAGATCTGCACTTTTTTTGTAGATGTGGTAAGTGCATCTTAAACAAGGACCGTCAAATTTGTTGGGAGTAACTAGTTGCAAATAAAAATATTTGATAATACCTGTCGAGAACAACAAATGTTTAATTAGGAATATACTCTTAGTTTGTTTTATAAAACAAGTTTATCTGCTATGATTTTTTTTTTTTTTAGGGTTAAAATGTGATTCAAAACAGTTAATTCTAATTTTGGTAGTAAATACTTGGTCTTTTTACCCGTGCAACAGTCTGAGATTTGAAGTCTAAGAGCAAAGCAGTCCAAGGAAAAGGGTGACAGTAAAATTACCACAAAATACCTAAAACAGTTTAGAGCAGCTGCCTTTTTAGTGTTCTCACTGCTGTGGTTTCTGCAGTGCTGATTTCCTCAATCCTTTGTGATAAATGTGACCACTTTTGCATATGGAGGCGCTCTCATGGATGCGGTTTTCCACGTTGTGTTTCTAAAAACAGTAGCTGCAAAGCTGTTAGTAAAATTTCTGCAGTATGTGTGGTATGTGGTGATGAGAAGCTACTACATTTTAATGAGAAATTAGCAAAGTTGTGTTCCAGCATAAATAATCTTTTTTTGATGTTTACATAAAATCTACCAGGTTCATCTGAATTTGTTCTTCCTGGCACCATGAAATGAAACAGCCTCTTTAATACAGAGTGCTGAACTTTTCCTGGGGTAGCAGCATAACCAGTTATCGTGTACTTCTCTTACTGTGTGCAGTGTGTATTGCACTTGTAGCATCTTCTCTCCCTGAAGTATATGTCTGCCATGCGAGGTATGTACCCAGAGTCGTGTGGTAAATCCTGTGTGTTGCCTACTGGAGCATTTGCAAATGTTCCTCTGTTTGCCCATGGCGTTTCTCTTCTCAGAGTGGATATAGAGAGCGTCCAAAGGAGAGCTGCAAAGATGGGGAAGGGTGTAGAAGGGAAGCCTTATGGAGAGCAACTGAGGTCACTCGGTTTGTTCAGCCTGGAGGAGACTGAGAGCACACCTCGTAGCAGTCTGGAGAGGAGGGGCAGGCACTGATCTCTTCAATCTCTGACCAGTGACAGGATCTGAGGGAGTGGCCTGAAGCTGTTCTGGGGCAGGTTTAGGTTGGATATTAGGAAAAGGTTCTTCACCCCGTGGGTGGTCTGGCACTGGAACAGACTCCCCAGGGAAGCGGTCACAACACCAAGCCTGACCAGAGCTCAAGAAGCTCTTGGGCAACTCCTTCAAATACATGGTATGACTCTTTGGGTTGTGCTATGCAGGGCCAGGAGTTGGACTCAATGATCCTTGTGTGTCCTTTCCAACTCAGTATATTCTGTGATTATAATCAGACTCTCTGATGTGTTCTGCTTAGACCAGTGGAGTCCTTTCTAACAGTAACTGTGATGATGATGCTGCTCAGTAGCTGCTACAATACCGTTTTGTGTGATTTGTTTCCCCAAGAGTTTGGCCTAACACAGGCATTACCTGTGGCTGATTCTTTGCTGCCAGCTGATTTTTTGTAACCAGCTGAGTCGTGCTCTCTAATGTTTCTCCTGCAGTTGAGTTTCTTAATACGGTGGTGCTCTTCTGCCTTCATATAGTCTGGGCAGTACAGGAAGAGAGATGTAGGTGAGCATACATATGCTTTTTTGAATCACACATTTAAGTGAACTCTGACTTTTGTTTGTACTTGGATATGCTGTACATTCTGCTTCAAAGGTCATGGCTCATTTTATTATCGTAAGGCTTGTTGAAATCATAAAAGTCTTAATCTTCTGTGGTTTTTTTTTTCCCCTCCCAAGAAAAGGAAATTATTCACTAAACTGTAGCCACCTTCTTTCTTGGTCTCTGGAACTAAAATTGCTGCTCTTTTGAAGCAGCTTTGGAGCTTGCAGCATGTAAGCCTTCGTTTGAAGGCTAATGCGTAGATGTATAAGGCATTCTTAGAAAAACAAATAGGCTTGTATTTGATGTGACTACAAATGTCTCTTCTGTAGTCAAATCTAGGGGTTTTTTTATAGTCATATGCTTCATGAAGAGTTTGTGAAATTGTATTCAGTCTTTAATTTTTTGATTCAGCTAGGATAACATTGAAGCTTCTCAGCTGATATGGTAGCTGACATGCAAATATAAGGATGTATAAGCACATTGGTAGAAGAACACTGGGAGGTGAAATTGATTTGAGTATGGGTTGAATCAATACAGGTATTCCTAAAACAGCCTTTCTTAGTGAAATGTTTGGTTTGGCCATATGGAATAACTTGGTTAGTTTTAGCATTTGTTACAAGCACAGGCATCTTCAAAGACCTGGAAAAAAAATGGAGTGTTTTTATTCTGATTAAATTTGCTTATAGATTTGGGTCTTTGGGTTGTTTTTTTTCAGCAGCTACTTTTTGGTATTTGGTAACCTCAGATCCATAATCTTAGGATGTAGCCTTTCATCTCTTCCAGATGAACTTGCAGTTACCTGGGAAAGACATTAGAAGCTTTGATGGGATCTCTATTTATTCAATTCTAGGTAATTTGCAAAGCAGTCACTGCCAGTTTTCTGTCTGCTTATCCAGAAATCAGCTGTTACTAGGCAGGCACAGGTGGCAGGTATTTAGTGTGTCTGCTCCTGAACAGCTGCTATTCACAGCCTGGTCTGACAATGTAAGGATGCAAACTTCAACTTGTAATTCATCAAGCTGTGAAATTGTGGTGGTTGGAGCTTTGGTTCATGATCTTTCTCGTATCTGGATGCAATAAAATTCTATAGTTTCACATACTGGAGCGATAGGGATACAGTTACGCAATCCTGAGAGTAATAGAGAAGAGGCGTCTTCCACGGTTTTTCCTTTGCAGTGTTGGCTCACTGATTCTGCGATTGTCATGGTGCTGCTGCCCCTCCTCTCTCTGCAAAAGCTGCTGGTTCTTGTTTGCTGAGCTCAATCGAATKACTTTATGGAGCAGTGCTGTAAAGACTATTATGGTCTAATGAATAACCTTCTGCAAACGATTATATTTTCAACCTGGATCAGTTCAGTGCTGGAGGAGTGCTATGCTGTTAATCAGATTTAGTTGCTTTAGTTGTGCAAGCTGGAGGGTAGTGCAGATGGCTCAAAGTGGCAGTGAGTGGGGCAGGTGCAGTTTCTTTGGCTGACATCCTTCATGAAGAGAACAGTGTATGAACCTTTGGCCTGCATTAAAGCTTTAAATTGTCAGCACTTGAGCTGCAGTGTGGTAAGCAAGTGTTTCTACACTTGTTCCAAAGCATGGTAGTTTTCTAACTTAAGCCACCACTGTATGCAGTATGTTTTTAGAATAATACTTCAATATTAAACCTGGCCTCAAAGCACTGCAAGTTAGTTACCTGCATCTGGCCTTAAGCGCTGCTGCTAAAAGAGAAGTTCCTACTGTCTTTGCTATTTTGTTTCCACACTTGCACCTATTTTAAAGTCCTCACAACTATGGTGACCAAATCAAGGATTTGCTTTGCTTAACACTGTGTCAGCAAAAGGGAAGAGGTAGAAGTGACTGTCAGGAGGGAAGGTGCTGTTGTGGTTTATATTCAGTGACTGTGTAGCTACAGCATAATTGTATCCTAAGAGCAGACCCTTGCTTCTGAAAAATTGCTTTCATGGTATTAATGACAGACTTGAAATACAGACTTGCTCCAGCACCTGAGATGAGCAGGTATCACTTTCCAAATAATGCAGTGTCTGGTGAGGCCAGCCACTATGTGTGCCTTTGATGATTCATCAGCTGTCGTGGAGATTAGTACGATTCTATCTTACTTTCCCATATGATAATATGAGTGACATAGGTGAATAACTGGTTTTATTATGTCTGCTGGCCCACACCCTCAGGAATTATTTGCCATTGTCCTTTCTTGATACATTTAGGTTCAATCTCTTTCCTGGGTGTTGAGGTTTCTTTGATTAGTATATTTTTAAAAATACATTTCATATATGTGTGTGTATATATATATATTTTTGGTGCTACACGTAGGGGATTTATGTCTCGGAGAGTGTTCTTTCATATGTAGCTATTCTATTATACTGCAGCCATTCTGTAACTTTTACAATGCAGGTAGCAATTTGCTTCTAATGGATAGGCTTCTATGTTTTGGTACGTTGACTTATGGGATCTGATCTTTAACTTAACTCTTTGAACAAGTAGTCTAGTTAAAACCATGGTGTTTTTTCCCCGGTGTTATTGTTGGGTAAGCACTTGCCTTGCAGCTGTGAAGTTTTCTTGTAATAGTCACAAATATTCCATATTCCAGTAATTGTACTAGAGATAGACCTGCTGTATGTATTAGGCAGCTAGTAAAGCTCTTACCTTCAGATGATCTGTAAGTAGCAAGATGACTTTTAGCGTGGATTTTATGCAGAAAGCCTAGCTTTGTTCTGTATGCTGACATATATGCAGTGTTGAGACTCTATATACAATGACTTTTTTGTCTCTGGTGTCATGTCCACCTCATGGATGAGTACAGTGTTTATGTCAGCATCTTTAGGCTAACAGCTACAGAGTCACATAGATTATGCTTGCTTTTTTACTCTAATATAGGCTTCCAAGCCTGAGAATATATTGTTTAGATCAATAAAACTATTACTTTCTATTTTGTTTTTCTCTGTAGCGATCCTGGGAAGCATCATTGTTTCTCTTGGTGAAGGCAGTTTTTTCATTTTGATTTGCCTAGATGTAAGCAATGCTCTGTATGTAGCTTTGCAAGCTAAATAATTTTAATGAGATGTTAGATTAAACTGCCTTAGATTGGTAACTGTGACTTGAGTAATATCAGCAACTTAGCAACCTCATGGTTGCTGGCAGTATTTATCAGTAATGGCTGAACTTAGCTGGAAGCACTTTTTGCTGAGTGAGGGGGATGCAGAGCCTATAACTGACTAGAGGGCTGGGGACTGCTCTGAAATGTCTGCCTGTTCTTGAATTAATACCTCAGCTGCTTCTCTTTAAATTTTTACTACAGATAAATCATATTGTGCACAATGGAGGATTGTACAAAAGGCCTTTCAATGAAGCTTTTGAAGAAACACCAATGCTGGTTGCTGTGCTGACCTATGTAGGCTATGGTGTTCTCACTCTCTTTGGATATCTGCGAGATTTCATGCGGCAGTGGAAGATTGAGAAGTGTCAAAATGCAACCGAAAGAGAAGAACAGAAGGTAACCACTGGGAAGTAATGTTCAGTGGGAAATGATGTGGCTGAGGCTTGAGTGTTTCTTAGGGGAGAAGTGGTGTTCAAAGCTTTCTGCTGTTTTCCTTGTCTTCTGGGTGCCCTAAGTACTATACAAGTACTGCTGTGTCATTAAACAAAATAATGTTCCTTTTAGTTGGGTTATTTTTCCTCAGAGTAGTTTCCTCATCCGTTTCACTGCAAAGCTGTATCAACAGTTATATCAACATACTGAAAGATGTCCCAGCTGCAGAAACAAGGGTTTAGGGGAGAGAGACTGCATGTTCCACCATCAGCACCTGAAGAAAGGCTCTGGTTTGAGTTTGACACCAGTGGGAGGCTTTCTGCTGCTGCTCTGGTGGCTGACTTTTGATTTAGAAACATGTTATTAATTCTCTTTAACTGAAGCAGTTGCAAAGAGAAGCTTGTGGGTCAGATCCAGAGCACAAGCTATATGACTTAAAATTCATTCAGAGCCCAGAACATTAGCAGGTTTGCTGGTGAGTAATTTGCGATACTGACTCCTGGCTCACTGGTAGTAATTAGAAAGAATTCTTTCATGTTGAGACCTATTCACAAAAGCTTCTTGTTACCAGGTGAAAGGTCTTGCCTGCTTCAGCAGTTAGCTTGGAATAGATAATGCTGATTTTCAGTAGTTGTAAATTAATTTTAGAGCTCTTTATTCCCCACAGGAATTAATTTTTGTTAGGAATGCTGCTGTTGTAACTTAAAGTTCACAAGCTATTTTCTTGCTAACTCCTTATGTGAGCCCTCTTAAAAGAGTGTGACTACCAGTGAGCTTTCTCCAAAGGTCTTACTCTTGGTGGTTTGGGTTCCCCTTTTCTCAACTGCTTTGGGGAGCCAGTCTGACTTATAAAATGTTAAGGAAGTTCCTTTTCCAGTTGCTGGTTTCTGGTTCTCTGTGCAGGCACAAAAGCAGTTGGCTAGCAGAAAACTGAGGGAGACAGGAAAGACATCTCAGTAAGGCAAACAAATAATCAAGGGTGGCAGAGAGGAACTAAAAAAAGGAAGGCTCCTTTGGAGCCTTTTTTTGGAGGCAGCGCTGGAGTAAAGTGCATGTCTTTTTTACAGTAGATTAGCTAAGGACCAGTGCCTAAAATTACTTCACAGTAGCTTCTTTTTGTGAGCAACAGGAGGTGGAATTAAGCGGATTCATAGTAGGGCTCCAAAACAGAAACATTCTTACAGGAGTTTAATGAGTAAAAGGTATTTTTAGTGGTTAAAATTACAGGAGTTTAAATTTAAACTATTGCCAAAACTGACTTCTGGAATCTAAAAGTAAAAATCTTGGATCCCTTTTAACAGTTAAAATATCTGATTAAAGAATGCTGGTTAAATCTCAGTTTCAAACTTGATGTGTTCATTAATGTCATTTGAGCTACTTTGATTTATTACATTTGAGAACATGACATCCTTGTATTTTTCTGGGTATAAAGTAGAAGTTGATACAGAGGAGAACAGTCAAAACAGTTGCAGAAGTCTACCAAGACATTGGAATAAAAGTTTAAATATCGGTATGAATTCATGGTGCTTGAAGATTATAAAGAAGTAACTGAAGCGTTGGTGCAATTACTCTGTACTGTAATTGTTACATTTCTGTTGCATGGTGGTTGTGAATCGCTCATCCCGTTATCAATATGTAAGAATTGCTTACAGCAGTCCTTTTCTGTGGGAGCAGTCATGACTCGAGTGAGTGTACAAAAAGGGGGCAGTAGGTCTAATTCAGTAACACATTATTGATATTAGGCTCTCAGTGAAGATTGTCACAGAGAACCTTGAAGCACAGAGTTTGTTAGCAACAGATTATCCGAGTCCTAAAAGAAGTTTAGACTCGAATTTTTTTATAAATTAACTCAGCATTGCATCCTACCCTGAAAGACATGGGCTTAACAAGTATACCTTCTGGACATATGAACTGAAACTCTTTCAGTTTCTGTGTTGGTTGTGACTTCCATGAAGAGGTGCATGTATTCTGGTTTTGTTTTGCACGTAGGATGTCCGTGGATGAAGCTAATAAGAACTGCCGTTGAATATTGCATAAGAATGAAAAATAGGAAATCCTGTTTAAAAAAGTTTTGGTGTTGGAGAAATCCCAGCCTAGTGTACTTCCCCAAATCACGTTTCTAGCACTTAGATTGTAATAGCTGTTTCCGGTATCAGACAAATAGAAAAGTGATCATGTGAGGTCTAGAACATACACTACTTATCCTCACCCTTTGCTGCTTTAAGCTTTGTTTGCCTGCATTTAATTGATGAGAGCACGTTGCAGCATGTCTGGTGTGCGAGCCAGGGGTTATTTTGGTGCAGGAGGTGAAGTGGGAGGTGTGTGCTCAATTATTTGTTTTGAAATTATTTTCTCATGATTTTCAAATATTTGAATCTCTGCTGGATGACAGCCCAATCACCTTTTGGTAAGGTAATGCAGATACTAGTATGCAGAAAAGGCTTAAAACTCAACTTTTAAAAATTATTATTAATACATGCAAATCAGAGGAGCCCTGCGATTACACTGGGGTACTTTCTGGTAGATTTGTGACCTCTGTGTGGAATGTAACGTTCTTATTATTTAGATTCTGAAGAGCCAACTAGGTTATTATGATTTTCTTAAGTATCAAGCAAAAGGATTAGCCTTATCTTTTTGAAATAGTTCATAATTGCTTAGGTGAAAAATTACAAAATTACATAGTGTGGGGAAGTGTTTTGTAAAGGGCTGAATGAACCTGTTCTGAAAATCACGGAGTTGAAGTATGTGGATTTTCTGTGGTGTGTTTCTGAAGGTGATTTAAAATCATAACAAAAACTTACGTCCAAAATGTTGTGTTAAAAACAAACACAAGAAAAAGACTCAGTTTTTCTGTGTTATGGAGGGCAGTTTATTTCAGTAGAACAAGTCCTTTCTGAAATTGTCACTTAATATTATAATCTTATTCTGCATCATAACTAGGAAACCGCAAGTGTCCAAACTAATTTAAAGAGCAGAGCAGGATTTTGAACAGATCTGAATTAGGACTGTCTCTGATGGTGGGTAAATTCCTTGGAATTTATTAGAGCCATGCGTTGATATGAATGATTCCAGGAAAACCTCATATTCACTCACTGTTGAAACACAAAAGGGTGAAAAGGGACAGGCTTTGCTAGTACTGATTTCCAGGAAATAGTTTCATGAGTTTTGGCTTTGTTTAAAATATATCGAGCTGAGCTTTTCCTGGAAACCAGTGTTGTGTAGCACATCCTCTCTGAAGCATTACCAGTCTGTTTTAGGCATGGGTAAGTGGCAAGATTAACAATTGGAACCAGTTTATGCATACCAAATTTAATGTGCTGTCTGGTGTAGTTAAATCTGCAAAGTGCTTGTAGGATTTTATAGGCAGGATGAAAATCACTTTTGCCTTTCTTCCAGTCTGATTTGCCTGGTGATTTCCTTGTGTGTTTTTTATTTGGGAGCGACTGTGCAAATAGGGCTGGTAACTCTCTAACATAATGCTTCGTGCTCTGTAGCTTGCCCAGTTAGAACATGTTTCTAGCATCTGGGGTTTTCAAACACTTGTTCACAGGAGTCCAGCTGTAGGAATATCTCAGGGGCAGTAAACTGGAGTCTTTTGTTCAACGTTGTCTTAGCGTCTCTATAGCTCATCAGAGGCCTCCTGGTGTTATAAAGGCTACCCACAGTTATTGCTCCACTTTTTTCTTGTCTCACGTAGCAGTACGATGGAACTAGTCTTTCTGCTTCCTTTTAGAAGCCTGAAATTTGCTGCAATTGCCTACTTGATTTCTGTTCAGAGTCAGTTATGTATTATCAGGGAGCACATTATGTGAATTGCAGATAAGCCTTGCTGGTACTTATGGCACCATTTGTTAGCTTAGGTGCAATGCTGTGAAAACTTGGCTCTAAAAGTAGCATAATCACTGCATTTGCATGTCCTTGTGCCCCAAGCTAAAGGCTGCAAAGCTGTCATTATGACCTTCACTTGTTGTAATATTAATTTACAGTATAATGAAATAATGGATTCCCAAATCACCTGTGCTAAGGTGTTGCACCCCAAGGGAGAATTTTATTCTTCCCTTGATTGTCTCTTTCTTGAAATTGCTATGCTTTTCAGGCTTCTGGGAGACCACTAGTACTTCAGTTTCTTCATCAGGCATCACCTCACTAATAGGGAATGTGTTCTAGGCTTAAATTGACAGGAGTAGAGCTGTTTAGGATTTTTAGCTCCATGAATGAAAGAACTTGCTGCTTTTGCTCCCTCTTTTGGAACTAGTGTAACTTTTGCAGTTGTTTGACTGTGCTTACTCTGAAGATTGCTCAAAGAATCAACTCCTAGAATATTTTTACTCTAAATGAAACTGTTTCATCTCAGACTGATATTCTTAGGGACCCTTCTGGCTAGGAAGAGTGTTTGATCTGAAATAGGATGAGAGCTTGATGGAAAAATAACAAGCTCTGAAGGCCATTTAAAAGTGGTAGTGGTTGCTTCCAGCTCTAGGACACTTGCAGCGGAGCACTGTGGCTGCATGTGTCAAAAATTTGAAATCACAGAATATGCTAAGGTGGAAGGGACCCACAAGGATCATCGAAGTCCAACTCTCAGGCATGCACAGGATATGCGAAAGAGTCACACCATGTGCCTGAGAGTATTGTCCAAACTTCTCGAACTCTGTTAGGCTTGGTGCTGTGACCACTTGGAAGCCTCTTCCAGTGCCCAAACACCCTCTGGATGAATAATATGGATTGATAAATTTCATCCCTCCCTTCCTCCCCAAATGCTTTTTTCTTCTTCATTCAAAGACTGAAAACATTACATTAGCATGAGGAATTCAACTGGTCTTTTTGTTGTATTCTCTTTTCTACTCTTCATCTGGAATGCCACACTGTAGAAGGATGGAGGAGGCAAACAAACAAACCAGCCTGTAAACCAACCAGCAGACCATCTGTTCCTGTATGCCAACTCCAAAAGAGGGCTCTCAAACTCCAAAAGTATCAGTTTATAAAGGCACAATATCCTTACCCTTTCTCTTTTTATGTTCTCAGATGCGTGTGTTGTGAGAACCCCTCAGTGGGGTCAGGATTACTGAGGAAATAGACAATCCAGTTCTGCATTATGCCAAAATAACACTTCCTGCCTGTCCTATTCCAAGGAACTTTGAATCTTTGAATCTCAGGGTGGTTTGTTGAAGGGAGGCGTACATGTATAGATAACAAAGGGGCTGATAGTATGCTGATACCTCAATTTAGAGCCCTTTGCTATAATCTCACAACACGGTACCCCAAAAAACTAAAGCTAGTGTCCCGTATTAGACTTTAATTCCCTTATCCATAATTGGTTCCTTGAATTCTTGTTGACTTTTAAGACACTTTTTTTCCTTATCATGATCCATTAGGTTCAGAGAACTTCTCTACTTTACAGTTAAATCCCTTTAAACTTAGTTCTAATGTTGGCTTGTAAAACTGTATTTGTGTTACATATACTGGTGGTGCCAGCTTGTTGTGGATGTTTGTCCTTATCTCACCAGTTGAGCTTGTTACTATTCTGGCTTTGTCAGCTTGGGTTTCAAAAGAAAACTCATCTGATGAGTAATCTGAGGTGGGATTGGACTGTATCAACCCAGGCATACCTGCTTGAGTTGGTATAATGACTCATTTCCAGCCTCCTCCTCATAGCCAAGAACTTTGGATAAAATATCAATTGTTTCTTGGGTCATATAGTTGGTGTGCTTGAATAACTATTGCAAAGCTGAATTCTCGTGCATAGATGGTTAAGAGGAGCTGAAAATGCTTAGAAGCATCTCAGTAGATTATAATTAGATTTAACAAGTCTCTCAAGTATTGATGATCTAATATGCCCGGGTTTCTTTTTGATCTCACTTCCCCCACCCCTCTCCAAATAATGTAGCAGAGGGTTTAAAATAATTGTAGATAATTATTTTGATTTTGTGTCGTGAATCGGGACAGGAACATGGAAGAAATAGTTGCCCTTCTATGCATCTTAGCACACAGAAGTTTTATTCGCACTGTCTGTCTGTGAGAAAGGACGTGCTTGTGATTCTCTGGAAGAGTAATTGCTAGCTAAATTTGGTTTGTTTTTCCATAGTTGAAATGATGAAAGTTAATATCTTTGTGCCTTTTTGGCATGGGCAAATCAGAAGGGAGTTTAGGGGCAACTGTGTCTGCTTAGAAGTTGTCACTTTTGGGCACGGTCTTCCCTGTGCAGCTGCTGGTAGGAGGATGCAAAGGTGTGGACCTAAATGGTTCTTTTACTCCAAACTGCAAGGACAAAGTTGTTAGAGCATTAGAATAGGAAGGTAAAGAAAAAAGTACTCCTCCTGCAGGCAAGCATCGTAAGTAAGAGCTTGTCAGTGGCCGTTTGTGTTTTTATTAAAAATCTGCCATAAATGCTCCCAGTTTTGCTTCAGGGGTACAAATGTCTGACACTGTAGTACTTCATAAGATAGATACTCTGTCTTTCTCATACTGTCACCAAAAATAAAATTCCCGTCACAATGTTTGCATTTTTCTTGTGAAAAACAGGAAGAAATGCTCTGCTGGCTCTTACCTTTGTAATAAATTCTACTTTTTCCTTCTGTAGATGATTAAAAAGGTGCTTTTTTCTTTTTCCTCCAGCAGTGGCAAATGAATTATGCATTCTTATCACTAGTAAATGCCAAACTTTCTTTAATTGAATAGTAAAAAGGAAATCTTGTGACTTTGGAGCCAGAAAAAAGTGTTCTTGAGTGCTCAGATGTCCTTGACGCTGCAAAGTTAGTTTGACATTCTTGTGTTATCCATTCAAGGCAGTTGCTTATTTTTCCTGAAAAACATTGGAAGGGAAGCTAAAATTCAGGAAATGCTCATTCATAAAAATCATGTGGGACTTCAGTGGTGATAAGCTGTGCAGAAGAGAGGTGCCATAATGTCGCTTATTAGCTTCTATTCGGAACAAAAATTGTGGAAAGTTCTAATGGTAACATGTAAAATATTGCTAGTGCTGCTGTATTAAATGAATTCCTTTTGCACAGAATAAACTATGGTAGAGCACCTTAGTTTTCAAAGTTTTTGTGTATTCAGTAGAGCAGTACATACTGTTTGGTGCGAAAAAGCAATTGCATGTTCCCTTGCTCTGCTTAAGTCTGGAAGCTGAATATACCTCTCTTGCAAAGATTATATGCCCAAGCATTTAAAGAAGGGGGTTATTTTATGTTTTGTGTTTTCTTGAGTTTTTTCATTACACCAGAATGACAGAAAAGAATTATTCCTCTTACTTTTATTTTGCAGTCATATATATTTTCCTTCTACTTTGAGTGCTTTTGGTGTGTTTCAGGACTTCGTCCCATTGTACCAGGACTTTGAAAATTTCTACAACAGAAACCTCTACATGCGCATTCGGGACAGCTGGAACCGTCCAATCTGCAGTGTGCCAGGGGCCAAAGTGGACATGATGGAGAGAGTTTCCCATGACTATAACTGGACATTCACGTGAGTCAAAATTGAAGAAAACACTTGCAACACCTGTCTTGAAATATAGGGTCTCTTAAGAGCAAGTTGCAGGCTGTGAGGTTAAAGGACTGGTGAGTTATGTTTAGTTTGAGCTTTCTAGCAATTTGAATCAATGAATTTTGCTCTTTTGAAATGCATTTGGCCACCAAGGTGATGCTTTTTATATAATCTTTTGGCTACTTTACTGTATTAAGATTTCATAGGCATACATCTGTAATAAAATTAATAACCTGTGTGTGATGGTGAGAACCTGGGATAGATACTTTGGATTGCACTGCTGCTTGTGACTTTGTGTTGATTTAGAAGAAGTTCTGAGACTTGAAGTAAATGCTGCTTCCGGAACTGAATTTAACATGATTGTTTTGAGTCAGAATTGAAGTAGTCTGTAGAAACAAAATTAAAAATACAGGGAAAGGACTTTTACAAGTTGGAAATGACCTATCACAAGTTTGATGTGAAGAGGTTTGCAGCACAGTACTTGGTGAAATTAGTTATGTCTCTTCTTGGCTTTCAAGGGCAAAAGAATTAAAGTGTTTTTTTTTCTGCTGAACTTCTTCCTTAATCTCCTTGTCATGTATTGTTAGCACGGAAGTGCCAGATGTGTTTCCTTTCTGTGGTTAGAGGATATCCTGCTTGAGGGGCTGCCAAGTGAATTGATCTGGAGATGTTATTTTGTAATTGAAAGAAAAGTTGTATGTTTCTGGGATGGAGGGGGAAATATGTCAGAGAAACAACAGATGGTTTGAGAAGCCTCAAGCAAATTTATAAATTTCAAGTTCACCTTTACATGTAAACTCTTCTGGGAATTAATTTGAGACTGTAAGATAGGGAAAGAATCTTTTTCACTGGTTGTTGCAGTTTGATGATGAGAAGCAGTACTGAAATTATTTAAGGGTTGGTTCTATTGAGTTTTAACACTTCAGTGTATAGTCTAGGAAAGTGAAATAATAATCTTCTGGTGTAGATAATTTTTTTAATTGTGGGTGTCCTAACTTGTGGTGTTTTTAAAACACAGGTACACAGGGAGAGTGATAAAAGACATTATAAATATGGGTTCCTACAACTACCTTGGATTTGCACAAAAGTCTGGGGCTTGCCAAGAAGCAGCTGCTAAAGTTCTGTCCCAGTATGGAGCTGGGGTGTGCAGCACTAGGCAGGAGATGGGTAAGTTGGAGGACGATAGTATGTTCCCTGAATGTGTATTTCAAAGTCTGTATCTGATTGCAGGTCTTTGAAACATTAATTGCTCCAGCATTGAACTTTAATCTAACCAATAAAGAAGCTTTTATTTCAGCGAGGACAAATTGAGTGCCGGTATTTAGTTTACATTGCACAGCAGTTGTCTTTCTTACGTTTTCTTATATGGGTTTTTTTCAGTGTTCTCTGATGGGCCTTTAAATAAAGAGTAGCTTGGTTGGTGGAAATTCTCCTCATAGAATTTAGCAATAGTGAAAGCTTCTCCTCACTCTGAATTTCCCATTCGTTTTATGTGTAGGAAACTTGGACAAGCATGAGGAGCTGGAAAAACTAGTTGCCAGGTTCCTTGGTGTGGAATCTGCGATGGCATATGGAATGGGATTTGCAACCAACTCTATGAACATTCCTGCTTTGGTTGGCAAGGTATGACTTACGTTATGGACAAAACCTCATCTAATAAAGATTCTAGTGGTTAATTTTTCTAAAAGCAACTTGTTTGCTTTTGTTTTTCCTCAGTGGCAACCCCTGCAGATATTCTCTATGGAAACTGTAGGTCACAGTACGCATCCCTAACCGTTGCAAAAATCTCTTTGAGAAACAGCATCTATGGGACCAGTAGCAGCCCAGAACTTGCTGAGTGGGAGAAAGCTAGCATGTTAAGGCTTGCTTCCTCAGGCTACTCCTTGGTGTGTGAAATGGTGGCTGATTAACAGGCGAATTGGCTGAAGGTATTTTGATGCTTTTGAGACACTAAGAAGTGACTGTGTCAGATACACAGATAAGCTGAATTGCATGTTGGTACATAGAGAATTTATTATCTTTGAGTGACAGCTAAAAAATCCTCCCTTTGAAGAAGCAAAATCCTAGTAGAAAGGTTGTGTGAGAGAAACAAGGTCAACTGTAAAGACTTGTGATGTCTACTCTGTGCCCCATAAAACAGTAGACAATCAGTCTGAGTGTCCAATATCCTCAACTATGTTTTTTTAGTTTTTGGAAAATTAAATAAAAGTGAAATTTGTTTGCATCTTCTGATGCAAAATATATGTTCTGTTAGCTCTTCCATAGAGTAAAATAGTGCAAGTACTGGAACAGTTTCCACTTGTTGAAAATTATTTACTGTCAGCCTAATAGTACTAGTCTATTGGAATTCTTTGTCCCTGTGTAGTGACTTATTTTCCTTTTATTTAATTTATTTATTTTTCCACTTTCTGAGATTACTTTGTAAATCCTTTCACTTGTGATATCTGTAGGTTATAAATTTGCTGCCTTGTTCTTTCTGGCGACTTTTCTTCCTGGTGATTCTCTTTTGGACTAGCTGCAGTGTCTTCCTGCATGCTATTTTTTTTGTAACAAGGAAGTAGCACTGTCTGCATAATGTGTTTTTTCTTTCGGTCTGTTAAATTTTAAATATCAAATGCTTTCCATAATAAAAAACTTTTTTCAATCTGATGCTAGAGAGAAACACAGTGCTTCAAATCTAGTCTTTCTGGAGTCAAATACTTCTGCAGTGCTATGAATGTGAGCAACATATGTTACTTCTGATGTATCTTTTACTTGCACTTTTTGTTTTTCTACATCTCTCTGGTTTTCTGTTCAGCAGAAAAATGATTCATGATTTCTGTGAGACCTTTCAGATTCAGTACACACTGTCCAGATACATTTAAGTACATTACTGGTTGTTGTAAGTCAGTACAAATTACTCATTCCTGCAAACTTACTCAATTTTTTTTTTCTGTGTATGTGGAGTCCGCTGTATATCTTCAATACCTTATGGGAATACCCTTGAGACACCTTACTCAGATCCTGAGTTTTCACATTTGAACTTCGACAGGTTTTACAAGCATTGAGAGAATCTGAACAGTAAATATCAAGGCATGTAACATACCTGTTTTTATGCAGCTCACTCATACATTTACTAAGCCAATTCTTGTCATAAGTGGGTACGGCAGTCTGTACTGGGTTAGTCATGAGGACACTTAGTTTTTGTACACTTGAAATAAAGTAGTAAGAAGCTTCTGCCTCATAACACTACAAATGCCTTTATACTCAGGTGAATACTCCAAACAGAAAATGTACTCTTGTGGAGAAAATAGTTGTCATCAAATGAACCATTTGCAGTTCAGAATGTTCACTAAATGCCTTTTTTTTTGGCTGCCTGAAGTTGCTTCTCATTGCACGTTTGATTTCTTCATTGTCTGCAAATAAAGACACATAAATCCTCAATCCTGCCACCACCCTGTACACAATTAATTGTGTGTGCACAACCTGTTTGGCAATGCTTTGATAGTCCTCAGTAAAGCTCAGAGATTCCCATGCTTGATTAAACTCTTGGGCTATTTTTTTTTTTCACAACTGCTTGTGTCTCTCTGCATGTCCCAGTTACATTGTCAATTGCAAAGCTGCTTGGAACACAAGATATGTTCAAAGTTATTAGTATCGGGGCTCCTATATTAATTAGCTTAAAACAAGCTACTGAGTATAGTTGCTCACATATATGTATTACTGGACCACCTGTTCTTTTTCTGCTCTGTGAAATCCTGAAGCACTTTGTTTATGTTGCTACTGAATCCTCTTTTAATAGCAACAAATACAGGTTGACTATTGTAGATCCATCTCTATGCCATAATTTGATCAGCATTAGTCAGCAAAAGGAATTCAAAAGCTTCGTCATTACTTAGTTGATCTTTACTCATTATGCCTTGTAAATAGCAGCCTACTAAGCAGATGCTGAAAATAGATATAGTTGGTGTAGACCGAACGTTGTATTTCAGCTCTGTTAAATTAGCATTGCTAGAAACAGGTCTTTCTGCAGCTGGCAGTTTTCAGCAGTAGAGACCCTCTGTTCACAGCCAAGTTGTCACGTGCCTGGTACAGTCACTGCCAAATATGCTGAGTCTAGACCACAAGTAATGTAAAATTTCAGGATTACTTAGTCAGAAGTTGTTAGACAATTTGCGGCTAAGCTAGACTCTCAAACTTGCCTGTTTTGGAGTGAGTGTCATAGATGTAGTTAGTATAACTAGTAACAGCATTCTGTACTGCCTTTAGTACAGAGCTTTCCATCATAGCTCTGAGTTGAGAGAGACTAGAAAATTGAGTTAGAACAATGAGGCTTGAAGGATTTTTGTTTTGGTTGTAAGAAAGCAAATTAATTTCCATATGTAGGTGGGTTGTGAAGTTAAGTGCTTAGGACTGAATTAGGCAATGCATGTATGTAGCACTCTGTGGTAAAATGTGGCATTCACTTCAATTTCCTTGTCTGCCTTGTAGGATGTGGTGGTAAGCCTGATCTTCACTGACATGTTTTTCTAGAGGCCAAGTAGTGTTGTCCCCAGTTACTGTTAGCCTTCTCCTGGATGCTTTCTCAAATGTAAATTTGCTGGTAAAATCAACTGAAGCCTTATCATTGTAGTAGCAGCACTCAGTTTTACACATGATCATCAGTGATTGCTGTACTGTGGCAGTGGCTTATGTGATCCATTGTCCTCTCTCTAGTGGCAGACAGTACTAGACTCTTTACTACTACTTCAGTTTCAAATTAATTTGTTTCTAATTGGATGTCCTCTGGGGGGTGGGGAAGTGGTGGTGGGGGGGGGGGCTTGAAAAGAGGCTGCTGCTGCTCATCAATCTGTTAAATCTACTTTCTCCGCTAAAAGCTCGTCCTTGTTTTTGTGGAAAAGCTATTTCTAGACTATTAACCTCTTCTTCCTCTTTTTTTTTTTTAATCTGTCACTTTTCTTAATTTCTACCATTTAAGAAGGATACCAGTACTGGATTATTATGTTCATGTTTTTTGATACAGTAGTGTTTAACAGCAATGCCCTCAGAAGTAGTATACGTACTCTGTCTGGTATAGTAGTTCCAAAGGACAAACACTAGTTGGAAATTTTCGTACTTCTTATGCCAAAGCCTATGAAATATGCAATGGAATGTTTGTAGCAGCAGTATGAACACTTGGCATTTGTTGCAGTTTGTGGGGAAAATCAGTCTTGAACTTTCTCAGGATGTAGAATGTTTCTAAGTTCATTGCAATTCCAGTGCAAAGTTTCCTTTATTATTTATTATGGAGAATATATTGTCTGTGGCACTCTGTGTTTAACTATAGGCAATGCTTTTCACTGTCCTTTCTAATAATTCCCATTGCAGAGAAGAAATCCTCTTGATTCTTCCCTCCACCAATTTTTATTAGAGAAGCATGGAATGAGCGTGTTTCAGTGTTGGATCTTCAGCATCTTGACATGCTTTCTGGATTTTTAACTGAGCAAAGTCACTTCTAAAGTTGCAGCATATTTGCATAGTAATTGGAGTGGGCCAAGGTTATTTAGCAATAGTGTTGCTCCCTTATATACTAATCCCCCAATATACATTCCTGTAGTCCACAGTGATAATGCTGTGACTGCGTGTTCAGCATATCAATTATTGACCTGTAATCATCACTGCTCTCAAAACACACATACCCTGTTTTAGTGTTTGTCCAAGGATTTATCTTCCCTTTTTTTGAAAAGCAAATTAATTCAATGTCATGTTTAATGGCTTCAGAAAACTTCTCAATTTCACTATGCAATTTTGTTTTCCTCTTTCTCTCTCTTGTATATTACCTCCGTTTACACATGGGTTTAGTCAGTGGTTGCCTCCTAATGTAAGAAATAGTGCAACTTTGGTAAGGCCTTTAATCTAGGACTGTGGTGTCCTGTTTCTTAGCAGCACTGTAGACTTGCTGAGTGACCTGTGGCAAGCTGCTCTGCTCCCTGTTTTACCTAACTGCATAGGAGGATGAGTACTCATCAGCAGCATGAGATATTCAGGCAGATTCAGCTGCAGGACTTGTGGGAAAAGTGAAACTTAAGTGGTTCTTTCAGTTAAGAGCAGTTGTGTATTTTTATTTGCCATACTAAGGCTGCAACTTGGGTCTTAGCAAGTCTTGCCTCGACAAGCTGCATTTATGTTGGAATTTTTTTTTTTCTTAAATGATATTGAAGCACTTCAGAGCTGAAAGGTGTTATATGCTTGGTTGTGAAACATAACTTTTTCAATATCTTCCTCTTTCCCCTTCTAATTCAGGGCTGTCTGATTTTGAGTGATGAACTGAATCATGCATCACTAGTGCTTGGAGCAAGACTGTCAGGAGCAACTATTCGAATCTTTAAGCACAACAGTAAGTATCAGGTGGTGGACTCTGCCTTTCTGCAGATGTTGTAGATCAGATACAATCTTTTCTACCTTCTAACAGCTGGAAATCCAATTTCATGCAAGGAAATGAATTGCTGGTTACCTGAAAGGTCAGAAGACTGCTGCTACTGAGAGCTGAATCATCCTGAATCAGATTTTTTTTCATATGTTCAGTCCCAACTAATAAAACTTCTATCCTGAAGCTGTTCTGGCTTACATCTTCTGCATATGAAGAGGAACATGCTACCCTTTGACAAGTTTAGGGGCACTGGTATTTTAACATGGTTTCTTGTTACTTGGATAGCTCAGCATTGTTAAACTATTCTAACAATCCGTGTCACATAATGATGCAATCCTTTAGGGGTCTAGGTTACAACTTGGGGCATAAGAAAGTTTAATTTTAGAACCAGATGTCAACATGATCCTACAGTAACAAAAGCTCATGATTACAGGTGTCCTAGCTAAACTAGACAGTCATAGTACTACACAATGTAGTACTAAAAGAATTTTTGGGATGTGAAGTGTAGATTAATTTCATTGAATTACTTGCTTTAAGTATTTGTTTCCAAAATAGACAGTTCTTTTACTTTCTTAGTTTTGCCTTCCTCCAAAGGAGGTATTTATAATAACTTTCAGACTAAAACTACTTAGGAATTCTTTCTCTTACTCTTGATGAAAGAGGTACCTGGTTGTTCTTGATTAGGAAGGCCATTATCTTCATTCTTCAGGTACTCCTAATACTCTTTATAGTGTCAGTCTCTGAGATCATGACTCTTGCTCTCTTTGAAGCGTGTGGTGGTAACAGTAAAACTTGAGTGGCTGCAATTACTTTTCTTTCTTTGTCCTACTTCATAGCGTGGGTTCTCTCTGCTGTGCTTACTGTTTCTTTTGTGTTTGTTCTGTCTTGTTTTCTATCATTTGAATTTTTTTTTTAACAAAAAAGTAGAGGTTATTATAACATTCGTTTTTTTCTTTTTAATTCTTCATAAATCTTGGATGCTGGGCAAGATCACGAAAGCTTTTTATTCAACTTCTGCATATGTATAGAGATACTTCTGAAGATTGCATCCGGTTCCAGAATCTCAAAGAACACTGATGACAAACATAGTTCTGGCTATGAGGAGAAGGACTTAGAAGCTCTGCTGTGATGAAAAATAGATGAGCTGTGGGAATGGGGTACAAACGAGCAGTGCTGAAATTGAGAGAAATTCTAGAAATGTTCTAGATGGTGGGTTTCTGTGAAAGAGAATGTAATGGCGGATTAGAATCAGAAGGCAAAATGCAAACAATGGTCTTGGTCTGTCAAGATGATGTTCAGTTCATATTACTGTATGTGTTCTCAGTCCTACTCTTGTTATACTCTATGCTACCTTTTTTTACATCATTTTCCTGAGATGTTAACGGCTTCATTCATATTCTGCTTTTTAGAAATTAAGGGGAGGAAATGAAAAATTCCCCTTAAAATCCTTGTTCAGTGTTTTTATCTTTTTCGTGCCTCATTCTGTAGTTTGTCCTTTTTATTAAGGTCAGACTAATCTTCCCCTCTTTCTTGAGAAATCAGAGCAGAAGTTTATTTTCCATTGTTCTCCCTAACTGCACTAACATTGTCTTTCCTTCCTTGAGAGACTTGTTGGAGACAGAAATCAAACACTGCTGATTTCTTCATCATTGACTTTCTGAACACTAGCTGTGTTTTAACAGTCCATCAATTGAACTACTTTACTGTATAATTTGTAGTCTAGATCTAGTTTACAAGCTCCTCCTGCTGCTACAAGTGCCCTAGTCTACCAATTCTCTTTTTATGATTAATTGTGCTTTTTTTCATGCCCTAGTATTTATATCTGTCTGTTGCTCAGCACTTGGCTTTTATGTTTTGATTAATCCCATCTTCACTTCTTTCCTCAGAGGTTTTTTTCAGGACTGATTTCACGTTTATTTATTTGTTCACATTAGTTAGGGCTCTTAGGATCATGTCAACTTTTTGTAGCCAAAGCTAGTAAGATTTCAGAATGCATTGCTACTAACAGCTTCATCTGTCTGGTTTCTGATATGCTGAACACTGTCCTCTTTCCTACACTGGTGGTTCTTTTTTTTTTTCCTTTTCTCCTTTTGGTTTAGAAGCTTCCTGTTCCATGCTTCCAATCCCTTCAATTTTAAACAAAGGAATAAAAAAGTACACTTGCCCTGCTTCTTATCCTGCACTTTGGTCAATCTTCTACTTATCTTTAATTGATGATCCTTGAACTTGCTTGTTCTACTCTGAATTATTTCTATCCACAAGGACATTCTTACTACCTAAGTTATTCCCTTCTCTTTTCAGCAGAATGAGATACTTTCTTTTTTTTTTCTTTTAACCTTCTTTGTTTGTGCCTAATGCTCTGACTTGTGCTTTTAGCTTAGGCTGATGTTCTTCCTTGGAGTTCATACAGTCACCCATTCCCTTCAATCTCATCCATGGGCCCGTGGGTAGATGAAGCCTGTGCTTATTGACTTGTGTATCGTCTGTCCKCCACGCTGGAGCAATTTGTGCATTTCTGGAGTATTGGTGTCTTTAGTCATGTCAAAGCTCAAGCTAGTAGCTGTTTTGGTACCATTTAACAGTAATTTCTGGTGCAGATATGCAAAGCCTGGAGAAGCTGCTCAAAGATGCTATTGTGCATGGGCAACCTCGTACACGGAGGCCCTGGAAAAAAATTCTTATCTTGGTGGAAGGAATATACAGGTACAAACTATTCTTTATATTCCTAAGACCCTCCACATGAGATCTAAATGCTTAGTGTTTGGTTTTCTTTGCCAAATCAGACTATGAATATTGTCACTTCGTAGTTATTTCATTAATCTCATCTGTGAATTAAATTACACTATGTATGTCTCACATCCTGGGCTTTCTGTTGCTAGAACTGTAGCTACGCCTGGTGTTACCACATCCTGACTAGATTGTAGAAATTAATTAATCAAAACTGATTATTTATATCAGAACTGAGGTCTTAAGTTGCTTGTCCATTCCATTCTTTCTGTGCTCACGAGATTATGCTAGTGTGAATGGAATTGCACAAATTTAATGCTTTTGCTAAGAGTGAGTAAGAGCAGTAGGCATAGCTGTGTTAGGCATTTAAATCATAGTGACTTGCAGCACAAAATGGGGTGTTTTGGAGTGCTACTACTGAGAGCCTAGTCAGTTCTTAAAAACAACAGGTAAGTAAGTAGATGTCAAGTCAGAATACTGACATTAGGGTGGAAGTAAAATTGAGATAATTAATTTACAAAATTGTCACTGAACACATTCCTGTGCCGTAACTTACTGTTGCTGCTACTGTTTAGTCTGTGTGTCAGCATCCCAGAGATGTTGAACAGGTAGAAAGTGGAGAAGTGGGCCCCAGGTGCAAGGAGGACCAGTGCATCTCTGCAGACTGTGATGTGTCTAGCAAATTTTAGGTGTTTGTCATTACTGAAAGGGTGAAGAAATGAAAGCTTAGTGACTTTAGGCGCTATAAGGTGGTCCCAACTATTAAATAAACTTATACTGAATTTTTGTTTCTCAACAGTATGGAGGGATCCATAGTCCGTTTGCCTGAAGTGATTGCCCTTAAGAAGAAGTACAAATCGTATCTATACCTTGATGAAGCTCATAGTATAGGTGCCCTGGGTCCTAGTGGCCGGGGTGTAGTGGAGTATTTTGGACTCAGTCCTGAAGATGTGGATGTTATGATGGGAACATTCACCAAAAGCTTTGGAGCTGCAGGAGGATACATTGGGGGCAAGAAGGTAAAAAGCTGGGAATCTTATGACTGATGGTGAAGTTCATTTCAGGCAGGTGGTGGAATCCTTCATTAAGCATTTCAAAGTTAATCTATTTCTCAAATACCCTATTGTCCATTTGTTTCATAATTTTACATACTCTCTAATAGTGTGAAAGTCTGTGCAGTGCAGAAGAGTCTAGTCTAGTAAAATACCTCACTTGTTTAGTTCTCACATAGTCAGTGATGATCTCAGTTTGCAGAAAGTACAGTAGTGATGTAGTATCTTTCTAGAAACTGCTGGGAGTCCGGAAGCAGTGATTTCTTGATGTTACTTTTAATGAGACTTGAAGGAAAACTGCCAAAAGCTGAAGTTTTTCAGCCTGTATGGAGGAAAATCCTCCTCTTAGATTAGTCTGGTAGAATTCATTACCCCGGGTGCAAACAGTTTGCTTTCTGAAAAGACACTTCCCCTTTTTTTTTTTGTTTGGTTGATTGTTTTGGTTTTTGTTTGTTTTGACATTTTGTTTGTTTGAGGTTTTGGGGTTTCTTGGGGGTTTTTTGGATACTGTCTCTTCTCTAGTGCAAAGTACAGCTAGAAAGTATTGCCCTTCCAAACCTCCGATTCTCAGAGGGATGGTGTAGACAATTCCCTGTGTCACCTTTCTCATATCCTAAAATATCTGATCTTACAGATCAGGCTTCTAAGCTTTATTTAAGGATAAAATTCTAGCACTTTCCTACCAGGACAATAATTTTTTACATATTAATTGTGGCAATTACTTCCACCCATCCAAATGGATATGGAATTTAGAGATATTCCTCTTAGGGTGTTTACTACAGTTAGATTAAAATTACTCTGACAACTTCCCCAGAAAAAAAGCATCATATTAATCTTTTTCCAGAGGTAGTGAGCTAGTGGGATTAACTCCATGGCATAAGGTACAGCAGCTAAGAGTCCTTTGCAACTGTGTTTTAGCTACTGATTGAGGGATTGCTTCAGAGGTAAGAGGCCTTAAATCGTCTTACCTAGTTTATTTCAAAGTTCCTTTACAACTTCCTTTCATTTAACTCTGACCCTGGACAGCAGCAACAGAACACTTTCACACATTTTTATTTACATTTGCAGCTTGTGGTAGCTACAGAGTCATCATTATTCATTTTATGGTAGCAGAAGGAAGAGTCTGTCCTGACTGATATTCATACTGGTGTTTATAATATTTTCCTATGGTGGTCCAGGGTGGTATTTTAGCATGGTTTTGTTACAGTTAACAAGCAGCCTAGATGTAAGGTGTGTTGGTCCTTTGTTCCTATATGACCTGCTTTTGCCCTCTAACAAAAATTGCATGTGTGTTTAAGTGGGAGATGCAGAAGGGTTAGGCTGAGGTTCTTGCACTCTTAAATTACACTGCTTTATTTATATTGTGCTGATGAATGAGAGAAAAGATTTTGTGACCTGTTCCCTTGTTTGGTGGTTTTTGTGGGGAAACAAATATATTCAGAATGATACATAAGTACCTATGGATCCTGCTCCCCACTGTTTCATTTTCTCTATATTCCCACTGTTTATTATAAACACTTTTGAAACTCACCCTGGGCACAGCTGAAGTAATGCAAGCACCTTGTTACAATCCACTGCTGGTGGTGTTAGCTAAACAAGTCTGTCGTAGACATTTGTCTCTGATCAACACACATTCTTGCCCTGTGACATTATTATGAGTTGTCATGTCCCTGCTGTTCACTTTTCAGCTGTTTCTTTCTTGTACTGTAAAATCATTCCTTGAGATACTTGTTCGTTTACAGGGCATTCTGAAAGAGGTTTTTTGTGATGCCCTGTTTTATTGTGATTAAAGATATGACAAAAGCATTTCTCTGGGTGCTAGGAAGGCTATGTCTGATGCCTCTTGTGTTTTGTTAGGAGCTGATTGATTACCTCAGGACATACTCTCACAGTGCTGTGTATGCGACATCAATGTCACCTCCTGTTGTGGAGCAAATCATCACCTCCGTGAAGTGCATTATGGGTGAAGATGGTACAACTGTTGGTGAGTCTTTCTAGCAGTAAACATGTAAAAAGGGGAAGCCAAAAAGAGCCTCCATCACTTTGACAGATAACACATTCAGTGGACGCATTCATAATTATCTATTAGTACATTCAGGGTTGGAATTTCTGGATCAGTAAACCAGTTTACTATCCTACTTGGCAGATCAGCCTAATAACAGCATAAAGAGTTTTCAGCTAGAGGTAAGTCATCTTAGTCTTATGTAAGACACAATATTTCCTTGTATTGATTTTTGTTCTGTGTCTGGCTGTTCTAGCTACCTTCTTTTTCTTCCCATTGTCTGTCCTTTGTTATTTGTCCCACTTTAAACAGAGCTTTCAGAGTATTTTGCTGTGTATCTTTTACAGTTGTGTGCTGGCTTACTTTCAATTTTCATCTCTAGTATAATTTGATATTTGCATCTCAGTCAAAGTAAATATGGAAATGTTTCTGAAATCTCTTTTTACTTGGGGAGCTAGAGGCACTTTTCAAAATCGGTGAACTTAATAATGGGTCACGAGCAGAAATTCAGTATATTCGTCTTTATTGTCTTAGTTTTCCCTTTACATTGTAGAAATAAAAAAGGGAAAATTTGTACTACTCTCTGGGCATTCAAAGTCATAATGACAAATTCTTTTGTCTCATTTGCCTAGTGGGTAGCAGCTTCTTTCAGTTACAGCGTGAAGTAAATACCTATTTAAGCTGCCTTGAAACTGAAATGGTACAGTTTGCATGTAGGATACGTTTCTCTTTTCACAGGTAATTAAAAGGTTGTGAGCAGCTCACAAAGGATGACAGTGTAGTTTGCTGAGGATCTGTCAGTGACATTCAGTTTGGAGGCTCTTAGAATTCCAACTGCAGTATATATTGAATTCTGGGAGCTTGAGGCATCTGGCCACGAGGTGGTGGTGGTGTATGCTGGAGAAATGAATTGGCTTTTGAACATGTGTCATCTGACCAACCAACCTGTCAGATAACTCGCGGTGGAAAAGCTCACTTGAGAAATGACTTGAGAATTTTTCTGTTATAACAGGTTTCATTTGATTTGCTTATATTATCTGAGAGCAGAGTTAAGTGCCAGCAATTGGTGGTGGTGGTTGCTCAGTGAGGCAAGTACAGCCAGGCAGCGGCCTGGATCTGTGCTAGTTTTGAGTGCTTCCCCGTGGTCCATATGAGAGACCTGTACCAAGAGCCAAGAGTACAGATACTAAGCAAGCTTCAAACTACACAAAAAGTTGTCTTGCCGTAGTCTTAAAAGTAATTGTTTGAGTGTTTTATAGCTGATGATTTGCCAACAATCTGTGGTCTGCTTAGGCGTTGCTTGTTTTGGGTTTCTTCCAGTATCTGTTTTGCTTAATGAAGCAGGAAGCAAAGAATGTGTAACTGATTTCTATTTGCAGTATTTAAACTCAGGCATTTTTGCCTCTTTCTGAGGCTACAGTGTGGTATTTGTTCAGCCCAGGAAAATGGAAGTAACCTTCATTCCAGACTGTTCTCCTGCCATTATGCCAGCAAAACCAGATCAGGAACCAATGTGGCAAAAAAATAAACTCAGAAGATCTTTTTTGTTTTCTCATGTTGCTTAAAATGTATGAGGAGCTACATCCTGCTAATTTGGTGCCAAGGAGTACCAGAATTCCTAGGCACTCTAATGAGAAAATCAGTGATTTTGGTGCTTGACAGGTGTGTCATTTCAAAGAAGTCTCTGTACGTCCGATTTCTATATGAATTGTAGTACTTTTCATAAGTGATGGATATAACAGCTGGATAGCCAGAACCCTGTCAAATCTCAAAGGAAATCTCAGCTACAGGTCTCGTGAAAGTCTTACTGGCCTTTTAAGCATCTAAGTCAACATTGAGTTAAGATAAGCACCTCATACGATGATTTCTGCATGAAAGTGCTTTTCTGTTTGTTTTCTGCAGAGTGCTTTTTCCCAGTCATCCTTTTTTTTAATTGCCTTAAGGCTTTAGAAGTCATACTACTTTGTAGACATTTTCTCTGGATGAAGTTGGCAAAAGTTCAGTTGGGTGAACTGAGCAGCTGACTAGTGACAGCATGACAAAAGTTTTTCTTTGTTTAAGAGCTTTGGCTGAAAAACTTCAATTTGGACTCTGTGAAATTATGAGTGGGGCTCTGGAGGACCACTGCCTGCAGTTGGTTTGACTATGGATAAATGAGGAGTAGATGGGTGCTGGTAATAGTTGTTAACTGTGGAAGACAAGTGGAGAAATAGTGTTAAACGGGGTCACTGGTAAGCAACTCTGAATTGACTGCGTACTACAAAAATTTCATTGCTTTTAAATTAGTCAAGCTGAGTGAATGGGTGAAGGAAACTGAGATAGGGCAATGGTTTTACAAGAGCACAGGAGTTGGAGCTGGAATCAGAACAGTAGATGGCTAGCTCCCAACCTCATGTTTTGGACCACAGCTAAATCTTTTAATGGCTTCAAGAATGCTTTCTTGAAAAGAGCCTTTGCGGCTTCTTTGTCTGCCTGCTTCTGTTTACCACATGCTATTTGTAAAACCTGCTGTCCTCCATGGCATCAAATCTTTGTGGAAATTGTGATGTCAGATTGAGATATTCTGTATCTGAGGAATAAGTAATAGAAACCAAGTAGTTTTTGAAGATGAAAGGGTTTTTGTATATCATTTTGCAAGAATATGTTAATTCTCTTTAGGTTATTTCTAAATCTAAAGAAGCATCTGAAGACTCTCAACTTACAATATAAGGTGTTGTAGTTACTGAAACTTTACATGACTAAAAAAAGTGAATGTCTCCTTTCAGATTTTTCCAGCAAGTTGCCAGTGACTAAATAGGATATTAGTAGGAGGCAGCACAGGCAAAATACAGATGCTATGAAAAGTTTCTCTACAGAGAATGTAAGACATGCAAATGTGCTGCCTGAATTAGGACAGTAGTTTCTTGTGTTTTGATTCAAACTAATCTGTTAACTAATCTGTTAATTCTTTGTAATGTGTATGCGTGTGACTAGCAAACCTCAGTCACCCTCAAGACAGTTACAGCAATATAATTATGTATGAATAAATTACTTGTTCCTTCATCAAGACTGCAAAAACCATGCCAACAGCTAAAGCATTGGCAGAGGCACGTTATGGGTTCTCAGTAGTGGTGCTTCCAGCACTGAAACTCCTCTGCATTGTCAGATCGATACTGTCTGTCCTATTTTACTTTGCATTACTTGTCTTATACTGTAATTGGCTAGAAGACCATCATGTGGTCTTAAACAAAACATACTTGATGTGTGATCACTTTGAGAATTTCTTTAGAGGAACAGTCATCCTCAAGAGTGTTGAACATGTTGAGCACATAGACTCTCTTCAGAGAACTCAAGTGATGATATACACGGGTGTCTTGTATATCATCACATTTGGCTTTGATATATAGTAGAGCAAGGTGAGCAGGAGAGATGGAGAATGCTTCTTTCTGCAAAAACAAACTTCTGGAACTGTTTTCCAATTCAAAGTCACTTTGGTTGAAAACTTCAGTGAGAAAGTGTTACAGGTGCTTGTCAGCAATTTGGTGAATGTTGCGCTTGCTATGTTCAGCCACAAAGATGAATGAATTTCGGATAGTTTTGTAGATAAAGGAGCTTTTCAAACAGTAGTAATAAAAAGACACAATAAGCAGACTGGTGCCTTATCTGGAACTACCTAAAAGAGGGAGGCTTGACAAAGATCAAAAGGGTAAAAGCAGTTGTGTTTATTTGAAGGCCTTCAGGGACATCCAGGGCAGTCAGAGCTCACTCAGGGGGCTACACCGCAGGTGGACCCCCTAAGATCAGCTCCGCTAGATGGACCACCCAAGATGGACAACCAGTCACGAGTTCTCCATACTTCTATAAGTTTGGTCCATTAGTATATCTGGGTTAGTTCTTCCAATTAGAGCTTCAGGTAATGAAGTAATTCACCCCAAGTTTGCTCCCCCCTTTTCAACCACTGTTTACAGATAGGCAGTAAGGTGTTCTTGAGGTCCAGGCCTGAAGATGAATTGTTTTGTCTAGAGGCAGTAGCTAACATTTTATATGGGCTTTAGAGTTACACACTAAGAATTGCAGAGTTACAAATATATGAAAAATATAAAAGCTAAAATCCTAAGGCATCAGACTTTTCAGAGTCATAGTATACATACACAAAGATGACAAATTGATTCTTGGAATGGAGTTCTGGAAAGCTGTAGTGTAGAGCCACTTGATTCTTGCTGTTATTTAAATTGACTGTAGGGAAAATGAGACAGCTTGGTGCTTGTCATGGTAAATGAGACATTGCTGAGATTTATGATGTTAAGTACTTGACCTGTCTTGGAGAATTTTTCAGCATCAGTGGTTTGGTTTGAGTTGAAATCTGGGTCTTTTGCCACTACATTCTCACTAGGACTGGGAATATAGCTGGCTCCTTTCTGTTATTTACATGAGAGCCAGTGATACATCCTGTACAACTGAAGTTCTCCTACCAAGGTAGCTGTTCAGGGCCCAGCCTATTTGTTGCCCTGATAACATTGCTGGGGGCAAGTGGAAAAAAATCACAAAGTAGCCCAAGTGAGATGCAAGGAAATCAAAACATGCAAAGGGACTGGGACCAGTCTAGGGACTGGTTAACCACCTTAAGAGGTGAAACTTAGTTTGCTCTCTCATGTATTGAAAACTGAAGATGAGCCTTAAATCTAGGTGTGTTTTAAGTTTGAACTAAAGCTGGCAGTGCTAATGGCTTGTAAAAGATGTGAAGTACTTCCTTCCATGGACCCTAACTCAGTAATTATACATGTTGACATTTGGAACGAGTTTACTGACTTCCATCTCAGTTTTAGGAGGCAAATATCACACACCTAATCATAGTGCCATATGTAGCATGTGTAGAATAAGTTGTGGCTAGACCTTGCCCAAGATGGCACTTAAATTTTCAGTGAACGTTGTCTTGAGCACTGTATAAAAATGAAGGATTATTATCCTACATAGTTCACTGGAGGTAGCAGTTGCTTAGGCCATCCCAGCTGCTAAGCTATTGGAAAGGAGTAACTGCTCTTTGACGGCTGGTCAGTCAGCAGCACACAATCTGATTGGTATCTGTCTCAGCACCTCAGTTGTGAAGAGCTAGTAATTGATTCCCTCTCATCAGTGAAAACATTAAAAAATTTAAAAAAAAATTTCTACTCTTGCCATTGCTATGTGCAACAATTTTGAGTGAGTTAAATCAGAGAAGGTACTTAAATCAGTTATAACCAGAAGTAATAAGAATGTACAACTGTTTTGGCAGAGAATTGAACATAACTGAGCTGTTCAGAATTCAGGACCATTGTTATACTGTTAATATGCTCAGGGAGAAACATGCTGGGGGAAAGAAAAACCAAACAAACTAAGCCTGGTCTGCTTAAATTCTGGAGGAGAAAAGGCTGGAATTAGTATTTTAACCTCCATGTGGTTAATCAGGCCCTCAAGTGAAGGTACAACCTCAGCAGTTCAATCATCTGCTTATCCAGTAGGTTTCTTGAAGTTGGTCATTTTGTAACACTACCTTTTTCTTTCCAAAGACAAACTAGAATTATAACTACAAAACATAAGCAGTAATGAGGAAATAGCCCGTGTTTCATCTCTTGGAATTGACTTTTAAGTAGCTTATGGTATATTTATAAATGAAGTCTGTACCTTGCCATTCATTGTTAGCAGTAGATCCACAAATGGAAGCAGTGACTGCTCTTGTACTCCAAGGGGGAAATACTCCTTCTGCGGGCTGAGGCTGAAAACATTCAATTATCATTAAAATCGGTTCATTTGAATTTCCTCCAATAATGCAGTTGTTAATGAGGTGTTAAATTATCACCTTGGGAACCTGGGGACCAGTCAAAACTAATTTGAGCAAAGTGAAAATTTTTTTTGTTGCTGCCCTTGAGAATCTCAAGCTGAGCTGGGAAACTGTTGGAAAAACAAATACTCTGGGGGTCATAAAGAGAGCTTCCTGCTTCTCTCCAAGGGTCTAACAGTTTTAAACATCATTCTCTGCATTTGTGCTTCCAGCTGAGGATCTTTTAAATCCAGCTCGTTGCTGCACCCCTATCTCCCTCCCAAAGAGCATGGCAGGTCTCCAGAAAAATTGCTTTAACCTGGCCGGGGCAGGAGAAATCTTTCAGCCTTTGATTCTTTGAAGAATGTTTACAGGCATTAGCAAAGCTATACCCTTTGTGTTGTACATTGGAATGTGAGAATTCTTCAATGCCTCTTCTTTTGGACTTTATTTGTTTGTACAAGAGCTTATAAACCTTTATGAGTGTACACCTGCTTTGTTCTTATAACATTCTGGTTCTTGCTATTTCTGTTCAAGTATGAGCTGTCATCCTATGTCTTCATAGCCTAAACACTGATCTGTCATAGCAGAAATACAACTAGAAATGTGGCTTTGTTGAAGTAATTCAATTTTTCTTCATATTTTTTTCTTATACTACATTTGCTTTAAAATGTGTTGCTTGCTTTTTAGTCTCAATAGCGTATGAGATGCCAGGTTTCTGCAGAATGCTGGTGTGCTGCTCATACAGGGAAAGGAGAAAATAGTGGTAGCAGGTTACTAGTAGATATAGTATATATTGTTAGCAACAGTGCAACTAAAATGCTTACAAATCAATAACGTTAAGGTAAAGCATTTCAACAGGAGTAATCACACGTGAGGTGATGTGCACTCTGTCTTTCTGTGAGTTAGTGTGAAATAGAGTTCATGGTTCCTGGTGTGGTACATGATTTACTAGAGCAGAATTTTTAGAAAATACCTGAATGACCTACACAAGCACTACTTCCTATCATCAGTCCTGGCAACTGCACCAATTTTCTACATAGAAAAATTAATACTAGTACTGCAGTAGTGTCTGCAGTATACAGACTTCTATGAAGACTGTGTAGTATAATTGTTTCTATCTTCTTTGGAAACAAGCAACAGTCAGTAATGAAGCCCTTTCTGTGGGCTGCGTTTGAGTGTGTTGGGCTTTGTGGCACTTGCAGGTCAGCTGAGCTACTGCCCATGCCTACTTTAGTGGGCTCTGATGGAAAATGTGGTTGACACGAGGTCAACTCATGCCGTTTCACATCAATGCAGTTCACCTGCCACAAATTCCCACAGACAATCTTAACAATCTACGATGTGTACTTTTGTCCTACTAGAGTGTAGGTGCGTGCTAATATTTCAGAATTAATAAACTTTCTTAGATAGTACAGATTTAATCTTTGAAGGAAGAAGCTGTCTGAAAAACCTCCATGCCAGTTAGTGTGTTTTAAGAGCTTACGGGCAGAGGAGAGGTTTGAGATTACTTTAAATATGACTGAGCAGATTTGTTGCAGTCTAATTTCAGTATTGGGGTTTAATTCAAGACAAATTGACTTGTCAAGGAGAGGATGAACCAACCTGTAGGACTTCTTTCTGCCACACGTAAGCTTCTTCTAATGCTCAGGTTATCACCTAATTGTTGAATAGTGGAAAAGTTGTGGTTACAATACTGCCTGCAGGGGGGAAGATGTATTACAGAGTATGCATGCTTCTCAAGTTCATGTTGGCTAGCAGCTCCTAAGATTTCTTAACTGTTTGTCCATGGACACTGGGATTGCAAAAAAAAAAAAAGCACCAGTAAAATACTTCTGAAGCTTTTTAAGACTTTCAAGCTTGCCTTCCAGCTGGTCAGCTTAATATTGTATCGTGTAAGTATCTAAATCTGTCAGGCTCTAAATGAGTGGTGGAGAATTTGTTTGTCCTGCAACTAGCATCTCTAGAACTAAGTACTCTGTGCAAACAGAAGTGTTACTCTTACAGAATAACTGTGTGTACCAAGAGCTGGAAGCAAAAGGTTTAGTACCTCCAATCATCACTGAAAATACCTTGTCTTTTCTAGCATTATAGCTATATTCCTGTATATAGAGAAGTATCTTTTTGTTCAAGACCTGGCATTGTAGAGGCAGTTGTGGGTTTTATACGCAAAGCTTTGATCTTTCCAGGATCCTTGGAAAACAGAGCTGTGCAGGAAAAACAAGTCTGTAAATGTCAAAGGAGAGACAGGGTCGCCAGGGTTTGGGCCTTTTCAGGCACAAAGCCTACTCTTCCACCTCACTGCAGTTCCAGGTGGCAGGATACCAGGAGCTTCTTGCCAAATACAAGTTAGTAACATGGGAAAACTCAACACCCTTCCTGTTGAAACTATTGCAGAGTTTTAGGGTAAATCTGAGAGCACACTGTAGAAGTACATGTATGGCTACTATAACAGATGTACAGGCAGATGTGGGCAACTCTGACTTGGTGGCAAATTTGAAGGCTGTAGTTTTTATCATGAGATGAACTTGGCTATAAGCATCTTTGATGTCAAAGGAGAAACTTGAAATGTTGTACAGGACCTCTTATTGAATGGATGAAAGACTTCACAGAAAGATGTATGAAGATGTATTCTATGAAAGATTCAGGTGCTACCTTCTTACTGACTTCATACGTAAGCTTCCTATTGAAAAAAAGCAAACCAACCAAACCGACTCATTCAGAGTGGAAGTTCTTAATTTTAGGACACATTGGTAAAGAGCAGCATACACATTTGCAGCATCCTCTCTCTCCCATTGTGCCTTGGGTTAGGTGAAATCTGTAGCAGTATTATATTGGGAGGTATATCCAAGTCATGTTGAAGGATAGAAAGACCTTTGGAACTCACTGTGCTCCATTCCATAAGGTTCCATTTAGTACCACTGATGTAAAGTAGGTATTGAGGACTATTCTGTTCACTTTCTTTATCCCTTAAAGGATTCTTCTACCAAGAGACATAGTAGAAGATAGTCTGTCTGCCAGGCTGCTTTTCTGGATTTTCAGACTAACACAAAGATAAATACTTCTCATAGTACCTTACGGTACAGTTACTGGTCAAAGCTTACTTCTGTGTAGGATCTCATTATCTCAAGCTCATGGAGCCTCTTTCATAGCACTCTTGGCATCATTTCTTTATAGAGCTGGTTTCTGTTCAGTTTGGCCAGAAGATGGTACTTCAGTGTTTATGGCTGCCGTCTCCCAAAGGAGTTTGCCAAAGAGTGCAGTAGTCAGACACATCCCACCCCTCAGGTGATATCCCCTCTGGGATACTTCACTATCCAGGTAAGAGAATGAATGCCCTAGATCTATGTGTTGCTTTCTAGATGAAGCTTATTATTGGCTATTTCTAACCAAAGGTGGAAATTTTATAGCTGGCTGGTGTGTCTTTTCCAGTGAATGACAAGCCTTGCTGTGCTAGAACTTCAGCATCAGTCCAGCTGCTTCAGGAGCAATGCTGTTAGAAGCTTTTAAGGTGTTGACATGGAGTGTGACTAATCAACTGACTTTTGCTGGATACTGTTTTTTGCACCTAGAACATTCCTGTCTGATTTTATAGTTAAGAGCAGCACTTCAGTGCATGGCTAATGCAGCTGTAGGGAATGAGGAAGAAGACTGTTGCTAGTCATCTGCAGTTAATTTGCACTGTTTCTTATGGCTGCATTATTGCCTGTGATTTATGTGACATACAAATCCCTCTATTTGGCTGAACTGGCTTTGAGTTTCAGAAGAATAGATTAAGGCCTATGGATGTTGTAAAACCTTGTGCTTTTATGGTGGTTTGATGTAAAATTCAAAAAACAATGCAGTAAAAAAAAATTGATTTTTATGACCAGTTAACAAGAGTTCCACAGGGAACTTAGTATTAAAGATCAGTCAGAAGAGCTGCTGAGTTACTGCTCTAAAATTGAGTACTTGGGTATCTTGTCCAGTCTGTGGATTCCATCACAAACTCCTTAGAGATGTGCCTAATGGCAGGATAAATATACTGACAGACTAAATGTTAGTACTGTTAATAAATAATAACTTTTCCATAAAACTGCACAGACTATACTTCACTACATTTCCCTAAAGACTATTCTTGTATTTGAGAATTTTAGGGAAAAATTGTTTTGCTTTTTTTCCTGAACACAACAGAGCTAATTCTTCTGTTCCAAGTTTGATTTTGGGAGGTATTTCATATTAACACAGGGCATTCAGTGACATTATGGTTGTCAGACTCTTCATCTTTCCTAACCCTGAACTTTAGCTATAACCTGTATTGTATGCAGTCATTTTTATTGGATTTTAATCCTGTTCATTTGTATAAAACTTCATACTTGTACCTTCTTTCTTCACTATGTTATGAGAGAAGTGAGCACAGTTTGGAGTAGACGAAGGCTACATGGCCACTTTGTTGGGGTTTTTTGGTTGTTTTTTTCAGAGGGGGAGTTTTTTTTGGTTTGGGGGTTTTTTTGTTTGGTTGGTTGTTTTGGTTTGGGTTTGGGTTTTTTTGTCTGTTTGTGAGTTTTTCTCCATTAGGAAGAAGAGGTTAGTAGCTTGTAGCCTGTTGATTCTGGATATTGTGCCCTAATATCCCAGTTGCGTCCATAGATTTTGGTACCTAATTAACTTGGAAATCTTAGTACCAAGGGAAACCTTTGGAAAGTGCTATGTAGATTTAAAAAAATCCGCTACAAGTGTTTGTCTTGTCCTGGGATGAGTTCTTTTGACAATTCATCGTGAAGTCAAGGATTTGCATAAGTGTCTTCATGGAAGCTCTGTAGATACCTGGTAAACAAGGGGAATTACACTGTGTTCTGGGAAGTGGACGTGTAGGATCTGAGGGTTTTGATAGTTCTGTTGTAGTGGCATTTATTGGAATGGTGGGAGAAACTGCTGCTGCTCGGGCATGGTCTTGGATCCATGTGGTGGTCTTCATATGATAGGTTAAGTTTTGGGTTTGATGAATTCAGCAGGATTGAAAGGCTCATATGAGGGACTTTGGAAATATTTTTCGTAGTAGGATTTTTCCTAACACAGGGTGTAAATGTTCTATGACTTCCCTTTAGATTTGTGGGTAGTCTAACATGTGGCCACAAGGGCTGTATATTCCATACACATTTGTTTTTCTATAGTAGTAATGTATTGTGGAGTGTTTCAAGTGCCTTTTCTTTTAAATTTTTGTCTGTATAGATCACACCTACTAAGCTTAAGCATTGTACTTTTCCTTGGAAAAGCTGATGTGCACTCCAGGTTTCTTGTGTTCTGGGAAAAGAAATATGGTTTTCTGCACTATTTCTTGTGGCCTATGCATGTAGAGAACAGCTATGCCATATAACATAGGGAGAACTCCAGCCTAACAACAGCAGCATGGCAGAACTTGTGCTAATAATATATGAGTACAATAGATGCTTTTTGTTATTTGTTGTATATGTTTTAAGGTGGATAGCTTCAGAAGAGATTTTATGCTACCACTGTAAATGAACTTTGGAGATGGAAGGAGTACTTCCAATGCTGGTATTTTTGTTCTCCTCTGGAAGAAGTACTTTTAATGCTGGCATTTTTGTTCTCGTGCTCGACCTAAAGCTGATTTCATGTTTTATACTGACCGTATCTTTCCATTTCTGATTATAGCTGTCTTAAAATGTGGAAAGGGGCTGCTTTGCTGTTCTTATCGCACATGTTCAGGTGGAGGTGATAATCTGTCTGGTTCTGTAAGATTTTTTACATCTTTCTGATATTTTGCAATGAACAAACACAGTAATATTAGCTGAAACTAGATGACTGCTGCATTATGTGTAACACTTCCTCTTGAAACAAGAGGTCTTCATCACTTATTTTTGTATACATTTTTAATAGCCACTCATATCCTTCATCTTCTCTTGTACTGCAAAGGAAAAGAAGATTTCTTTACCCCCTTATACTGCTGTTTAAAATCCCAAGGAACAGTTAGCTTTGATACGGACTTCCATTGTAAAAAAACAGTCTGCACAAAACAGTTGGAAAATATAGTTCACACTCTTTGTTGCTATGTTGTAAAGCGGCTGAACTGTCTCTATGGAAGTAGATTATAAACATCCTTAATATAATATGCTTTGTCAAAGCTTGCACATTCCTTAGCTTCTAAAGAAATGTGGTGTTTGTATGTGTTCCTGATGTTTTTGCTCTCTGTGGCTTCAATCTGCCATAAAGGCCTGCCAGCCTATTTGTACTGTACAAAGGTTGGAGTCCTTTTTGTTCTGTCTCTTCTTCACTGATGCTTTCTCTTGAGATTTTTAAGAACAAAGATGTGCTTTTTAAATTTCAGTGTCCAAGGGATCATAATATAAAGAAAATAGGTTTTAAATGCTTGCTTTTCTCAACAATTCAATTAACTTGGCAAGGTAAATTTTACTGAAACTGTATAAAGGTGATTTTTTTCATGGTTCTGACTTTATGATGAAGGTGCCATAACTAGTTCAGAAGAATGGTCTGACAAGCGCACATTGCTTTTCTCTGTCTTCTCAGCAGGACACAAGAATAGCTGTCAAACAGGATATGTACAGCTGTCTTTTGCAATGATTGTGAATGCTGTTATCATGACTGCATTTGTGATAATACAAAAGCAGTATGAGCTAATGTGTAGGTAGTGTTAATACAATCACACAAATACTCCCAGTGATTAATATGTACAATTAGACAATACATGTACCCAGGCAACACAAACTTAATTTCTTTGTTCTGGAGGGATAGCCCTAATCACATTCTTAAAAATTACCTGTTGATCTGAACCAATGCTTTATACATTCACCTTCAAAAGAAAGACGACTGTAAATCCTAATTGTTAGGATGCAGGGAATTTTAGCCATGTGACAGCAGTGCAACCAGATACGGTGAGCACGGTATAAACAAACATGAACAGCTATTGTGAGTTACATTTCAGAAATTGCTTTCTGGATTGTTGGTGGGGGTGGGGCAATTCTTGCAGGCAATACTGTTATTCTTCAGCAGATCCTTCAGCTAGTGTCAGTGAAGTTGAGCTGGTAGTGTGCTTTTGTTCTCACCGTCTATACAGTATATTGTCTCTATAGCTAATCTATTTAGCTGTGATAACTCTAGAGAGAATTTAAGCTGCTTTCAGTAGAAACTCAGCCCCTGGAAAAGTTCTGTTTAGAAAAATACTGTGGTGGCTTGGAGTTAGGGAACCCTTCTGGATCTCATGAGCCTAGTCTCTCCCTGCAACATTGTTATACAGGGCTTGAAGCATATCAGAGGAGATCAGTGCAATGTGACCATGAAATGTAATTGTTCCTATGCAATTCTTTGCATATTAAATAATTTTGTGTTCTTATTGATTTTTAGATACACAGACACATGCTATTGCTTTCTTATTCTTATTTTTAATGGTAAAATAGAGTTCATGGATAATTTTATCTGCTTAACTGACCAGGCATTATCTTGAATTCTACTTTAAGTGGAAAGGGCTTGTGTGTTTTTGACAGCCTTCTGACAGGAGGCAGTGTTTTGGTTTGGTTTTGTTTGTTGTTGTTGCCTTGGACGAGATCCATTCTTCATCAAAGACATGAAATCCTACTTCTGTCTAGGTGGATTTCCTATGAAGAGTCACACTAAACACAAATGGAGAGCACGGGATCTTTTGTTGTGTGTTGTGTGAGCTTGAGAGACAGTTGCTATTTCTGCTGTGTCTGGTATACCATTGAGTTAGTACTGGGGAAAAAAAAAATTAAAAGGAAATTACCAGATACACATGATTCTAGTAGTCATTAAGGAATCTAATGGTACCAGCAACTAGCAGTCTTTTTAAGTTTTCCAAAGTGTTAAAAAAGCAAGTTTCTGTAATATGAAGTGCATTTTGACTATGCAGAGAAGTGGCAAGAGACTGCATTGTGACTTCCCATCTCTTGAAACTGAGTTTTTAAAATAAATTGCAAGTTGGCGTTACGTTTGAGGACGTTCTTCTCTTTTACATGGATAACTCCAGTAGATTGTTTATGCAATGTGGATATATTGTTTTATAATTTCTGTATCTTTAAAATCAAGGGACTGCTGACACTAAACAATGGGAGCAATTCCCTTTCACTTCGCATGCCATCTTGCATAAGCTAAAAGCCTGTGTAAGTGTGAATGGGAATTGTGGTTGGATTTGGGGCCTGTTTTCTGGGGGGTTGGATTTTTTGCAGTTGGTTTGGTTTGTTTTTCCCTGATGCTAACTTATTAGTAATGCAGACCTAAAGAAAATAAATCAATGCTTGCCTCATGACAGTTTTTGCATGTTAGGCTTAAATGAAACACTGATATACAAAGTCTGTTTCACAGCAGTCCTTCAACATTGTCTATAACCACAAGTTTTCTGGCAGCCCAGGTGTTTTCAGGTTTTGAGAGAACCATCAGTCCAACAGAGCTTTTGCAGAGGCAGGCCTAGGGGGCTGTATGTCCTGCTGAATAGTCCTTCCCTCTTCTTTAGGTAATGTTTGTGCAAACTTCAAAGACTGCTTGAGGTCAGCAGATCATTTCCTCTAATTATCACACTGGGAATCTGAGATGGTAATGGCTCCGTATCTCTGCTGTGTGTCATTTTCTTATCTTCACAGAGGGAAAGGGCAGTTTTTAAAATTGGGGTAGAAAGCACTGCAGCTCAAGTGTTAAACCTTGTGAAAGTTACTGCTACAAGCCTAGTGGTTCTTAAGATCTGTTTTAAAGGTTGACAAATGTAAACACATGCATTTTGTTGAATTACAGCCAGATTAGGCCGTTGGTATCCCTTTAGCTGTGAACTCCTGAGGACTGGATGTACCTTATAGAACAAATAAATGGTCTGATGAAAAAGCTCTGGGTTCAGAGGGCCGCTCTCTTCAGCAACCTGAGAGCGAATGTGTGGGAGGAGGTACTGTTATGGCCAAGGCATCAACTGATGAACCGCACATAACGGCACAAAAATTCACACGCTTCAGTGACAAGTATGTGGCATGTCTCAAATGCCAGACTTGCGTAGGAATTATCCTGCTATTAAGACAGCTGAAATGTTTCCATATTAAATTACAAATAATCCTGTCTTGGACGTACCAAAGAGTTGTGTGTTGTTCCTGTTGTGGAGCAGTATTTTAAAGAGGAGAGATTTGAAAGTTCATCCATTGAAATATTTGGTGTATTCTATTGGCTGTATTTTTATCAGGATAAATATCAGCTGAACCTATCTGGTATTTTTAAAAATTCTTGCCAGTACGCGACCCATGGTGTTGCATACCAGTGGAGCCTTTAAAAATCTGTATTCCCCAGAACTGTACTGAGATTCACTTCATTACAGCTCACACAAAGCTCAGCAAAATTGATCATTGGTGCCTTGTGGTTTTTGTTAGTTGTGGGCTTTTCTGGGAGAGTGTCCCCCTGTTTAATTTAATTACATCTCAGTGCAGATACCAACTCATCTGTTTGTCAAGAGGGACTAAGGTGTTTCAGTTAATAAAATAGGTTAATTCAGTTGCTGGCTCTAGAAAATTCAGATTAATTAGGAAATCTAAATCACAAATTAGAAGGAAGAGTCATAATAAAACCTACACAAAAACTGTTCAGACATGTTTGTACTTAGAGTTGTATTACAAGATTTTAATATGATGTTAATTAGAAGCTGATATCACTTCTTCAGTCACTGGAGCAGGAGATTGATCAAGAGGAAGGTTCTGAACATGCTGCAGTCTGGTTCTGCCTTGGTGTAAGTGCTGACATAATTAGCAGCTGGTCATCTGTGCTGTGGTATAGCCTATGGTCTTTGGCTTTATTTTTCCAAGTACTGTGCATCAGTTGATATTGGTGGTTCTGAATGTATTTTCTTTGTGTAAAGACAAATGGCTTCTGTTGCCTTTAGCTTGATTGGGGATTGACTGGTTTCTGTTTTCACTCCTTTTTCATTAACGTGGTTTTAATAGTCGTGGCAACACTAATGCTTTTTATAGCTGTCGGGGAATCACAAAAAAGATGATTTTGTAGTATACTCTCTGTGTGATGTGGCAGAGTTGGAGATAACAATATTGTACCAAACAAGAACAGTGGAAATGTTCCGTTATCGAGATGAGACTAATTGGCATGTGTTGGAAAACAAAATCCTCCAACTTGTAAAGGACATTGAGCTTTTTCTTGTGTACACCTTTGCACAGTGAGTGTGAGTTGCTGCACACCTGGGTCTGAGCTTTGGAAAAGCCTGCAAAATCTCCTTTGAAGGCTAATGCATAGATGCAAGACACGCTTAAAATCTGAGAAGAGTTTTAGGTGTTAAAGATAGCTCTGTGTCTGTGGAAGTTTTTATGTTGCTGTCTCCATTGTGTTATGTCCTCATTGCATGTGCTCAGAAAGAGCAAAAACCAGAGATTTTCCAGTGATATTCTGGTGGGACTGGACCCTGGTATCCTAAGGTAAGAGCCACCCCTTGCTCGTTCAGACAGAGAAGACAACTTATTCTTTCCCTGTGAGGCTTTTTCTTCATGCACCTAACTGTTCTTCTTAGGAGAACCAGAGGATCATGCTTTGTCTTCTACCCCTTTTTTATGAGTTGTCTTCTGGATGGTAAGTCATCAGCTACTTACTGCAGCTTCTGGAGGAGATGAGCAGAAATTTGTCAGCTAAGATTTGTGCGGTCTTAAATGCTGTTCAGTTCTTGTGGTTGGTTTTTTGGTTTTCTTTCATGTTTTGCCTGAATGTATTTTACTTCTAAGGCTGTAAATCACATGTAAGATATAATAGAATCTGAGTAGCATCCTTTAGGCAACTGCTACATGAAGAAAAGAATATACTGATTTGATCTTACTTAGAGAGAGGGTCAATCAAAAGTAAACTGAGCTAAGCCATCTTTTAATACTTTTGTTACCATTGTGGAACTGAAAATACATGAACATTTCTGTTCTATTCTGTTAGATGTAGTTCCTGGAAATGGTCACACTTGGGCTTCCAGCTCATGTTTAATTTCCCAAGCTAGAGAGTTATTCTACTTTCTCGAGATGAACAAAATGTTCTGGTGTTATGAAAAAAGGATGTGTTTCTTAACCACTTCATTAAGTATGTACTGTTGAAAGAAGGGCAAGTTGAAAGTCAATTTTTGGCTTGGGAGTAGGCTCAGAAAACACTTTGAGTGTTCAAATAATTATTGCTTTTTATTTGGCAGGGTTTGAAACTCAAGGGGAAATTTAGTATGTAGTGAAATTCATCCCGTTTCTTGCATTGCTCAAAATGAAGGTACCATTTGATTGTATTGTAACTTGTTTAATTATACTGCAAGGTCTAGTCCTCTGAATTACTCCAGTATAATTACCATGTATTTCCAGATGTCAGAGGGGTGTCAACCTAGTAGTGTTTTGATCTGTGAGAGACAGCTTTCAGTTCTTCTTTCGACTTGCTTGCTAGCTAACTTTTAATTCTCTGTGGTTTACAAACTTTACGTATTAGTCTTCCTCCCAGAATTGCTTTTGAGATGTGAAAGTGCAAAGCCAGAAGAGGTGCATAGCAGAGCAGTGAATATCTTCCATAGTTTACTTAAAAGGCCTGGGACGTAGGTGGCATTTTAATGCAATACAGCTACTTTTCTTGTAAAACTTGTGATGAAAAAAGTCTATGCAAAAAGCTTTTAAAGAAGATTCAAAATATCTCTATTGTTTGGGGTTTTTTTAAATTGAGTGTCATCGATGTCCTCTGAGAGACTTGTGCTATGTTTCTAACAAATGGTCTCCTTCACTTCTGTGAGTCTAATGAATCCTGGAGCTGCACAGTGGGAGTCTTGACAGACTGGAAGTTGCATTAAACAGCTTTGGTTTTTTATTGAAAACATCGTCCTTGGTTCAAAGGAAAGGTAATTATTCTGCCCTGGAATGATAGCAGCCCCTCCTTTATTGACAGCGCACCATCTGGTTGTGATAAATTACATGGCCCTGGCAAGGCTGCAGCTTTTTGGTAGCAATGGGTGACATAAAAGCTTCATTTCCAGATTGGTAGAAAATACGAATTAAAGATTGTTTATATAAATGACACACTTCTCTGTGTTTGGTGTCACGGTTTAATGCCCAACCAGTCACAAAATTTTTGCTTTTTTTACTGTCCTTTAGATGTACCTCTAAAGGAAGATTTCAGAAAGCAAGGTAGTGTATAGGATTTTTTAGGAACTAATTCTTGTTGCAAGTTCAGTTGTACTAATCTCTTGAGGGAGAGCTTGAAAAAATGATGGAAATCTTGAGTATTTCGGGTGTAATTGGCACCATTTGTTTTACTTTACTACCCAAGGACTGTTAGTGTAGTTCTCACCTAGCTGTAAGAGCAGTGCAGATTATTAAAGGGTTTTTCGCAAGGACTGGTTGCACTTAAACTTGTTCGTTGCTGTAGCCTCAGGGAGGTAGGTTCTTTTTTTGAAAGCTTGCCATGTAGTCAGTTTACATCTATAAGTAAAATTCAGAGTGCTGCTAGGTAGTTTGCTAGCTAATTTGTCCTCCTGGCAGCTACTTCTTTTTCTTGCTGTCCTAGCCAAAGTATTATTTCTTTTTCTAACCCGTTTAATTTTATGATACCGTTAATTATATGATATATTCAGGCTCAGTTCTTGTGCCCTGACAAAAATGAGTATCTGAGCCAATGGTGATTATTAAACAGAAATGTCTGCAAGAGTCTTGGAGGGGAGAGGCAGTTTTGGTTCTCATAATGTCTGAATTATAACTGTAAGACAGGTTTAAATGTTTGCGAGTAAAACATATTGCATGTGACTTCCTATAGTGTCTGATTTGTTGAGAATGTTGGCTGGTCACTGCTTCCAGATTTTATCTTAGAACACAGTTTTAAATTCTCTTGCCACACATTACTGCTTTTGATTTAGAAATTTCTTCCTTTTGTTGTTTTTATTTGCTTTAAAAACATAATCACAGCAACACTCTGATGAAGCTTACTCTTGCCAAGTTCTTTTGATATCTTTTGTGAGGCTAGTTGCTGCAGAGGAAAGTGTCATCAACTAAATCTGCGAAGCATTTCAGTCTTTTTTATTTGGGCTGAGGTAGCAGTAATACCACTCATTACTAGTTCTTGCTTTCCTCCCACTTCTGTTTTTAGAGTTGGATCCTTGCAGTGTGGCATGAATAACATTTATCTTAGATTTAGATGTAAAGAGAAAACACTTTGAACTTGGCATAGCTATGCTTGTTATTTCTGTGGCTAGGCAGTTTGGACATGCATGTGGGGATTGGCCACAGGTTAAAATAACTTTAAAGCCATGTTGAGTTGTTACTAAAATTCAGTCAAGATTTCTGTATATAATGAGCAAAGTGCCCTGGCAAGTTTGACTCACTGTTTGGCTGCCAGGGTACATAAGAAGCGGATGTGTATTATTCTGGGGTTTGGCAGCTTAGACCTTCACCTTCTGTGGGCAAAATGCCTCAGCAGCTTCAAGCAATTTCGGCTGATGCCTTATATCTAATATGTGCAGTTTGCTGATGAGCAAAAGTTACAAAGTGCTCATTATTATTAGTCTCTCAAACCAATAGACTTGAAATATTATGCTCTTTTGTGGAAGACTGCTAAACATACAAGGTAGAACTGAATATGTGTAATTTTAGTGTGTATTAATTGTGTGCAATATCTTCTGCACCTAGTAAATTGTGAGTTTTTGATAATTTTAGGATTTACCAGAAAGGGAAGGAGTTTCTGAAAACGGAAGTTGTAAGGGTGCTCAAGTATTGGAACACACTGCTCATGGAAGTTGTAAAGCCTCCATCTGTGGAGACAGTCAAAACCCCAACTGGACACTGTTCTAGGCAACCTGCTCTAGGTGATTCCTGATTGAGCAGGTAGATTGGACTGACTGATTTCAAGACATCTGTTCCAACATAAAGGATTTGTGAAAAGAATGTGGTACCTTTCATGTCAGCAACAGCTATTTTCACCACTTGGGATATTTTATATTTTTACACAGAGAATAATAAAGGTGCAGAGCTTCTTTTACATTCCACAGAAGCCTTTTTCAGTGCTGTTATACCATAGGAAAGGTGCAGAGCAGATGTTTCCAGAGTCACTGTCTGTGCAAGATGAATCCTAAACTGACCTCATTGTATTGACACTTCCAAAGATATCAGTTCCTGATACTTCATAGGTGATTTATGTTTGTTTGCTTAAGGGCAGTTCCAACCTATGGGCAGGGAGGCTGACTTGTCCTCTGATGAGATTCTTTCTAATGGTCTTTGACAAGCCAATACAATGTGTCAGTAGCCCATTCTACTAGACATGGCCGGGTGAGGATAATTGTAGCACCTCATTTCTTGGACAGACCATAGATATATTACATACTCTCAGGTTTTATTGTGCAGAATCACATCGGGAGATCATCAGAGCATTTGGAACCTCTGTCTGAAAGTTGAATGATGCTCATGTGTAGAACATTGTCACACTTACAAAGGATGTGCTAATTGGTAAGCAGGCAAGATCCAAGGGGACATTCTTACCTTGCCAAGTAGGCTGTCTTGTGCTGTGTACAAGCTGTTACATGTGCCTTGCTCAGCAGTTCTGGAGTAGCTGTTGGATTACTGTCTTTCACATTTACCCATTGGCTAGATAGGTTTCTTGCATCTGCCTTGGCCACTTACTTCTTTGAGATGCCATTATATCTATGCATTCAGTCACCCTGTAGTCCTGAAGTACCAAAGCAGTCCAATAAAGGTGTTTGCTCTAGTAAAAAAACTTCTTCTCTAAGGCAAATTCCAATTTTCATTCCTACTGTAGTTATATGCCTCATCAGGGCCACAGTCAATTTCTCCTGCTTTCTCTGAGGATTACTTTTTTGGTGATCTTGCTGCAGAGGAATGACTGACAGCTTTTAGTAATAGTTTTTCTTCATGGTGATGTTTGATTTTCATCTAAGTCGGAATACTATCTTCTTGCATTTTAGATTTAAGCTTTGTACTTCAGGACTTAAACTTTGCTTCCAATAATGGGCAGCAGTCAGGTCTTGTCCAAGGCTTCAGTTTATCAGTGGCTGCAGTCACTTCATGAACTACTAGGATTGCTTACAGAAGTCTTCTCTTGTAGTAGAAGTATACTCTGCTAAAACATTCTGAAATAGCCCAAGATAACGTAAAAATGTCTTTCAGACATCCACGGATTAATCAATCTCACATTTCAGTCATAGCTTCATCAGATCTCTGCCACTGGTACAGTATATGATAGTGATGCTACATTTGATAAAGTAGCCCTTTATTCATAGGTGTTTTAAAGACTTGGACTGTTAGCTAATTGTTAGCTAATTGTAGTGATAGAGAGTGCTTGGAATCTTCTATCCTGTGGATTTTTAGATCTACTCTTCTTAACACTTGGTGTGTTATTTTCAAGCGTAATAACCTTCCTCTGAGTCCTTAGTAGGTTACCGAATTCTGTAGGTGAGAGACTGTAAAGGACACGTGTAAAGCTGAACACTAGCCTTGTTTCAATCACATGGGGGAAGGCAAGTTGCTATACAGTTGTGCCAGCTAGAAAGGCAAAAAGTATAAAAATTGATTACTAATGATGTATGTGCACCAGAAGATTAAACCTACATGCACACAAGATAATTAAAGAATTGGGTTATTAAGAAATAATTTTCCTTCCGCTTTAATAACTATGAATAATTTCTAAGTTTCAGCAACTATCAACATTTCTAATGGAATTTACTCATTTTATATATTTGCAACTATTACTAAATGTTTGGTTTATGCTCATTTTAGTTTGCCAGATTTGAGGCAGGATGAACTGTTAACCTGTCTTTTTTTCTGTAGGATCAGTAGAATTCTACTGGTTTAATCTATCTCTTTAAAGCTTGAGTTTTCGGGATCTTATAAAAGTATTTTTGCTGTAGAAAAGCTGACTCCTGCAGTTTGATAAATGTTGGCTCAGTTTAAATCAATTGGTTTTAATACTGCTTTTACTAACTCCTTAGAATGTTTATTCATACTGGTCTCCTTAGCATATGTATCATATTTCAAAGTCTCTATGCTCACATGATGAAGTCTGCTGTTTGAGGCAAAAGATGGCTCCTCAAATAATTATAACACTGTCATGGCTGTGCACAGAGGAGCGGCCATTTTAGTTGATTTCATTACAGTGTAATAAATTTGTAACATCTTTGTGTCCCCCTATTGCAGAAACCCTTTGTCATGAGCTAAGACTGTTGTGCTCGCTGCTGTATAGATACTGTCACTGCTCTAGAGAAGTTTAAATGATACAGAGAGCAGGGCAGTATGAAGAAATCAGACTTACCCTGTTATTACAAATACTATTTTATTGGCTACGACAAAGTTGGGCAATGTTACTACTGCGATATTTGAAGTGCATATGCAGCCAGATCAGTTAAGTTCTTTTGTGGTCACCAACATAGATTAATAGAGTTCCTATTAATAGAATAATAAACTGTGAAACGTTTGCTATTTTGAACAATTAGTAAGATCCTCTGGCAAAGTGCCTCCATTGTGGCTTTTCTGTACTTAAAGGGAGGTTATAAGAAAGATGGGGACAAACTTTTTGGTAGGACCTGTTGTGGTAGGACAAGGGGCAATAGTTTTAAACTAAAAGAAGGTAATTTTAGGTTAGATATAAGGAAGAATTTTTTTACAAGGGTGGTGGAACACGGGCTTAGGTTGCCCAGAGAAGTGATGGATGGCCCATCCCTGGAATCACTCTAGGCCAGGCGCTGGATGAGGCTCTGAGCAATCTGATCTAGTGAAAGGTATCCCTGCTTATGACAGGGGTGTTGGAACTAGATGATCTTTAAGGTCCTTTGCAACCCAAACTATTCTATGATTCTAACAGATTGCATCTTTCCAGTCACATCAAGAGACATGGTTTCTTCTTGGTGAGAGCTGCATCTCTTTATGATGTTCATGGGGAGAGCAGGCTGCCTTGGAGTTCTCTAAATGCAGCTGGTAGTTGCAAACAAAATCAGAAAGTGCAAATATAAGAGTACTTGTCTGGGCTCTGGAATATGCCAAAGGCTTCAATCTCACCAGTATATATAAACTCAGTGAGTACACAATGCATGCACCCAGCTGTATTTTGGCATGCCTTTAGACTCCACTGGAACTGTTTAGTTTGATAGCAAATGCAATGACAGATACTTAATATTAGCATAAATTTTGTTTCTTTGAGACATTTTAGTGCCAAGAATATCAGCCATAATTTTTCTTTTCTCCTTTTTCCATTTCTGATTCTCCTTGGCCTTACTGTTGCCAATTTTTAAAATCAGATTTAACTGTTTTCCTCTCTCCTTTAAAGTACTGAGCATTTTTACCATCACCTCTACAGTGGCTCCATACTGAGTGCCCATGTAATCCAGGCAAATCCGCTGCATACAGTGTGGTTAAAAGCCATAGTCATGGGGTTAACTCAGAATGGTCACGAGCCAAGCCCTTCACCGCTTCCCCTAAAATAAATCGTTGCTAATGCTGCTGCCATATGGCCAACRAACATGAGCTCACAGCCGTCTTTTGATTTCCTCGTCCCTGCTTTCAAGTGCACTGACTCTTAAACTGGGTTTCTCCTCCCATGTTATTTGTAGTTTCTCTCCCGAGTGGTGGATTCTGGAAGCAGGCAAGTATGTCAGAAGAATAAATAACTTGAGTCAGCTGTCCCCTTAGCGTCTCCTGGGCGAATTAAGCACGGCCTTCCTGTGCTTCGGTGCAGCCCTTTTGTGGGGAGCACATGCTGTGAGCGGGTACTGTGCCTGGGGGCTCACGGGATGCAGCACTGGCCTCTAGTGGAAGGTGCCCAGTCCTGGTGACTCTGGGCTCGAGACATGCAGCCCAAAGACTCTTCCCATTCACAAATTTGCTTTAGACCTGGATTCCCCATCAGCCCTGTGGAAAAACCCAGTGAGCTGATTCTGTCTGTGGATTGGTTTGCTGAATACTGAAGTCTGAGCTATTAAATGGTAATATAATAGCACTGAGTTAAGGAATTATTCTAATTACTTTCTGTAAGTTTCTCATTGTTCTGGCAGGTTCTCTTGGCATTTGCTGATGTGAGCTGATGCTTTCTAATGTGAAACTGGGGGAATATAGTATTCTGGCCAATACGTTTTCCTATATCTCTGTGCAATCTCAGGTTACRTTGTATAATAGTATATAATACTTTTCTGAAGATCTGTAATGAAAATCTGCAGACAGCATCTGAAGGAGAGGGTGTAAAATTCTTACTGCAAATATTGGCAGTGATGCAGTGTTCACACAAGCAAACTTGGAGGAAGCAGACTGAAACATGTGGAGCCACCTTGTCCCTGGAACTTAAACAATGAGATAGGAAAAGTATTCTGAAAGAGAAGAAATCTGTATGTAACGTATAATAAAATTTTCTTTATTATCTTTTATAGAGTGATCTCTCAGAAGAAACCAGTGAAACTTTGCTTTATACCTCCATCTTGTTTATGAGCTGTTGTAAATAATTTTCTTTTTTAGGCTGACAGAATAGGTTGCTGTTGGAGGTCACCTTTCCATTATTGTAGGGGTGAGTGATGCCTTTGGGAGGGTTGTGCAGGTGAATCACTCTTGATCCCTCTTTCTGCCTTGGGATATGAGGTCATGTCATGAGTCTACTTTGTGACAGATGATGCTACAAGTGTCTTAAAATCAGCTCGAAATCAGCACATGCTAGGTCCTTAAACATCCATTACAGCATTTTTAACAACATTGTGCTCTCCCCATCTCTCTTAGAGCAACTTTTCCTTAAAAGGTAAAAGTGTTGGCATTTGATCACTGTTGAACTGGAATTTTGTTTAGTGTTCCAGTGCCTTTTAGTTTAAAATCTCACTCTACTTTTGCTGGTTTTAAGTTACTCACTGTAGCCCCTAATAGGTACTGCTTTGTTTCTAATCTGACCTTTGCTTCCGGTCAGATATTCTTAAGTTGCGCTTGTCCTTTCTGCTAGTTGGCAAATCTAAAAACATTTTGCTATTTTTTTTCATCATGCAAATGTTATTAGAAGTCATGCTTGACTTGTGCTTTTCAGGAGAAGCCTTCAAGAGGGGAGTTTTCTATATATTCTATGAAAAACATGTTCATGGCAGTAAAAGCATAGTAGTGCTTTTTTGTCTTCTCAAAAAAAGAAATTGGCTGTTGTCTTGGTTTTTTTAATGAGGAGGTATTTACAAGTATGGTGTCCAGAAAACAACTCGACTTATTATGTTAACATTGCAAAAGAGCTTCATAAGCCCTCGGGAGGCAACTTAACTTCTGAAAGCTTAGTGGAGAATCTCTTAAATCAGCAGAAGAATATTGAATTCCTGGTTGAGATTTGAAGAATGCCTGTTTCCAAAACAGAATATGCTGAATTATGTCTTTCACTGAAACAGCCAACCAAAAGATAGAAATGTAGGAATAATAAACAGAATGAAAGTATAAGCCTTTGCGAAAACAACAGGGTTTTAATGTGGAAAAATTTACAAACTTGATTGTATAATAGCATCACTCTGACTTGAAGAAACAAACTTTTGGAGAATGATATATGTAACCAAGTTTTCCTCGCCAGTTTGCTTTGATTTAAGCACTTCCCAATGTCTGAAAATACAGGCTTTTTGAAGTAGAAATTATATCTTATTTTCTTCTGGTTTGCCCATTGATAGCAAGGTATATGGAGAAAAAGCACTATCCATGCTAATGAAATAGTGCTTTATTGTCCATGTCATGGATGCTGGGGCTCTCAGAAAAGCAACCACAGAATGTTGCAGCCTGTTCCATATCCGTTCTGTGTAGGTTGTATTTAGCCATCGTCTTTTTTAGGAGCAGGGTACAATGGCATCACATTGTTCTCTATGCCTTCACAGTGGGTTGTGATTTCTTTCTCTCTCCTTTTTTTTTTTTTTCTTGTTTGGGTTTTGTGTTTGATTTGTTTGTTTTCTGTAATGGAGGGCTTTTAATTGTATACATGTCTGCTAAAAATTTTAGTAAGCTTACATGGTCGAGGATTTCTGTAAAATTGGGTTATAGATTGGTCGTGTAATTTGAGAACAATGGTGGATGCTATAGAACTTGCCCTTTCCACAAGCTCTTTTTATTCCACGCAACAGTCAGTAAACGTTAGTGCTCAGGTTATAAAATGCCTTTAAGCATTATTTCCTGAAGAAGCAGGTTGAGATCTGCTGCTTTGATCTCCTTTCACGCCATAAGCATGCTGCTTTTCCAGCAGGGCTGTCCTGCTGGGAAGCAGCTCTGTGGAGAAGAATCTGGGGGTCCTGGTGGACAACAAGCTGTCCATGAGCCAGCAGTGCCCTTGTGGCCAAGAAAGCCAATGGTATCCTGGGCTGCATTAGGAAGAGCATTGCCAGCAGGTCAAGGGAGGTGATCCTGTCCCTCTTCTCAGCCCTGGTGAGGCCACATCTGGAGTGCTGTGTCCTGTTCTGGGCTCCTAAGTACAAGAGAGACATGGAGCTCCTGGAGTGGGTCCAGTGGAGGGCAACAAAATGATTAAGGGACTGGAGCATCTCTCTTATAAGGATAGGCTGAGGAAGCTGGGCCTGTTCAGCCTCAAGAAGAGACAGCTGAGAGGGGACCTCATCAATGTATACAAGTATCTGAAGGGAGGGTATCAAGAGGATGGAGCCAGGCTCTTCTTGGTGGGTGCAGAAACTGATGTACAGAAAGTGGATATGAGGAAGAACTTCTTTACTGTGCAGATGACTGAGGACTGTAACAGATTGCCCAGTGAGGTTGTAGAGTCTCCCTCACTGGAGATATTCAAGAACTGTCTGGATATAATCCTGTGCAATGTGCTCTAGGATGATCCTGCTCGAGCAGGGTGGTTGGACCAAATGACCCACTGTGGTCCCTTCCTTACCTATTCTGTGATTCTGTGTGTGTGCATGCACACAGAGCTGTCAGGAGAGGAGAGGACAAGAAACCCGCACAGGTAAGCAGTCATACAAAATTCATAACCCATCTAGCACAGTGTATCTGCTGAGTTCATGCTAACATCAGTAAAGTTGTGGTATTTGTCAGGGTAAACTTATTGCCAGATAAATTCCTTCCTTGATTGAAATATATTCTACTAAGAGAAATGATTCTGCCACAAATTAGGGATGGCACATCTGTCAGTGGGTAATATAATGCTTCTCACCTCCAACACCTCTGTGCTGGTAAGAGTTTGTAAGATGGGACCAGCTTGAAAACAATGTGAAGCAAATTACAATGGAGACTGAAAGTAAGTTTTCCACAAAGCATTAATAGAGTATTTTGATCATAAAGAAGCCTTATGGATCTGTTATTAAGATTATCTTGCCATAATCTTCTTGCAGGGATTTAAAACATGTCTTTAATATGCACCAGACAATCTTGTTAACAAAACCTATTTCTTGTTAGACATATCCTGAGTCTTACCATAGGCAGTGTGCTACTGTCAGACTACATCTTCACAAGTTCTTACAGAATTCTTGAAAATCTCTGCTAATAAATGTTTTAATTTCCTTGATCACATAATGCAAACCGAACCTGAAGGTGTTTGATTGCATTACAGCAGGAGCTGTTATTAAGGGACTGAGTAATTGAGCCAATAAATATGTATCACACCTGGAATGATTCTACATGTACTGAATTGCAATCTATTCGTATCAAGAGGGGATTTTTTAGTTCTAAATTTTTAATTTAATCATTAAAAACAAGTATGTTCGTTTTCAACCAGTGCGTAAGGTAAAGGCAAGAAATTGCTTAGTTTAGCCTCGCTGTCCATATTGACAACAAAATAAATAAGTTAAATTAAGACTGCAGTAAAAAAAACTCTAATGTTTCAATGCTACAAGATTGGGTAATGAAAGAATATAGAGTAACTTTGTCATAGCTGCCTGATGCGAACTGGTATTTGTTGACCAACAAGAGCTTGTGCATACAGTTTATGGTTTCATTGGTTAGGAACCATTTTTCAAGATGTGTCCTACTATTTTGCTTGGAAGTCTTTGTAAGAACTAATTAAAAATGTAAAGCTTCCTTTGTATTGCAGCAAGGATCTTTGTTTTAGATCCGGGAGACAGTGATCCCTAGTGTGACAAGCAGATAAAATCCTGCCTGTGTGTGTTTTTGCCTATCTGAAGTTGGTTTGCCCCTCTGAGGTCAGTGTCACTTGGTGGTCTGTCTGTGTATAATGCAACATCCTTTTTATATCTCAAGAAGCCGTGCTGATTAAGTGTTGCACTGTTTAGAACAGATTGGTGATTGCTGTCCAATTACTGCTTAGAGATCAAGGCGGGGGGAGGGAAGCAAATACATCCTGGTTGAACTGAATTTTCTTTCGTTTCCAATACCATCTATGACAGCTTATTTATCAGCCTTAATAGATGACAGAAACATTATAAATACCAGATTTTTGTGAGAGAGTAACTTCCACAAATTCTTGGGGTTCTTTGTAGAGATGATTTTTTTTTAACGTGAAATTGAGAAGTTAGACATCGGCTCTAAGAACTGCCTCCTTTCTTTTTTTCCCCAAAGGCTAAGTTCATCCTGGCCTTGCAAAAATTTTTAATTGCTGAGCAATTGTTGTTTATTTATTAAACTGACTTTTGCAAATCAGAGTTGTCTGAGAATCCTTAAGTATCTGGACTGTTTAAGCATGAGCTTCTGTGAGAGAGTGAGGATAAATACAGGTGAGTTTCCCTGTTGATGTGCATCATTGGTAAACCCATTGCAAAAGGAGTTTAGATTTGTTGTGGTGGAATGTGCAGCTCTTTTTTTATCCTGCTGATAATTATAGTCAATATCAACTCAATTTCTACTTCAAGAAGAAATCTGTTTAAATATCTCTTGGATAATAAAGGAGTCACAGCCTGGATAAGGTTGGAAGGGACCACAGTGAGTCATTTGGTCCAACCACCCTGCTCAAGCAGGATCATCCTAGAGCACATTGCACAGGATTGTATCCAGACAGTTCTTGAATATCTCCAGTGAGGGAGACTCTACAACCTCACTGGGCAATCTGTTACAGTCCTCAGTCATCTGCACAGTAAAGAAGTTCTTCCTCATATCCAGGTGGAACTTCTGTGCATCAGTTTCTGCTCATTGCTTCTTATCCTGTTCCTTGGCCACCACCAAGAAGAGCCTGGCTCCATCCTCTTTGCACCCTCCTCTCAGATACTTGTGTACATTGACAAGGTCCCCTCTCAGTTGCTTCTTCTTGAGGCTGACCAGGCCCAGCTTCCTCAGCCTTTTCTCATAAGAGAAATGCTGCAGTCCCTTAATCATCTTTGTTTCCCTCCACTGGACCCATGTAACCCCCTTCTCTACTTCCTGTTTTCATTATAACTTCTGTCTTTCTGAGCAATGTGATCTCTAAAGCAGAGACCTTCACAAGTGATGAAGTATCATTCACAGAGTCACTGAATATTCTGAGTTGGAAGGGACCCACAAGGATCATCAAGTCCAGCCCTTACGTGAATGGCCCATACAGGTATCGAACCCATGTCATTACTGGCACCATGCTCTAACCACCTGAGCTAATCTCAGGGTCATTCTTTTAGCGTGTGGGAACCTGTCCTGGCAGAGACACTAATTTACTTCCAGTGGTTGCAAGGAATATGCATCTCATGTACTTCAAGATTCATAATTGAGTGCATTCTCTAGGGTGTTGGAATTTTTTTTTTCAGGGAGATGCTAGCTGCATTTTTTAAAGAATATTGTTTGTGTTGTATATTTGTGGTGGGAGAGTGTTTCTCCCCTTTAGATGGTGTGTGACCTTTACTTCTGTCTGATACAATGGCAGCATGTTCTTTAAGGGATACATGTGCACTTTCCACTAAATGATGCCCAGGCTACTACAAGCAAGGAAGTGTTTTACTAAATTGCAATAGCAATCTTGATATGACTGCAGTAAACTTGCAATAGGCTATAGAAGTAAGGGAGAAGTTACTAGTTATCCTCTAATTCCAGTGTTGCTCTGTCAGTAGCTAGTTTAAGCCATTTACAGGACCCATGAGGGACTTGAGTTGATCTGATAAATGGTTCTAGTTTTTTTAACCTTTTGAAGGACTCAGTTCCAGTAATCATCCCTTTCTTCCCCCGTTCTTCCTTCCCTGAAGGTCATCACATTCCAGTTTCCTAGATGAAATGATGTTACCAGAGTCGTTGCACAACCCGTATGCAAGAACAATTGGTAGGGTGGTGTCTGATCTGTCCTTTTTTGCATGGTCTTGAAAATGAAGCTGCATACTGCCAAAAAAGCTGGCTGCTGGAGAATTGCTGCAGTCCTGACAATTTTTCTAGGCCTACAGTTGAGCAGTTGTGGACAAAGCTCTGAAGTTCAGAAGATGCTTGGACTGGGAAGGGATTTTGGCATCCTGTCTGAGTACTCAATCACTGTTTGGGTTGTGAGTGGGATTAGCAATGGTACCTAATCACTGCTGTTTCCAGCACTGCTTGGTTTGTCTTTGTTGTCCAAGAAAACAGGGTGGAACTGTAGTACCAGTTAACAGCCTGCTACACTAGTGTGTGCCAGTGAGGCTGAACACTGGTTATATGCTTGTTGCATAATATTGCAAACCATATTCAATTAGCATGTGGCATCACTCTTCCAAGTTGCAGGATTTTATAGTGGAGTAGGAGACTAAATATGTTGAATTGCAGAGAAGAGTAGGTGTACAGGATGCAGGGAGAAAGGCAAGCAGACAACAAGGAACCTGTGCCCAATTCTTGTTTGATTCTGGGTGCTTTACTTCACCACAACTACAGTTCTCTTCAGATGGTGATGACACATGGTGGGTAGTGAGCAAATGCCACTGAATATGTTTTCAAGTTCTTGGTAATATTATTGTAGCTCCAAGTTTTTAAAGAAGTAATAATTTCATTAAATTGCTAGGTGGTTCTAGAGTGAAGTAAAAGCTGATAGGCTTTTGAGACCCACAAACCTGAAGAAGGCAAGCGTCTTCCAAATGTGTCAGTTGCTGTTAATAGGTGATAGCATCTCTGTATACAGAGAACTGAAAGACTATTTCTTGAAACTTGTTCACATCACAAAGCACTCTTCGGTCTATAAGGACAAATCTAGAATCATAACCTCTTTTTATTGGGAGGAGTTTAGGGAAGACTGTGAAGCAGTTGCCAACTACAAATTAAGATTGCTCTTTAATCTTTAGTCTGGAAGGCTCCCAACAACATGGAAAAGGGTGTGAATGTGTAGAAGGGAAAACCATAAAGGTGATGAAGTTCCTTCTGTTTAAAGCACTGTAAACTCCGTGCTTGATGGGAACACAGAGAAAACGTATGTATGGCAAAACTGCATTCCTTGTCATGGGAGAGGAGCTGATCACAGCAGTTCTGTACATTACCTTACTACTCCGTAATGGTAAATCTGATTGGTATTTTGATGCAATTGTACATCACTGACATGTCAGAAATTGGTGCATTTCTATGTAGGAGATGTACAGATGCAGCTTTCTCAGAAGGTACCAAAATTAGCTTTTTTCTGCATGTAGTTTGCTATGGGCACTTGTGTATTTATTGATTGCCTCAATATTAGAAATGCAAGTAGTGGCTTTTGGCCCGCTATTTTTAGTATCTTGCAGTAAGCCTGGTTCTTTTAATTTTATTGAGTTTGTTTCTTTTTTTCAACTTCATTTTGCAGTCTGGGGTATTTAAAATGACCAAATAATTCGTCTGAAAACATAAGCTGGGTCTCCAGTAGAGGATCTGATCTGATGTGAATCAATTAAAAATTTAGTTTCATAAGCTCAAGAGGCCTTTGTGTTTTACTGAAATCTTACTCCTTTTTGGGGAAAAGAAATTAAGCTTCTGCAGAAACTCTGGGTGAGAAAAGATTAAGAAATAATGCTATTAATGGAGAAGAGATGTCTTAAGTGACAGTCAGTGCTGTTAAAAATACCAGCTTCTACGCACTAATGATAGGCCAAGTTTTGCATACTTAACAGGTTTCATCCTTTTTGGCTTATGCTGTGCCCTTGGGATTTTGCTTTTGATTGCCTGGTTGTGGGTGGAGTGTCTAATACTCTTGGCAACAAATACTATATAGGTGCTTAAAATTACATTTCTTATGGCCTGGAGCAGAGCTGTGTGGGAGTTGGATGTTCCTTTGAGACCTGGCATTCCTTTTAGTTAATCACCTTAAGTTTTCTACAACTTTAAGGGAAGACGATTAATGTCTAGCAGCCAATTTCACTATGTGGCATAGATCTGCATGCTGTACATTTAATGGTTCGGTTTATGAATCAGCCATCTGGGCAAGGCAGTGTTTGGGTAATCAATTATCCAGAAATATGCTTTGTGGACCAGAGACAAGTAATTGTTACTTGTTATAATCTCATCAATGGCATAGTGCTTAATCTCTTAAGTACATTAGAATATTAGTTGATCAGAAATGCATTATGATATGCTTAAGTGAAATGCTGTGAACCTTTTTCTGGGCAATACAGGAACGTAGTACATTGAGCTAGGCTAGAATTTAATTAACTGATAAATAGGTTGTTGTATGCATATCTGAACAGCTGGAATATTTAAGTTATAGTAACTGTCTAATGTCCTCTCTACTAATTTTGACAAATGTCAAAAAAATCCATACAGGAATGGCTGAATACATGATAAATTGGCTGCTGCCACTTAGGTGAAGTGAGCTGGATTATCAGAAGTAATCGGTTTAATCTAAACCCAGCTCATTTTAACTAAAAAAAGTTAGGGAGCAGACACATGATAGTTCAGCAAGGAGATCTAAAAAGGAAAGTAGTAATTTCCATTAATCTAGACAAGCAGAATAAAACATGGTGAACAACCCCAGCTGATTCAATAGGTTTCTATTGATTATTCAAAGTGTAAGCAAACTCTTCTTCAAGATTCTTTAGTTACTAGTGAATTCTGAGCAAACTTTGAATCTTGTTTAAAAGCAGGTAACTGCCTTTTTTTGCCAGATACATTTTGATTGAAAGAAAACCTGATATGGAAAAACTAGGCACTGCTTGGACTTGATAGTTATGCCTGTACTAGTCCATTCAAACTTGTCAGAAAATGCGTGATTAATCTTGGTTACATGAGGGAGAAGAAACTGCAAATCTCAATTTGCATTTATTTTTAACGCTTCCATAAGCACAAGCAGTACATTAATGTTTTGTACTTTAGTTTGACATCTTGTGTTGCAGTTATGCATGTGAATTACAACACTTGAGTTCAGTCTCGCCTTCATTCCTTTTCTAGGGAGAGCACGTGTGCAGCAGCTAGCAGAGAACACGAGATATTTTAGGAGACGACTGAAAGAGATGGGCTTTATCATCTATGGAAATGAAGATTCCCCTGTTGTGCCTCTGATGCTGTACATGCCAGCAAAAATTGGGTAGGTTTGACAGCATAACTTCTTATCGGTATTCTTTAAATCTAGGATGGTATAAGAATATGATGAGCTTTCTAAATATAAGAAAAGACTCATTTGATTTTTGCTTTTATGATCATTACTGAGTCTTATAAAGTATAGAAACTTCTGTAAGTGATCTTGAGAAAATTGAGGCTTTAGCATCGGGCATCACGAAAGCACTATGGGGAAGCAATTTTGTCTCTATGTGTCATGTTTTAAAGGTTGGAGGTGTGTGTTTCCATTCTATTTATATGTAAAGTGTATAAATGTGCTAAAGAGGAGCTGAAATTGAATAGAAATTAACATTTAAAGTCACTGGAGGAAGTCTTTCAGCTATCTCCTGGATCAGAAGGAGACAGCATTTCCACTGATGAACTTCGAAAATTCAAAAGGGAAAAGCAGGGGGTCAAGACATGATGGGACACAACAACATGTACTTAATGAATCCCAAGTTTTTAAGGGATCTGGATTTAATCATTCACGTATTGGTATTGTAAATACTAATACAACTGTAGCACATAGCTTTATAAATGCTTGGTGACTTGTGGAGTGCTGCGTGGATAATTAAGGCTAAAATTCTGCAAGGAGGATATATAATGTATATATTAAAAATTTTTGCAACTTAAACACAAACCTGATTTTAAGGACAGCTTGGCTTTGATTGTTACTTTTCAGTGTCTGTATAATGCAGTGTTTAATCAACACTTTCAAATTTGGAAATTTAAAATTTCATTTTAAACCGTACTGAATATCTCCAGTGTTTTACTAACTCAGGCTTCAGTCTGGCTAACTACTGTGATTCTGTGATGGAGCAAGCATCGTCTGGCACTTTTTTATGAAGCTAGATACAGTCTTTCTCCACCTTTCTCAGTGTAACAAAGTTTAAAAATCCAGTTTACCTTTATAGGTGCTGCAGAGTATGGTGTACACATCCAGCACACAGAGGCAGCTGTTTCCACTGCCCAGCTTCTCTACCAGTCAGTACAATCTTTTCCCTGGAAATGTTCATGGAAATATTTATTAGCTGAGCAGTTGGGCCGGTAACTTACTTAAAATGAGCAAGAACAGAGAGCTCTGATGAGAGTTGGCCCTTAGGATCTGCATCAGGTTTACTTGATTCTTTCTTTGTCTGTTGCAGTTTGTTTTTAAAATAGTTTGAGAGTACCAAATGGATACAAAATGAAGTGTATCAGGATGCACCTATTTTTAAGGAAAATAGTTGTGGCAGAAAATACGTCCTTATAAGCCTCTTAAGTTCATTGCTACTTCTCACAACAAGGTCAGTTGAAAAAAGGATTAACAATTTACTGTGGCCTGTAGAAACACCCACAATTGCACTGCCATTACAAAAAGGACTGAGATATTTGTGCCTCTCACTGCATAAATCACAGCCACTAATTTCTTTAATCTGCTTAAGTTGAAGACACTGTGTGACAGTTGTGTGATATTTTTGCACCTTCCTTAAAAATATTTGGTATCATATTAGATGATCTCAATTTACTGTGGGGATTCAGTGGTCCCTGTGATACTTAAAAAGTGATACATTCTGTGACGCAATAATGTACTTTAATCAAGTTAAATTCATGAAAACAAAACATCTTGAAATTGCAGAAACATCCACCTTGGGGCATTGCAGCACGAGGGATTCCTTGTATAGTCAAACTTTGGAGCCAAAATCACTGTTTCCTATCGGAAAGATTTCCAAGCTTAGATTACAAATCCATTTAGAAACAGCCTGCTAAAAGACCAGTCTCTGCCATATATAATCTGTCAGCTTTGTTAGAACTTAATACAGTGAAACCTTTTGAGAAGGACCACCTTGGGATTGAATTAAAAAAAGGCTTTTGTGAGCAGGCMTTCTGCCTCTAAAAAGAAAGTACCAGAAGCTCCAAACTGTGGTCTTACTGCTTTTCCTCAACAAAGGTCTGTATGGGTTACCATACTGAGAGCTTCATGCTGCTACTTTGCCACCAGTGGAATAGTTGTGATGATCTCGTTCTCTCTGGCAGTGCATTTGGGCGTGAGATGCTGAAGCGGAACATCGGTGTTGTGGTTGTGGGCTTCCCTGCCACCCCCATCATCGAGTCCAGAGCCAGATTCTGTTTGTCTGCAGCTCATACCAAAGAGATGCTTGATACAGTAAGTGTCTCATCTTCTCTTCCTATTGTTCATGCCTGCTGTAAACAGATATGACAATTGTCTGGTTTTTGTACACTAGTTCAATGTTTGGTACACTAGTTGAATCTAATCTTCAAAGCCCTTTGTAGTACAGCTGGCAATGACTCCATCTCTTTCCTTGCTTCAATAGTGCGGAATGGTTGCTTACAGTAAATCTCAGGACTTTTCTTGTCCTATTTTAAAGGAAAACAGTCTCACTCCTATGAGACAATGCTTTTGCCTTGCTCTTAAAAGGCTATACCTTGCATTGAACTGGTTAGAAGGAAAAAATTCTCCTTTTTCTTGACCCTAGATGCTAATGGTAAGAAGAAAAATAAAAAGGCCTGAGAACCTCCAAAACATTTCTATTCTTCTCAAAAGGAAGCGCCTGATCACTAGTGAGAATTTTTATTCCAAAGATTACTATTCCAGTTCTTGTTTAAAGCTTCAGAGCACTGTATCTTAAATGAGCCTGTCCTAATGAGTCTGTGCCACATGCAATGCCTTACTTACACTTTCCTGCACTAAGCGTGTTCCAGAGGGAATGGAGGCCCCCTCGAAGGAGGCCTGCATCACAGCTAGGAGATACCACCTTCAAAAAGTAAGGATGGCAGTTACTCTCTGACTAATAGAGTTGAAAGAGGATTATATGAATAGGCCTGACTATTCTTAGTATGTTTCAGTGTGGTAGCTACATTCAATTTTGAGTCTTCTGAATAATCTTTTTTGATGGACACATGTACATGGGCTGTCTTAGGTGCTGCCAAAGTTGTGCATTGCGCTTTTTTCCCCACTTTGAGGGCCTGTGACTCAGAACCTAAACTAGGTTGCGTCATTAATTTGGACTTCGTGAAAGGAGACTTTGCCCTGTTCAGAGACCTACTTGAAAGTATCCCATAGGATATAGACTCAAAGAGCAGAGGTGTTCGGGACAGCTGGTGTATTTTTTCCTCCTCCCCTGAAGAATGATCCATCCTGACTTGCAGGAGAACGAATGTGGTGGGAAGCCTGCATGGATGAGCAGACCAACAAAAGTATGTCATGAAAGTGTAGAAGAGGTGCAAGTGGAGACAGATGACCGAGGAGGAGTAGAGATGCAGTCCTGAGCATGCCGGGATGGGGTCAGCAAAGCCAAAGCCCACCTGGAACTCAGTCTGTCAAAGGACATGAAATGCAGCAGGCAGAGCTTTTATGGGGATATTAGTAGCAAAAGGAAGAGTAGAGAAAACGTGGGGGACTGCTGCTGAATGGCACAGGCAATCAGGTGACAAACGCGTGCAAGAGACAAGGGTACTCAGTGCCTTTGTTGTCTCAGTCTACTGGTGAGAATTGACTTCAGGAATCCTGAGACCATGAGATCAGTGGAACAGTATGGAGCAATAAAGACTAACCTTTGGTGTGAGGGAACATTTAAGCAAAATTAACATGCACAAGTCCATGGGACCTGATGAGGTGCACCCACAAGTGTTGAGGGAGCTGACTGTCACTGCAAGGCCACTCTTGATTGTCATCTTTGGAGGATGAGTTCATGGTGGTTGGGGGAGACTCCTGAGGATTGAAAGACAGCAAATGTCACCAGTATCTTGAAGGGCAGAAAAGTGTGATCTGAGGAACTGCAGGTTGAGAAGCCTCACCTTTGTCTTGAGAAGATCGTGGAGAAAAAAAATCCTTGAAACTATTTTCAAACATTTTGTGGACAAGAGGGTGGTTCGGAGTAGTCATCATGGAGTTTGGTAGGGAAAATCATGCCTAGTGTCCAAATATGATCAGGTGGTAACACTTCAATATGTAAACAGCAAATGGGATATATAACAGATATTTCCTAGAGTCTTGTCAAAAAAAAAATAGGAAAATTAGTAAGGCAGTGAGTGGTGTGAGCAGTTTCATAACACGTTTAGTGTCACTGAGTAGTATTAACTTGCTGTGTATCTGCAGTGCTGTGCTTGCTGCTTCCAAGTTGTTTCTGCCTTGTAAAACCTGAGAGATTTCCTAACATGGCACTCCAACAACAGACTGCTTAAGGAGTTCATTCCCAGCTACTTGTCCTGCTACTCTTTACTTAATTATCTCAATTTAGTTGTTTCTGTTCCAAATACAAATTTTGAACCATTATGTTCAGAAAAAGGCCTCTCCTTGGCTTCCTCTCTCCCTGTATAAGGTGAACAGTATCAGAGACTTGGCTCAGAGCATGGTAATAGAGCTGAGTGCATTGATACAAATGAGGGAGCATTAATTTCTGGACAGGTGGACATGGAGTGGGGTTGAATAGATAAGAAGGGAGAGGAAGGAAAAGAAAGAAAACTGAAGTCTCTGAAATCATATTGCTGCAAATTGAGCTAAAACTAAAACTGTACAAACTTGATGTGTGGGCACTACCTGAGCAATCATGAAAATTTTCTATTGATTAGGTTCTTGGTCTTCTCTTTTAGTGACTAGCTGGAGCCTTTGCCATAACAAGCTGCTTTTGTGGGGTCTGTATAAGTACCACACTTGCTCTCTTCCAAAATCTATCTGTAACTTTTATTACTCTGCTTAAAAACTTATTTTCCTGTCAATTCTTTCTGCATTTTCCAGAAAATGTTTCAAGTTTTGTGCATCTAACATAAGACTCAGTGCTAGAGAACCTCTGTAAGTGTTAAATGCACTAAATTGAGGAAATGCTTGTTCAATATATTAGAGCCTAAGAAAATTAATCCAGAGGAAAATGAGGTGTGAATTTTGAAGTGAATGAAGAAATCCTGGTTTAGCTCAGTATGTGAAGGCTTTGTTCCAAGTTAGCGTAACTCCTTTTAAGGTTCAAAATAGCTGCATGCTCAGAACCCAAAACACTGGCAAGAGGAGTTAATAAGGAGCAAGTCTTTGTGTCAGTGACTTTGTGCTGTGTTTTCTTGTGATGCAGTGAAAGGGGATTGATTTCAGGCAGCTAATCATTAAGGCAGCCTTCAGATCTAATCCCTCTGCTAACTGTGGCAACAATATCTAGGAGGAGGAAGAACTAAAATGATTGAACTTGGGGAGAGCTGGCAGACAGCTTCTTCAAGTCACTGACAGAGAGGATAACTTGGTATCCCATCCGTGTATTTGTGGATGCTAAGCAGGGCTCTTAAGGCATTTTTTTAAACAAAATTCATCCAGCTTTGAAGCATAGGGAAGAGAAGCTTGTATTGCAAATGGTGATATTTGTAATGCTTCCTTGTTCTTAGTAAATATACCCACATAATGGGGAACAGTTCTTAGTCACAATTTTAACTGGTTTATGTAAATAAAACTTTCTTGCCTGAAAATATTTGGCTTAGGATCAGAGTGAAGTCCCTCATAACCTGCATCCTTGCAGGCTGGTGCTTTCTTTTCAGTGATGAAAAATATATTACACTCTCCTAAAGTCAGAGTACACCAATGCCATTTCCTTTGTAGTCTTTGCTGGTCACATGGCCCTTTTTGTTTTAAATTAATAAAATCCTAAATCTKCATTCAAGAATAACAGTTAACATACTCTTTCAACAGAAATTCAGCTTTAAATTGCTTCCATATGGGATCTTTACTTAAAGCTCTGACAGACTGTGCCCACACTTTTGTTTTGTTTTGTTTTGTTTTTACTGAGGTCCAACTTCTGGGTTTGTCGTTCCCCCAGATTTTGGAGTGCAGAGGTTTTTGCTGCCAGATATAACAAACATGAAGGGCCATTGTTTAAAGAAACAAAACCTTGAACTATCCATCTAGGAAATAAAAACATGTAGGGATATTAATCCCCATCTGCCAACTGTCCTGGAGAGACAAGCATTTGACCCAGAACATGTTAAAATTGGAGCATTAATGTTGAATTAGGGACATTCTGAAGGAATGCTGAATGACCGATCTTAATAAATTTACAATTCAAAGGAGTGAAGAATGCCAACCTTTGAATTCAAAAGATCACATTGGACTTGGAAGTAATCTTTTGAATTCATTTTTTTGTCACTTGTCTATTTAAAAAAACTAGTATCACATACTATTGCAGATTTGTCTGCAGCAACTGATTTATTTTGGACCTTGCTCCAGGAGTGTTCTGTAGAGAAATGAAGTTTAGGGTTTGGCTTTTAACAGACCCTATTGTGGACCAATGTCTTATCAAAGAGATTGCAACATAGTGGAAGTATGATTAACTGAGCTGGGACTTTCTTCATTTCTTACGCAAGCAGACGTTTGATCCCTGGTAAACTTCATAGCATTTGAGTTCAGGTCAAAATGGTGAAAGGTTGTGCTAATTCAGTAGCAGTGTTCTGGGTCATCAGTTGCTTCAGTGTGGTCTTTCTGGCAATCTCAGTGGGACTTGCTTTCTAGGGAGAAAATGCTTGGCGTCCTAACCAGAATAACTTTTTATTTTTCATTCCTTGGATTGTCTGGCAAAAATCTTCCTCATGTTGTTTACGATACAGATCTTGCATCTCTAGTTGTATATGGACAATGCAAATTAACCAAATGTAGATAAAACAAATGCATCTATAGAACTTGTTAGCTCACTATTGTAGTTTGTTTTTGCTATTTTGCAATTTAAAAAATACAGTAGATCAGGTATGCTAACACACGTTTTCATACTGAATGATACACAAAGAGGAGTCAAACCTCCATGTACATTTTTTTCTGCTTCAGCTTTGTAACTTCCAGGAAGGGAGGAACATTATTCTCTGTTTTTCTATCTGTGAATAGTCATAGGGTTTGCTGGATATTACAATCCTGTTTTGAAACTGGAGTAGTCAGGTGGATGCATAGGCACTCTCAATTAAGTGACCAGTGCTGTTGATTTGGTCTCAAAATTTCTGAATGTTAAAATAAATTAAATCCTAAGCACTTCTGAAGGTACCAGCTTCTAGCACAGTAAAATCTCAAGTAGAATGGCTGTCGGAGTAGTCTACAGTTACGCTTAAAGGAAGATGTGCTGATAACTTGCATCTGTCTCCTCTGTTGATCTACTGTGGTCTCTTTGTCAGGCTTTAAAAGAAATCAATGAAGTTGGGGACCTTTTGCAACTGAAATATTCCCGTCGCCGTTTGGTACCTCTCTTGGACCGGCCGTTTGATGAGACAACATATGAAGAAACAGAAGACTGAACTCCCTCCATGTGCCTCAGTGGAAGGGACACACCCCATGGGACACTCCGTGGCACACAGGCCACAGCATCTGTGAACAACACACTTTTGACTGCTTAGCATAAAAGACATTTTCTCACAATACTGAAGTGGCCACGTCAGCTCTAAATGGCATTTTGTAAATAGGGAGAGGAGAAAAAAAATTCTTTGATTCCTGTGTCTTCAGGGTCTGGCCCTAGAGGTGCTTGGCTTTATTTTTTTCTTGTTGCTTTTTTTTATTTATTTGTCTGAATGAGTTCACAGCAACCCAAGTTGACTGTGGCTGATTAGTTCAGACTTTGTATGCACCATTAGCCTCCCAAATGCTGGCTGAGATGTTGTGAGCATGTGTGACGCTGGCATGGCAGCATTTTCAGTGTCACTGCTAGGTGTCTGATCTTCCCAATATGGAATGAGCTGACCTCTCTGTTTTTGGAGACTTCCTAGAGAAACTGTTGATTGCTAACTTTGACATATTTAATAAGATGGATAATCAACCAAAGTTGGTTTTTTTTCATTTGCAGTTACTTATGTTTAAAACTTGAATTTAGCCTTTTTAAAATAAATGTGTTGTTGACATGTCACTGACAGGACCATTGTTCCCAAACATTATTTAGTTTTGTATGCCACAGTCAGAAGGACTTCTGGAACTGTAGCCTCTTTTCCTTCCCAGTATGGATACCAGATTGTCTTCTGGTTTTGACACTAATTGTCCTCTTGATAGAGGGTAAGTGATGGAGAGGGGTTTTTTTTTTTGGTTTCTGTTTAACAAAAAGGAAAAATGTGGGGTTTAGTGGGTGTTTCTTTCTCACTTCAGGTTAGTTTCTCTTGCTTTAGAATCATCGTAAAGTCATGAATAAGTCACTGTTAAGTTCTAAAAGGGTGCTCTTGTGTTTAAGTAAACTACAGCAAGCCTCGTGCTTCTGCTTAAGATAACCTCCTCAATAAGCAGGCCTGTACAATGGGTGACTGTTAGGAGAACTACCTATTTCATGCAGATCTCTGAAAGACTGCTGCCCTTTGCCACGCTAATTCACTTTCTTGTCATATATGAGGTGTTCTTCACTGGCCTTGTTGCGCATATGGACAACTTGGATCTTGGAATCATACATTACATTTTGGCTAGCCAGCAAAGTCTCCTTTCTGTGTAGGCCTTCCCTGAAGAGAGAGAATATCCTCACAATTGCATGTAGGTTGACATCTTTATTCTTTTATATTTCTGTTGCTGATGAACACTGATCAAATCAGCGTTCACTGAGCCAGTTGCTGTTTGGAGTCTTTATTTGCAAGTTTCATAATGTACCTGTGTTTAAAATAGATTCCTTTGCTCTAACACATCTTAGAGCTGGTCTGCTACTTAGTCTTTACATCTTGAATTCTTTCAGTGAACAGAATGGATCAGCAAAAAGGTACCAACAATTCTAAATAGGAGTCAGGTGCAGTATAATTTGTTTCTATATTTTGTACTTAGACATACAGGATTTCTGCAAAGATAGTAAAATGTTAACATTGTGTCAATTGGGTTGGGCCAGCTCTTCAGTTTGGGTTAGCAAGATGATTTTTGCGAGTGACTGAGGTTTTAGAAACAGACTCATCATCGTAATACTAAAGCAGAGTGCAGCTCAAAGCTCTTTGCATGGTGCTGCGGAAAAGAAAAATTAAATTTTTTTAAGTTGTTTTATGTTCACTCTGCAACTAACAGGGAAGGAGTGCTTTGGCCACTAGAACCAAGCAGTTCTGCAAATACATCTGGTGAGTTAACGCAGAATTGGCTTCTATTTTATAGGATATCTAACTTCATGCATTTCTAGATCTTGTTCCATTTTACCATTGAATTTCAGAAATTTAATTATATGAGAAGAACTGAAATTGACTGTTTGAAAATAGGTCCAGATAACTATTTCTGTCTTAGTCCATTAATGTTGGTTGGCTCTTCTTCTGGAGCCGAGTGTGTGCAGAGTCTGAGAAGTCTGTATGTACAACTTGGATAGCTATGAAATAGTCTCACATGTTCAAATACAGAGTGAATAAAACACAGCTGAGCTTACTTTCTTGCCCATGTTCTGCCCAGGACTAGCTCTAACATTCCAGCAGGTTACCTGCTTTCTGACTTCAAGGAAGCTTTACCTCAAAGAATTACTTTTTTTTTTTTTCCTCTCTGGATTGTACTAGGGAACAAGAGGAGGTTAGTACAGGAAGCCCTGACTCCAGCCCTGATCCTATTAGCTTGATCATGGAATGGTTTAAGAGCAGACAGAACTGACCAACTTAAGGGCTTGAGTCAGTAGGTAGGTGTTTTGAGCATTCACAAATGTACGGTGTGTTTGTCTGCTGTGTAGTCAAGTCAGTTTGAAAACTGTGATGTATTAGGTTAGAAGTGGGTTCTCATAGATTCTACAAGTCTTGAATCTTAACCTTGTCTCTGGGAATCAGTTTTAGACCTGTTTGTCTTTAGAAAGGAAAAAAGCATCTGGACAAATCTTCATAATATGGATAAATCCTGTGTAATACTTCTGAAATTGTCAGTGTTTAAAAATCACTAGTGTCCATTTGGTTTCTAGTTGCACTTGTTGAGGAAGTTGTGTTCAAGCTTCTGCCTTTTAGCATCTTTCTGCTGTGTCACATTGTCTGCATATAACTTTGAATTTTGGGTTGCAAAGACGCTTCAGAAATAATTCTGGCAGTTAGTAGCATTTGCAAACTGCTTGGTTACATTTCAGCCTTGCCATATCCTTTTTGGGAAGCAACTCCCCCCACTCCCCTCTCAGAAGCCTTTTGTTCAAGAGAACCTGTTTTGCCAAGGTCTGGTTAAAATAATGAAACCTGTTGAAACTGTTTCTGAAAAAGTAAGAAGTTACAAGTCCAAGATTTTGCACTTTTAATTCAGTAATTCACTGAGCATGAAAGCCAGGAAAACATTTTTGCATCTATTAAAAAAACTCCTCTCCCATGATGGAGGGAGCAGACAGTACTGGTTTGTGCTAGGCAAACATATAGCATCTATGCTGTCACGGTATGTGTAGGATGGATTGCTGATTTGATATTTATGTACTGACCAGAAATCTGTCTCCTTTTTCTCCTGGCAGTAGAAGTGAATGAAAGAACCAATCTTGAGAGATCACAAAGGAAGAAAAGCTGCTTAAGAAATAAGACTTCAGTCCCTGCCAACTTTTCAGAGACATTCTAATTGAAAATGACTCCTGGTATTTCTTAAGAGATGCAAAATTCAAAAGAAAATGAAAGCTGCTTTTGAACAAAGGATTTTGCCCTGTACTGTATATTGGCTAAACCTACTCATAAATATACAATAGTTACCTTCCCAGTACCTCTCTGAAGAACTTAGCAAGCTTTTGCCTCTGTTGAGCAGAGTGAAGAGTTTAGACCATTACTGTTTTTAAGGCTAATGGCCATATTCTTTCACTCGTAAGAAAATTGAGAAGCTCCTATTACCAAGCATCAGCAAAGAGTGGGAGATCTGCTTCCAGGTAGAAACTGGCCTTCCTAAGTAGACCTTTGTCTTAAGGAACCTGATTCATAGTTTTTCTTTAGTTCTTTGGCAGAGAAGAAGCCAAGTTTTTTTGTGTCAAAATATTCAGGGCTTTCATTTTTGTTTTTTACACAACACAAACTTTTGTATAGGATGTATATGGTATATTTAACTCTTTAGTTTCTATATCTTTTCCCTTCTAAGTAGCATCCTTAATGAACAGTTCTGGTTCTTGAGTTACTGGTGTAGCATGCTTCTGCTTCAGGCAAAGACTCAGGACTGAGTTGACCAAACACCTTTCTGTGATGAAGTCAGTCAGTGAAGGAATTGCATCATCCATCCTCCTCTTGCTGTTTCCTCTAAGTGCAGAAGTCATACTCACTATCAGAGCTGCACCTTCACACAGAAAAGGCAAGGGAGGTGTGCCCATAAAATCAGTGGCTCTGTGGTCTGTGCATGAAGGACTGATACAGCAGAGATGGAGAAAAGGGGTAGTCAATTATGACTTATTCTCAGCTGTACAGGGATTTTTCATGTGTACTTGAAAAGTATCCCTGAAACAAGAATGCAGCTTTCAGTGCCTAAAGGAACACTCCTCTAAAACTTCTCCACATCAAGTAAATACTTTGTCTCCTTCTGTGCAAATTTTGATTTCTTTACCTCTGAAAAGCATTTGGCTTACAGCTGTTTGCTCATTCAGAAGCCACATTATCCATTCAGGGAGATCATAGGAGAGGTTGGAGGAAAGCGTGAGCATGGCTCTTCATTTCATGTAAGAGAACACCTTGCAGCATTGGATCTGCAGCACTATGCATGAGCCCCCTTGCTGCATCAGAGAGAAGGAAACTTGTGGAGATGTATCCCAAGATACAATGTTCAGTCAGAATTTATACAGTTTATATATATTATTTTTACAGTTTATATGCAGCCTATGAAAGTGTCAAGCATGCTGGGGTCCGTGGGTGGCACCTTCTGCATGGAGATTTGAGGCACCTGCAGTCTGTTCTGTTTTAGCACTAGTGAAGTGCTGAGCTGTTCAAGAATGCTTAGTATGACCCCTCAGTAGGTGCATTGATGAGTTTGGTGCTGGACCTGGCACCCAAGTGGCATCGGACCACTGTTTGGGAAAAGCACCAGTCATTTGACCTTGAACATGGTTTTAAAAGAAAGGAAAAGAAAAAAACTCTCATGCCATTCTGATGGCTTTGTAGTCCTGTAAACATCTGCAGCCTTGCAGTTGTTCACCTGTTCAAGAACTCAGACATAAAACTAGAGCACAAATAAAAAGTGTTTGTATGAAGTATTGTGCTTTATCTCATTAAAAAGAGAAGCATTTGCTGCTGACATTGGAGCTGTTGTGGTTTATATCCCCAAAAGGGGCTGGGTGAAGCAGATGATGACTGTGGTGTGTGTTGAAGGCCTTAAACTGATTCTTGGTATGAAGAATTGAAATTAAGACTGACCTTGAAGAATGCAGTGGATTTTAACCCATGGAAGAATACTCTGTGCTCTTAGTTAAGCAGTATGTACTGCTGTTTTCTTGGAAGGGAGAGGTTCAAAACTCAATTTGTRTGTGACCCCTGACTAGCAGCTGTTCAAGGAGATGTCTGTACTTTGGAGCCAACAGTAGTGCAGTTCTCTGCACTGATGTTCCTGTGTAGCTTACATAGTTCCTGTGTAGTTCCATCGGTAACTTGTTCCTGGGCTGATGAAAGTGGGCAACGTATTGAGAGGGTCAGGGACTTCAGAACCAGTGGCAGCTAGCAAATTCATTTTCTCAACAGTAGGTGAACAGGTCTCACATGAATATGTCAAGGGTTGGTGCCGTTCCAAAAATACCCGTGGTGAGGTGACACGTGCACCAAACCATCTGACTGTTGTAAACATTCCTTTTTTTTTTGCCAAAACTCATCCTATTCGGACAGTATTTCTGCTACCCCCTAATGGTATATTAAGCTTAATGCATCTCTAGCCTCCCAATATTAACTTCAGACCCATTTGAGAGAGAACAGAGGAATGCTGGAGCCTGAGGCTTTGGGCTAGTAGCCCCAAAGCCAATGGTGGCCCACATTTCCACAAGCCCTGGGCAGAATTACCAAGTCACAGCACTTTGTCTTAAATTGCACTGTAATCTTATGCCTCTGTGTTGCTATAATGTACATATATATTGATTTTTTTGTAGATAAGACATTTTAGATAAAATTTTTAAATGGGCTCCCCCCAAAATATTTTATGCCAGATGTCTAATTTTTTTTACACTCGTGATTAACATGAATATGGATGCTCTGTGGGCAGGGAAAAAGATAAATGGATGGTACATTGGCTTTAAAAAGGTAACAATGCATGTTAAAAAAAAAAAAAACACTGGAAAAACCTGCTTGGGAAAAAAAATTCGTTCAAATATATTCTATGTTCTGCATAATAAAGACTTTAGAAAAATACTATATTGTGGGTTTGGCTTTTTTTTTCYTTAATGCTAATGAGGCTTTTCCCTATTAAGGGACCAAACCCTCTTCCACTTCCTTCCCCGTCCCTCTCTCACCCACCCCCAAAATAAAAACCTCACTAAAACTCAACACATGAGTTTCATACTGGAACGACTGGATAAAACCATAGCCTGTTTGAGAGCTCAGGCAGATCATTGTTCCCCTCTAGCCTTGTACTCCAGAGCCAGGAAACCTTGCATGCGAGATGGATGCCTAGCTGGTTTTTGGCAGTCTCAGGTCTATTGCACAGCAACAGCCTTGACACGCAGTCTAGAAAAGCCACTTCTCTTGCGGAGAGACGCCTGCAGCTGCTCTTCCTGACGTGCAGCACTCCTGCAATGAGTGCCCGCCGGAGCTCGGTGCTGGCCCCAGAAAGCTGCTGCGCTCAAAACCCAGGCTGCTACCCTTGGGTGCTGTTACAGTGTCAGGCTGCTCTCAGCTGTCATGCTGCTAATGAGATATTTGAAAGGGCTTCTTGATCCATCTCGCATGGGATTCTTGACCTCACATCTGTCTTGCAGTCTGTGTCTTGTTTGAAACATTTCCTTCCATTCATCTCAGCCCTAAGTCTGCATAAACCAGATGTCGGTATTTGAAAAGGAGGTGCAGGTCCTGATTTTAGCTGTGGGTACACAAATGGGCCCAGGTGATTTGCAGCTTTGTGCTAAGGCTGCTGTAGAAATGTTGGGTTTTCCCTTCTAGGTGTCCCTTTCTGTGACCGTGCCAGCACTGGCACTTTTCCTTAGTGGGCTGCAAAACCTCCTTTCAGTGTCTTTCCCTAGTAATTTTTTCATAATCCTTTCCCTAATTTCCTTCATGGGCTTATGAACGCCTGTGGACATCCTGGAAAAGATACTCTAGACCCCAAGTAAACAGCCACTCCATGTTTCCAACAGGCTTTGAGGGTTGGATAAGATGCTGCCGGCGCAGAAGAGAGCAGATCATGGAAAAAAAGACTTGAGTGGTGGAAACTTCCTCCCGCAATTCGGGAACAGCCAGAGCTTTCACTGGGGAGCACAGAGCCCCGTTTCTGCCTGTCGCGGGCCGGCCCTGGCGTGGGGAGGCTCGTCCCCGCTCTCCCGCAAAGCGGCCCCAGCCCTGGCGCTCGGAGAAGGGGAAGGGGCGGCTTTTGCAAGCTCTTCTCCCCGAGGGCGCGGCAGGAGGCTCTGAGCCCCCGATGCGGCTAAGCCCCCTGGCCGGCGGCGGCCCCGCTCCCGCCCCTCCGTCCAGGGCGCCTCCATCCTCCCCGCCTCGTGCGGCTGGGCCGGGGCCGCCGGGGCCCGCGGCCGCCCCGCCCCGCCGGGCGGGCGCTGCGGCGGCGGGGCTGCCCCGGCGGGAAGCGCCCGGTGCCGCGGGGCTTGTGCGAGGCCGGCGCCGCCGAGGCGCGGAACAAAGAGCCCCGGCCCGGCYCGGCCCCGCCAGAGGGGCAGCGCCCCGCGGGCACCGCCGGGTGGAGGGGGCGGCGGCCGCCCCGGCCATGCAGCTGCCGGGAGGGGAGGAGCGGAGCGGGCGGTGGCGCCCCGGAGGGGGCAGCACCCGGAGGGAGAGGGGGGAGGTCTGGCAGTGCCGGCAGCCTCCGAGCGGGGCAGGGGCGCGGCGGGGCCGTGCCCGGGGCCGGCAGCCGCGGCGGTCGCCCGGGAGGGGCTGGACCGCGCTTCGTGCGAGCAGGAGCCTCTCCCCGGCGAGCGGCTTCCCCTCCGCCCTCCGGTGCCTCGCGTTGCCTGCAGAGCCGCGGCGGCATCGGGGACTGACTCGGCAAGGGGAGGAGAAGAGAAGGAAAAGAAATCGGATTGCCGAAAGGATTAGGAAGCGGGGTGGGGAGGCGAAACCCTCTGCCCCCCCCCCCCCGCACACATTTGTGAAGCTTTTCAGAGTTATCCTTCAGCATCAGTGGTACCAGCAGGCAAGCCCGGGGGAGCCGCAACAGCGGAAGGTGCTCGGCAAACTGCAAGAGCGATCAGAGGGAGCGGAGCGGCCCGGGCCGGCGGACCCTGCCCCTGCCCGCAGGCCACCGCACTTCCCAGCTCCGGTGTTTTATATATATATTTTTTATTTTAATTTAATTGTTTTTCCCCTGCTCCTCTCGCTTTCTCGGAGAAGGACAGGATTTGGAGCATTGCAGACGGGCGTGCTGCCGGACCGCCTGCCCTGGACGTGCGAGGTGGGGAGAGAGGAAAGGAGAGATGCCTCTGATTAGAGGGAAAGTCGTGCTCATCCTCGGATTCGTCTTCCTGACAACTTTCCTGGCTGCGGTGAGAGGGCTACCCGTGAGGGGGAAGCAGCGCAGCAACAGCCCGAAGGAGAGGAGCTCCAAGCTGGCGGAGGTAAGGCAGTCTTTGGGGAAATATGGAGAGCCGGCAGGGTGTTAGGGCGAGCCCTTCCTCAGTCTCTGCACCCCCTCCCGTGCCCAGGAAAGCTGAGGAGGGCAGCCGGCCACCTGGGCGGTCACCGGGGCTCCCTCGGAGGTAGTTGTGCATCTCGGACGGGAGCAGCATCCAACACGTGTCCCGCGGCCCGGCCGCCCAGAGCTCCGGGGAGAGAAGCAGCAGCGGGGAGAAGCAGGGTTTGGGCCCCCCTCTTATGGGCTGTTTCCTCATTCGCCGAGAGGCAGAGCCCTTTCCCGGCCTGCGGCATTCTCGGGCAGCCTTAGGTCTTCGCACTGCACAGAGGCTGCAGAAAAGGGGATGCTTTAGGCTTTCTGAGTTCGGGGCCGAGTGCCATGACCCGGTGCCCGGAAAGATCCGTTGCCTCCGGCGGCCGGCATCTCAGGTGGGAGAGAGGGGTCCGGCTGCAGTTAAATTAGCAGTTGGTGCCTTGCCAGGAATGACGAATCTCCTCTATTATAAACCTGAGACATGACGGATTTCAGCCACCATCTCTTCTTCCCTCCCCGCCGAGACGGCCCAGGGGCAGGTTCCGAAGCGGCCATGCTCTCTTCTCATTCCGGCAGCGTGCGCCCCCGCAGTGTCCCCTGGGGCAGGCAGCCTCGGGAGCCCCTCGCCGGGAGGGGGAGCGTCCCGGGGCTGCGCCTCTCCCTCCTTTGAGTGCCGGATCCTGGCCAGCGCTGGCTGCCGAACGCGGATTGTGGAAGGGGAAACTTCAGCAGGCAATGAGGGACTGGTCAGACTGGGAGCCAACCGGTGAGACCTGATGGGGATGACAGGAAGGGAATGGGAAGGAAACTACCAGAGCAGGTAGTAAGAAAGACTACTGGATGGTTAAAACAAGCTGTTTCCATCTTGAAACTGTTCTCTGGAGGATAGGTCATTCAGGCAGCAAAGCTGTATTTAAAAAGTACTCTTCCAAAGAATGGTACAGCTAAAAGTAGGTGAAAGGAATGATTGGGAAAAGTGGCGATAGGAGAACGTTGAGCAGGACAGCGTATGAGCAGCTCAGTCCTCGCTGGCGGTACGCAGCAGTGTGGAAAGCAGCAGATTGGATCTTCAGTGTCAGACTGGCAGAGGAGGTGCGAAGTGATGGGAATATACCTTATTGCTAGTTAGTGCCAAAACAGGGTGCTGATCTGTGGAGGAGTGATGCTGGCAGCTCCTATCGGATGCACTAAACTCCATTCCAGCATGAAATCAGGGCACAAGTTGAGGAGGGAATCTGCTACATGGAAAGCCTGGCCAAGGGGCAAGGGAGGGCACAGGCTGCATCCAGCCAGGTACCAGTAGTCAAGCTTGGTAATGGTTTTGAGTGGAGTGTGCACTAAGCAGATGCAGAGAGGGATGATGTGCTGTAGCCCTGGAAATACCACGTTGGTGCTGTACTTTACTAGTGAAACTTCAACCACAGACATAGATGCAGCTTCAATTGCCAGGTAAATGCTAGGCAGGGTGACCTCAGGCTCCGCCTGCAGAAAGAGTAGGGATGTACACTTGAAATCCAGGAAGGTATTGCAGCCCTGTGGTGGGGGGCAAGGATAGAGACAAGCTGTCTGTTAGAAGGTTCTGCATGTCTCCACCAAGGGACCCTGCAGCGCAGTCTCAAGCTCCTTTTTATCTGACATCTAAATACACGGGAGAGCGGGCAAGCTGCTGTCAGTCCCGGTTTGTGAATGGCTGTGAATGGGGAGCGTTGTGCGGCCAGCCAAAGATCACACACGGCACTTACACAGCGCGGCCTCTGTCCCCGGGACCTTTGCTTCTTGCAGAAATACAAACATACAAGAAGCTTATAGGCAAAGGTTTGAGGGTGGAGGTTAGGAGCAAGGAGGAAGTTGAAGAATGGATTCCTCTGGCAGTCTATTTGTGCTCCTGTGCGCACCCTGCATCCCTCGGAGTACTGGCTGCACAGTTCTCATGGCAGGGAGAAACCAGTAGGTATTGGCATGTGTCTTCTAGCTGCGTTCTGGGATGAAATCCTCTCTTTCTGGTGCATGCAGGGGACAATTTAGAGCAGTCATGCCTGGCTGTTCGAACTAAAGCAGAGAGCACAAGCACAGCAGCATGGTGGTTAAAAAAAAATCCAGAGTGATTTTGGGTCATACACACAGATGGTTCCTGTTGCAGCACTGATACGTCCTGTCTCTATGGCAGCAGGGCAGCCACAGCTGGAGTATTGGTTACACTATGGGTAATGCCCTACAGATGTGGGTAGAATGAAGGGGGCTGTGAGGAGAAAAATAGAAATGACAGAGCAGAGCAGATAGACAATCAAAACCATTAAACAATTACATAACTTGGACTTACTTTAATTTAACAACTTTGTTTAAAGCAAACATTTTTCCTTGGTTTAGAATTTAATGGGAATTTTTGTAATCTCTGCTGAGCCTTTGAGTTGCACTTCTATACTAAAATAATTTAGAAAAATTAAAGCAATTAAGTTTTTCAGTAAATTTTTTGAGTTAGAAAGTCTTCTAATTGTAGGAAGGATGGAGGGAACACATGCTTTATTTTTGGGCAATAGCCTTATCAGTATGTCCAAAGTCCTGTACCTCAGTCAGGATCCATTACTACCAGCCATTACCAAAGGAATTCAAGCAGGTACTTGCATTTACATTTTCTCAGCAGTGACAGTGGTCAGAAAAGCTTTGCCTGAATTACACTATGCTCAGCATAAGCAACAGATGTAGTGAGAATATTTTGCTATTTCTTCAGTCCCTTTGACTAGAAGTTGAAAAGGCAGAATGAAAATGTTGAAAGGCAGTTTTCTTTCCAAACTGTGACTTAAATCTAACAAGAGAAGATACCTGCTCATTTGGAGGTTTGTTGATGTTTGGAAAGGCACGTGGGCTCAGAAACAGCAAACAGGTGTACAGCAGGGTTTTTAGAAGCGCTTTTGCAGGTTGGATGCATCATACTTTGATGTGGGCAGAAATGTGGCAGGACAGAGCACCGACCTCTAAGCGGCTCTTCAGATTTGGGTAACTTAATAGTTGGAAAAGCTTGTGCCCCATGTGGAGGCAAGGTACAGCTCATCACATCACTTAATCGTTTATTTATTTATGAAGTCAGGAGGTTTAAATGAAAAATATGTTTTGATAAACTCATTGGATTTCAAAATATTGGCTCTGAACATTGTTAATAGATGTTTGGATTCTTTCTGACTGATACCAATCAGTTCTGGTGCTCTTCTGGTAAATAGAAAACAGCCAAAGTCCTAACATGCTAGAAATGTAAACTTAGGAGTGATTAGATCTGTGTGAACCGACGCAACAGCTTTAATATTTATGCATAGGAACAGGGAACAGTGATGGGGGTGTTGGAGCATCCCTGCAGTGATGAGGTGTGGCAGAGCAAGCCAACAGTGTTTTATGGAGGGTCCAAGCCACCCAGTCCAGCTCTGGTGGGTTTGATGGGTGCTCTTTTGCAGGAGGGAACCACTCTGAGAGAGGGGCCCAAGAGCAACATCAGCAAGCTCCCCAAAGCACTTGGGGCGTTACTGCAGGGCTGGGATGGGGCAAATCCAGGCTGGAACTTGTTGTTGGAGTTCCCCTGGTCTGAGGCTGTGAGCAAAGCAAATCTGGCATCTGCGATAAGAGATAATGGAAGGCAACAAAAGAAATATCAAGCGTAGCATAAAGTCTGAGTTGGCTGCAAATCAGTGGGTTTGTGCAGCACCTGATATGACTGGCTCCTCGCCTCTGAGAAATAAGGAAACGAGTAACAACAGTATATAGTATTTACTGGTTAAACCGGGCAGTGAGAATAGCAATGGGAAACTACATGTAAAATGGAAGGTCTACACCTGATTAAAAATCATCAGTAGCAATCTTGATTTAAATCAACCTGCCCTGTGCATAAGGGCATGTGAGTGCTTAAGAATTAAATGTATAGCAGTGATGTGATGCCTGGCTGGAGGTATCAGCAGGGAGTGAAGGAGCTCCAAGGTGACATGGTGTGGCTGTTCTAGATAAAAAAGTGTTAAAGGGAAAGAAATATCAACTGGGCTCGAGTGGAGTTTGTCAGGAGACTAAGTCGGGGTATCCCTGTCATTTGGGAGACCTAACATATCCTAGACTCATTGGTTTGGGGAGACCACTGGGGTGATCGGCTGCACAAGCACAGAAGTCTGAAGGAACCTGCCCTGTGCCCCCCTCCCCCAAGCTCTTGCTCCCTCTTGACTCCTCTAGGGCTGTCTGGCCAAGAAGAGGATCTCAGTTTCCCCAGAGCCGTCTCGCCCTGCCGTGGATCTCCAGCTTGTGTTGTCACCCGTGTCTGCCCTGCGGGGAACACCTTGCCGCGCTGCCGCCTTATCGGGAGAGCCCAGCTGGGGTACGAGTGGGCAGCTGGGACGGTGCTGGCTGCCTGCACAGCCAGATCCCCGCCGCCACTGCGGGCTGTGTCAGTAGCAGAGTCATTTTGCCTGAGGATGTGCTTTTTACCTTTTCATTTCTTCAGCAATTAAGCGTTCTTGTCCCTGGCTTTGTCCTTGGCGGAGGTCGGATTTGTGGGTACAAAACGTTCACTGAAGCATCCTTCCGCTCTGAAAGGCGCTCTTTGTGCTCAGGGAGGTACTTCGCCCTTTGTAGCAAATTTCCTTTTGAGAAGTGCCAAATTATCTTAGTCAACACAGTTGAAAACCCTCCCGCCCTGGGGCTGAGACAGCAGCAGAAACAAAGAGGAGCCGGGTGTAGGGAAGCTGCCCAACAAGGGGGCTTCTTCTCTTTTCACTGCACAAATAGGTCTGCTGCGTTCCCATTGTTACAATGAAAGGGGTTCCTGTAAAAGGCACATGTAAGGGGAAGAGATTAGGCATAAATCGTCCCACAAGATATGGCCCAGCACTCTCTCCGGGTTCCCAAAAGTGTCCAGCTAGTGCAGGCCTTCTCCTTAAAGACAGGCAGGCGGGGAACTCATCCTGCCTCCAACCATGATCCCTCCCAGGCCAGTGGGGTGGTGGAGGGAGTGCGCTAGAGATTAATTCCTGCTTTCCTCTTGTCAGTGTCTTAGAGGTAGGGAGTGCAAACTGAGAATATTCTGTTTTCCATAGCAGCAATAAGTAGTCTTTCTCTCAGAATAATCTCCAAAACAGGAAGCCTGACATCTCCCATAGGGAAGCCTGAGGATAGTCTGAGCTGCAGACAGGCCAGCAAGGTGTCCTGTGCCATCCAGTTCCTTCAAAATAAATGTTGCCAGCCAGAGGCTCGGGTTTTGTATAATATACTGGAGCAAGGAAGAGATTGCAGCATGTTTCAATGTTAAATCGTTTTTGTTTCAGACAGAAGCTTGCAAAAGCACAGTGCAAGGACTGTTTGGTTTTTTGTTTGTTGTGGTAGAATGTTTTTGCAAGGACCCTTCATTGGGCAGTCCGATGCTTTTATGTGGCCAGCTGTAAAAATCAGCCTGGATGGTGTTGCTTCCAAGCAGTTCAGTTTCTCCATGTTCTCTCTGTGTAGGGACTCCAGGGGCTTGTCTTCAGAAGCTGTTTGAGATGTACTTTCATCTCAGTACTTACGAGGTGAAGACACCAAAAATATGGTGACCTACCTGCCTCTGAGTCCTAGGTGGCCCTTGGCATGAAGGTCACCAATGCCTCCTGGGCTTCTGGTTGGTTTAGTCTCCAGGGCAAGGATACAGTTTCAAAGGAAACAAAATGCAGTAAATTGTTGCCTTCTGCTGTCCCCTGGCACCACTTGACAGGCACGAGGTAAAGACCTGGCTGAAGACACCAGGAAACACCCGTGCATGCAGGGAAGAGGTGGTGAGGTGTAGGTTTATCTTGGACTAGGAGCTGATGGTTGGCCCAATCTGTCACGGTCTTATCTAGAGCTCAGGACTTGGGGTGCAAGGCAAGTATGGGAACATGTCCCAAATCAAGGGAGCTGCTATCATGTAGGGCTCAGTAGGAGGCTGGCACATGGCGTGGGTACAGTGCCCTTCGGGTGAGCCACTTTGCATGCCAGCCTTGGCAGCCTGAGCCTGGGGCAAGAAGGCGATCTCTCCTGTTTCCCAGCAGCTGAGCCCCCAGGCACCTGCTGGCTCAGGGGGCAGTATTTGCTGGATGGCCTGGAGTTGCTGCAGGAAATGTCCCACCAGTGGAGAATCGACATCTCTTTGCCTCCCTGGGATATCCTCTCTTCCCCACCGCTTTGGCACTCCCTTCTGCGGCCCTCCGAGCCCTCCCCTTCACCTGCAGCCGTTCCCAAAGCAGCCAAAATCACAGGGAATGCCAGCTGTGCTGTGCTGTGCCGTGCCATGCAGCACCTCCAGCGAGACAAGGTGTTGTACAGATGTCTTCATGTACACTGTTCCCAGCACCTTCCCCTCTGGAGACAGCATAGTTTTATTACATGCTAAGGCTGCCAGCTCCTTAAAAATCAGAGCTGGCTGGGGAGGGGAGCTGAGCTTGACCCCAGGCTGGGGAGCTGCAGCCAAGCACCTGGGGCCAGGGCTGGTGGCTGAGAGTCATCTCAGCTTTGCCCCTTCAGGAAGACGAGATGCAGCATCCCTGCCTGAGTCCCTTCCTGTGCAGTGCATGAAGATGCTCCAAGTCTGGCTCAGGTGCCCATTTTGTCTGTTGTTGAAGGGATCCCTGAGAGATTTGCATTTGTTTGGTTGGCTGCATTACTTGCATGAAGGGGCAGCCTGTGCATCCTGCATGGGACAATGGAAGCAGGTGCCCCCTGTACTCCCTTCTGCCCTGTGACCCCCCCACACACCACAACCTCTTCTAGGAGGCAGGAGGAGGCTTATGTTGATCTGGTCCTGTCAGTTTCTACACCTGCTTTGCAATATTTGGGGTTTTCTTCCTTTTGCAGTTTGGCCTGGGCTGTGGCGGGGAAGGGAGCAGCAGCTGGAGCAGTCAGAGGGTTACGGTGTGCAGACTATCAAATGCGGATCATTAGCTGGAACAAGTTAATGGTTACTGAAGCACATGGGGTTTAGAGCTGGAACAACTTAGCAGCAACTCCCTCCAATGCATTAGGAGCTTATGTGTATTACAGCTCAACTATGTTAACAGAAAACACGTGCCCTAGGCAGGAGCATTTGCCAGAGAGCACCAGAGGGTATGGATGTGTGTCTGTTCACCCCTCTGGGGGACCTCTCCGTGCAGTCTCTGCAGGGGCCTTGCTCCCATACCCATGACTGCAGCAGAGGTCTGAGAGTCTTCAAGTAATGGGTGCCTTGCCACCACCTGGTGTCCTTGCAGCAGGCAGTACCCATCAAGGGTTGGCGCTTGGGACCTGTGCACTCGGACAGAGTCTCCGGTGCGAGGACAACCCCATCTGCTGTGCTGGGACATGTCAGTGCTGCCAACCATATGCTCCAGCTGCTCCACTACAAGGCCTGTGTGGTTCATCTGTGTAGAAAGCAGACCAGTTCCTCCTTTGGGGCAGGTGAGGAGGAGAAACTGGGCTGTGGTGAACCTTCTCAAGTGTCTTCTCCAAGTATGACATGGGAGACACACATCTATTCTTGGCCTTGCTGCAGGCTACCTAACGGGCAGGTTATTTTCTTTGTCTGCAAAATGGGAGATTTACAGCATTTGTCTCAGTGTTAAAGAGGGACAGGATATGGTAGAGAAGCATTTGCCAGTGACATGACCGTGATCTGCATGAGGAGGGCAGCAGCTCCCCATGGTGAGGTGAAAGGCCACCAGGCTGCTACTTTTCCTCCTTGTGTCACAAGTGATCTTGGGGAGCGAGGATGCCATGGGCAAGTTACTCGTGAGCACGCCCACAGGAGAGCCGACTGTGGTGAGAGGAGCTGGGCTGTGCCGGGTGTGTATGGTGAGGAGCATTCTCAGTAGCCTGGACAACCTCCCCATTTTTGGTGTTGCACAAAGTCAACTATGCTGTGTCCTTGCTTCTCAAGGAGCTGCGTCTCTGTGCTGTGGTGTCTTCTGCTCCAGGGCTGGCTATGTGTCAAGGGCAACTGAGTCACCGACCTTGGAAAGAGTTTTGAGATTACAGTTGTTGCAACTGTGAGACATGAAAATAAATGTGAAACATGAGGAAGCCTTTGATGCTGCCTCCTGCAGCTCCTTACCCAAGACAGTTGGGATGAAGCTAGTTAGAAAAGAAAGTGATACCATATGATCTAAAGTATTTTGATAACTGCATGAAAATTATATTCATGAGGGCGTAATAATTATCTGCACAGCCCACAGTTTGCTGCCGGCTCCTGCTGGTCTGTCATAAACAGGATCTGCCCACGTAAGCATGATAACCAAGTGCCTTGTCTGCTCCATGAGTACTTGTAGAACTCTCGTAAAACCTAAAGGGGGTTTTTATTAAAAAAAGAACAAACCAACAAACCAACAAAAACAAACAAACAAAACAAGAAAAAAAAACAACCCAGCACCCAAGTATGAGTTGATCCTGAGGTGGGCCGGATACTACAGCAGTTAGGAAGTCATGGTTCTGCTCTTTACTTGTGCCACAGCCCCTTCACAGGCAGGAGTGTAACCCAGGGCACAAGAAGAGGGAGGCAAGTGGAGGAATTAACTTCTTTAAATTACCTCTGGCAGGTCTTCCAGACCTCACTGGTCAAAATCATGAGTGATAGCTCCTGCTAAGCCACCTGCCTGTAAGTCTAAATGCATTGTGTTTGATGACTGGGATTCTAGCTCAGAAGGTCTTACAGACAGGAACAGGAACTGAGTGGCATCTTTGCCTTCCCTGTTATCTCGTAGGTACCCACCCAGCTCTTGACACCTTTAGAATCTGCTGTGCTCTGTCACGGCTCTGGGAAATCCCTTAAGTGGGTGATGAGCTGATGGGTAGCAGAGGTCACTTGCCTAATGTGTGTCCCGTGGATTTTCCATCTGGCTGAAAAACTGGCGGTAGATGGGTTATGTGCTGGTGGATGGGTTATGAGCCAGGAGGATCAAACTGCAACCCTCAGGAGGCTGCGGTGGTTTCAGCTGGCTGGGCTAGAAAAGCCCTTTCTTTGAACAGTGTCTGATAGAGGAGAAAGCATGCACTATGGGAGGGAGGCATCATGGCATACTGCATTTGGTCCTGGTGATTACACTGCTGTTCAACTTTACTTTATTTTAAAGAGACAACAGTGTTACTTGTTAGCACTAGAAGAACCTCCCCTTTCTCCCAATCCCACCAGCAAAAATTGTCATGAACCTTTCTGCAAACTACAGCCCCAGAGCTAACCTCAGACATGCTGGGTTTCCTTCTAAAGCAACCAACCAGCCTCCTCTACTTCCAGAGCTTTATAGTATAACTTTATAGTGAAATCCTGCTCTGGAGTTGTTCCTGCCCAGTTTCAGTCCAAAGATAATTTTTTTAATACTTTCTCCAGATCCTTGCAGCTCATTTAGGTAAATATAAAAATAAAAGTTTTATGGTAAAAAAAAAAAAAAAGAAAAAAATTTTGTACTTGACTAATTCATAAGTAGGCAAGTTTGCAACAGACTGCAGGACAGATTTTAAAATAATGTTGAAGAGAGCTTGGGGGAAAGAGTAGGAAGGTCTATTCAGGAAAAGATCAATAGTTCTTCTGGTGGTTTCTTGTTTCAATACAGCGTGGTAAAACTGTTCAAAGGAAACCTAACACAAGCAGTAATGATTAAGCAACAAAAGCCCCCATTCCTTATAATTATAGCCCAGTGTGATACCAGCCTTTAGCAAATACGTCATTTTCTTCACTGCAGTGTTAACAAGCCCAAAGCACAGCCTGAACGTTGCCTCTGATCTGACTGCTGTGTGCACAGGTTTCTTTGGTTCAAGTTGAATGAGTTTATGTGCTCAATAATTGGCTTGGGATAGGTGTGGGTAGAAGCTGCATCCTCTGAGCTTGTCCTATGGTTGTGACTTGCTTGCTCCACTGGCTGCTGATGCACAAGCTCCAGCAGTGCTTCACTCCCAGGGGAGTTCTCTCGAATGCACTTGGATTGGTTTAACCCCGTGATGAGGGGCAGCTCCACTCAGCAGTGTATGTAGTTACAAAGAGCACTGCTGCTGAGTGCTCTGGCAACTTGCAATGCCTACAGAGATGCTGAGGAACGTGCTGGAGGGACAAGTACCTGTGGTTATGGAGGCAGTGTAGTGGTGTCCCTGGTTGCCAAAGTGCAGTACAGCACAGGGACTAGTCTGTTGATGTTTTCAGGTTTTAAACTGCTGTAGTGTGTGAGATGTCACATCTAATAATTTTTATGTAAGAGCTGCAGCACATGAACATTGGTCATTTGCTTTCTTAATCCAGATTTAGTTCAAAGCCTTAGAGACATTTATAGAAAAATCACAAATTTTAGGAGCAGAAGAAATTTATAGAACCTTGAATTTCTTCCCTAGTGCAGACGTAGTACTCATGTGTTGAGCCCAGTGATGTGGGTTTGACAGTCTCCACAAGAGAAACTCACTTTTCTTGTTGATTTGTTCCTATGGTTAATTACCTATAGCATTAAAAGCACAATCCTTATTCCTCAGTTAAATTTGTCTGGCTTTGACTTGGACACACTGCTTCCTATTATGTGTTTCTGTTCTGGATTATTGAGTCTCTGGTGCCTGATGGATTACTGCCTTAAAGAACTGGAAAACTAAGTCATTGCTTCCTTTTTTCAACACGACAAACAAATTGAACTGTACAAGTCTTTCACTGGAAAAGTCTTTCCATCCCTTGAAATGGTTTTGTGGCTGCTCTCTTCATCATCTCCAGATTTTCGAGCAATTTTAATAGAGATGTATGGACTAGAAATGGGAAAATGTCGGCCTTTAGTCTCTAGAGCAGTGATGTGTGGCCTTTTTCCACACCTTTTCCACACACCTTGTTGCCCATGTTATGTACAAAGTAGGCATGACACTGAGGTGAATTGCTAATGAGTTACTTCCGCCTCCAAACATCTCTTCTAAGTGCCACAAGGTGTTTAGGTGGTCAGCCCTACTTATGGGAGAGCCTGGACTATGTGGGAAGGGCTTCTGGGCTGGTAGGTAGGTGGGTGTGGTCCTGCTTATAGCCTTCAGACAAAACATGATCTTTACAAATGGAAAGTCCATGCTCTTTCCTGAGTGCTGCCCCAGAGTTTATCTCAGGTTCCTGCCCTGGGAACCCTTATTCCCAGCAAGGTAGGATATACTAAGTGTATGCAGGAGCAGCTATGGCAATTCCTTTCTTCAGCTTTTTCCTTTGCTTGATGCTGGCTGGTTGGAGGAGAAGGGTGGAACTCGGCTGTGTGACACTGATGCCTTCCCAGGACTGCACTGTGCTTCTGTAGGGTGGTGGCAAGGAGAAGGGAGCTGCTGATGCCAAGCTCTGCAATGGTTTGCAGACTTTCTCCTGTGCTCTGTAGAGAGCGAGGGAGTAGAGTGTTCCCTCTGGACAAGCAGTCTTCTCTACCCTTAGCCCACTGCAGTGGCTTAGCTCCAGGTTTGATGGCTTTATCCAGCTGCTCCCTGGATGGTGCAGAGGAGAGGGTGGGTGTCACACAGCAGGAGTGCAAACCTCGAGGGCAGCTGCTTGTGTGGCTGTCAGGGGACCTTTGATGACTTGGAGAAGACATATCTGGTGCCATGGATGCTCTGACCTGGAGGGAGCAGTGAGCCTCCTAAGAGCTTGTTAAATCCATGGATTGATTGACTGGGGCAGGGCGCTGAACAGAACCTTACTTGGGAGGGACATCTCATGTGGAGACAAATTTTAACCCAGGGAAGCTTCAAAGCATTGCAGATGTCAACAGGAGGGAAGCGTTGTGTGGTACAGTGTAGTGACCATTGCTGAAGGGCTCTGGGCCATCCAGGGAGGCCACCGCTGTCGTCCTTATGCCTCTGGAATATTTGGGAGCTCTGTTTGCCCTGCAACACTCTCGCAGCCAGTTCCCCTGGAGCAGTTTTACATTTTCCCTGTGGGAACAGTACTCTGAATTTCTTGAGCTTGTTTGGGCGTAAAATCTGAATTAGGCACTGAGTGTAGATTCGGAGACTTTGAATCTGTTCCTGGCTTCCTTGCTCTGGTGTCCTTGGGTGAGCTTGGATCTTGTTGTTAGAGGAGACTTCACTTTTCATGTGTATTAAACTGGGATTGTCTGTGAAACGAATTTACCCAGGCCAATAAGCTCTTTGCAAATTAGGCAGGAACGCCAGCCTCGCAGGGCTGTTGTCAGTGTCTTGTGCAGGGGTTGTGTTGGGCATGTGCAGCTGGCAGCAAACCCAGCACCGGCARGCAGTGTCATACAGCCAGCACTGGGACACGGCCAGGTTTGCGCTCTCAGCCCCCCTGACTGTTTTTGTTCCACCTGGCCTCCTCCTTGTTTCCTGCCAAGGAGTCCTGGGACATGACAGGAGACCTAGCAAGGAGCTAAGGCACCGGGAGAGAGGCTGAGACAGAGCCAGACATCATTCCTATGCATCCTTCTCAAAACTGTTGTGGTTTTGGATGGGGGCAGAGGGAGCTGGGAGGAGAAGGTGCATGTAGAGGGGTCTGTCTGTGCTCATGTTTGCTGCCAGCAGTGCCACAGGAGCCCTCTAGGCCAGGGAGAGGGGCAAGCTTCAGATGCTGTCTCTGGGCAGCACAGGCTCTCTCCTCCCCGCAGCCCTCTCCTCCGGGCCCATCTGGTGAAGTCTGTCACTGGCCCTTCCCTGCTTTGGGCAGCAGCCAAGGGACCAGCACCGTCCCTGCTGCTCTTTTCCCTCCCCCGGGGATGGAGGGATCATGGGCTTTGATGTGCGGGCACAGGGCTGGGGACAGGCTGTGTGCGCTCATGAGAGTCTGGCCAGGCTCCAGCTGCCTTTGAAGTGCTCCAGTGATCAGGATGAAAGGGAGGGGAGTCCTTCCCCAAACCATCTGGCTCTAATTGCAGGTAGAAATGCCTCTCTGCGTCCCCCCCCGCCCGGCGCCGTGGGGAGGGGGCACTCCGTGCTCGTCGTTAATCCCACGGCTCTCGACGGGGCTGACGCGAAGGGTGAGAGCTTGGGAACAAAAGAGGTTTTCAGCTGGGCAGCGAGAAATGGGCAGCCGCTGGCGGAGATGCTGGGGATTCGGGCACCTCTGCTCCCAGCCTTGAGCTGCGGGGCCCTGCAGATCTTCCCAAGGACGTCCGTGCCACGTGGGGGATTTGCCAGTTGTCCCCATCTCCGGTTTCTCGGGCACACTGGAGCCTGCTGGCCCCTTGACTCACGCTGTTTTCGTGCCAGCGTGCACCGAGTGCGGGGACGAGGAACGTGGGAACTTGGTGCGAGTGCAGTCATTTGGCAGCATTCGCTGGCCGCCTCCCTGGCCCCCCTGGCCGACTGGTGCTGCCTCTCCAGCAAGACTCCCTGCCTGCTCCCCCGGCTCCTCCTGGGACAGGGCTGGCTGCGAAATGCCTTGTGCCCCTGCAGTGGCAGCAGCATTTAGAGCCATTGGCAGCACTCGCAAGTGAGTTTTGTTGACTTGTTCGGCTGGGCATCTTCCCTTTGCCAAAGAGCTAAAGGTAGCTGGGTTATACCTACCAGCAGTTTCTTTCCCTCCTCATGGTAACCTTTGGGCAGCATCTGAAAAATGAGATGTCTCAATTAAACCCGTGTTGCTTGAAGTCATCCGCCCTAATACCAATACCACAGAACAATTCATTTGGGTGAGATTTTCGCCCTTGTAAAGCCCTTGTTGTAAACTTTTTATATAAATACATAAAATTATTTAAACATGAGCTCTGGTAACTCTGTGACCAGAAGCAGCCCTTGCTGTTACCCATCTCCAGGGGCTGAGCAATGGCCAAAAAGGGAGAGCAAGAAGTGGAAAGCCAGGCGAGATGGGCAATGGGACAGCAGAGGGGTGCAGAGAGGATGGTCATGGGCTTGGGAAGCACCAGTCTGAATAGACTTGTAGGTTCAGGTGTAGGAGGGCTGAGCCCTGACACAGCACAGGACACTCGGTATTAACTTGATTGATTAACATGTTAATTGGTATCCTGGTGCTGCAAAAGGTGGGGTGGARGAACTGTTTGGTGCAGGAGACCAGACCCCTCTTTGCTGAGCAGTGGTTTGCTCCCTGCCCTGCACTGCCAGCCTCGAGAGAGATTCTCACTGCCTCTTCCCTCTCCAGGTCTCAGCCTCATCCAGCCCCGGTTCGGCAGGGGACGAGGAGCTGCCACCATCGGGCAAGGCGCGGGGGCTGAGGCGGAGCGGGCAGGCTGGCCCGCGGCGGCACAGGCGCAGAGGCGTGGCCCAGCAGGCTGCCAGGAGCCCGGTGGTGCCCCAGCCCGGCAGTGCTGGCYGGGAGGAGAGCCTGCCCTTCATGCTGGACCTGCAGAACTTGCCGGGGCTGGCCAATGTGGACCTGAGTGCCCAGAACCCCAACATCCAGGTGGGGAGTGCATCTGGGGGTGTCATGGGGGGATGTGGGTGAGTGCTGTGGTGAAAGTGGTGCTCTCCAGCCGCATTTGATTGCCTAAGAGGAAAGATCTTGTGAGCAGGGTCTGTGTGGCCACTGTCATGTCTTCTTGGTGACTACCAGCTGCAGATAGCTGGCATGGAGAAGCTCCTCGACAGAGGAACTTGCTCACAGCCTTTTCTCTGGCCCCCCCAGCCCTTCTCCACACAGCAAGAGCAAACACTCCTACATGGGTGACCTCTCAAATTCTGAGGGTTGCATTGGCACCTCTGGGTGACCACCAGCCCCCCTGTGCCTCCCACTCTGTCCCTGATGAGGTGAGACCGTTTGCGCTCCTCACGTGGTCCTGCAGCCCAAAGTGTCTCTGGCCTCTCAGGCTGGGATCAGTGCCTGGTCTGGTAGGTCAGTCACAGAGCTGTGCCCCAGCTCACTCACTGCCTTGCCTCGTATCTGCCTGCCAGGTGACCATTGAAGTGGTGGATGATCCTCAGGCCGAGATGGAAATGGACTTGTTGAAGGAGACAAGCAATGACTGGTCTCTGACATCCTCTGAGTGGCTGTCCCACAAGGACCTATTCTGGCCCCTCTTCTGGGAATACACTGACCCTGCTGAGGGGGAGGAGGAGGAAGAGGAAGAGGAAGAGGAGGAGGAAGAGGATGACAACCTGGATGTAGAGGACAGGGAGGAAGAAGAAGAGGATGATGATGAAGAGGAAGATTACACAGCAGAGTATGAAGAGGAAGAGTCCATGCTTAGTGGAGTGGGAGGTAACTGGGACCAGCGATGGCCCAGGCAGAAGAACTGGATCTTTAAGGAAAAATACAATTATGGTGAGTTCTCTYGGGATGTGCAGTTGCCTTGCAGACCAGCACTGCCCTCCCCTGCCCTGTGTGGCCCACAGCCCTGCACCAGGGATCACAGCACACTCGTGCTCAGCTCCTATTAAAAAATAAGCAAGCATGCCAAGGAGCAAGGCAAGCACTCATCTGGGGCTGCCAGCAGTCAGACATGCCAGTGTCCTGGTGGGAATTGTCCTTGCGTGTAATCAGACTGGAGCATGGACTCTAGTGAAGGCATGGTCAGATGAGAAATACAGTGTAAATGTTTAATGACAAGTGCTGCTGCCATCAGCTCAGGTCCCTGCAGTGACACCGGTGCCAGAAGCCTTTTCCACAGACCTGGGCACACCCCAAGAGGGGAGCTGCAGAGGGCTAGATGGGAGGTGGTGGTGGGCAGATGGGCCAGGGCACCACAGCAGAGCTCCCTCCGGCAGCTTCCTGGCCATGACCCCAAAACCAGCCAACCTTTGCTAACACGTGATGCTTCAGCATCATGGCTAGTGCATTGGGCAGGTTCAGTGAGTATGGGGTTGGGCAGCGATGCCTGTTTGGGTTGGTATGACTGGGAGCAAAGCTGTGAGAATGGGAGCCTTTGCTCAGGGCTGCTTCCTTGGGGCTGGCGGCAAGGACAGGATTGGCCCTTGGCATCGCATGGCTGAGCACCTCTGTGTGGCAGCACTGTCCTTGTTCAGGAATGGAGGCAGAGCTGAGGGACGTCCCGGGTGGCTATTGTCTCCCCTCGTGCTAAAGCTTGGCTGAGGTCCCTCACTCTATGCCTCTTCCCTGCTGTGCACAGACTATGAAGATGAGGAGGAGTGGAGCCCATGGTCCCCTTGCAGCATCACTTGTGGCAGCGGCAACCAGAAGAGGACTCGGTCCTGTGGCTACGCCTGCACAGCGACGGAGTCGAGGACCTGCGATCTGCCACACTGCCCTGGTGAGCCCCTGGCCATATCAGTCCTTGGGTACTGTCTGACCCTGATGTGGGCTGGTCCTCCACTGCTGCAGGCTGGGCATTGCTCATGCTGCAAGAACTGATTATGTTTAATGTGTTCAGGCTAATGATCATGGGGCTTTGTTTCCACAAAGAAGCTATGATTGGGCTTCATGGCTCCCCAGGCAGTTGTGCGGGGCCCAAGGGTGGTAGAGCTGGCATCCACCTTGGTGTGTGACTTCTTGCACCTCTCTCACACTGGGAGTTTGAAATCCTCTCCTGAAGCTTATTGAGAGCCGGCTGTATCCACTGGCATCTATATAACTAACAGCCTCGAACAGGTCTGTCGGGCCAGTCTTGCTGCTGGCCCTTCCTTCCAAACACAGGGCCATGTCACCGAAGAGGTGGCAGGAGAGGGGCTAGGAGATGGATGGTATTTGGTGCGCATACAGAGGGAAAAAAACACCATTTCTCCTGGTATTCAACCTGTCTCTTTGTTTTGTTTTTTTTTCTGTCTCAAGGAGCAGAAGGAGAAATGGTCTTCCCCACAGAGGAGACACCTTTCAAAAGCGACAACACCACAGAGCTGTTCAACTCAGGTCAGCCTCTCTCTCTGCCTTGCACTGGGGGCTTCAATGTCAGACCTTGAGGGGTCGTAGGTGGCTGGTGGGGAGGGCTCTGCCAAGGGCTCCTGTGTCTTGTGTCCAGACCTAAGTCTCCCAAACCAGTACCATGTGCAGGCTTCAGTGGTCATGCTGGGAAACCCAGTTGCTCCCACAGCCCTGGTACAACACGGTCCTGCTTTACGGTTCAGTGGCTGAGGCCAGCCTGCTGCGTGTCCTCTCCCATGGGGGAACGTTGCCAGCCTGGCTCCAGCACAAAACCCCTTCCCTCTGTCACTGCCCTGGGGATGGAGCCTGGCTCCAGCTTGTCCTAAGAACCTGGCTGCTCCTGCCTGGTGGTTGCAGGCTCCACTGGTGGTGGTGGCATGGCTGCAGGCAAATGGCAACTGGGTAAAGTGGGGTGCAGAATGTGCGTGCCTTCACTCTTTTGGTACCCTCCCCCCAGAGGTGGACAGCTGTGAGAAGTGGCTGAACTGCAAGAGCGACTTCCTCACCAAGTACCTGAGCAAGGTGCTGACGGACTTGCCCAGCTGCCCCTGCTCCTACCCGCTGGAGGCCGTCTACAGTGCTGTGAACCTGCGGGATGAGCAGCAGGGCAAGAGCTTCCGATGGCGGGATGCCAGTGGCCCCAAGGAGCGCCTGGACATCTACAAGCCGACAGCACGCTTCTGCCTGCGCTCCATGCTCTCCCTTGACAGCACCACCCTGGCAGCCCAGCACTGCTGCTATGACGAGCATACCCGCCTCATCACCCGCGGCAAGGGGGCTGGTGTCCCCAACCTCATCAGCACCGAGTTCTCCCCAGAGCTGCACTACAAGGTGGACATGCTGCCCTGGATCCTCTGCAAGGGCGACTGGAGCCGGTATCACGCTGTCCGGCCCCCCAACAATGGGCAACGGTGTGCTGACAACCCCACCGAGGAGGAGTACCTCTCCCAGCTGCAGGAGGCCAAGGAGTACTAGGCACAGCTGCTCTCAGAGGAGCCACAACCACCACTGGCTTACACCCCTGCGCAGCCTGGCGAGCCCTGGCCCTGCTCATGGGCTCCTCAGTGGTACCAGGCAAAGCGGGGAGGATGTGCTGTCTCATCCTCTCAGAGGGGTGCCTCAGCCCCCCTCCGATTTCTGAGGGTGCTGGAGGTTATTGTGGTGTGGTCCCTGCCATGCCACCCAGGGCAGTCCTGCAATCTGGGGCTCCTGGGCTGGCATGTGGGGAACAGCAGGGGCTGGGAGGTGTAAAGGGGACGAGGGGCTGCTCCTGTCTGCTTTTATTCTCTATGACCTTTCAATGCAACCTGAAAGCTGAGCACAGGGAGAAAAAATGAGCTCAGCTCCTGCTGGCTTCGTGCCACGTCTGAGAAGCTGCTGCAGGCATGGCTGCCTGCTCTTGCCTGTACACCTGCCCTGGCACACTCTGGTTTATATCTGAAACTGGGGGTAGGTCTGCCTAGAGAGCACAGGGCTGTCCCAGACATGTTTACAGAGCAGGGCTTCCTGTATCTTTGGGTTTGTGCATGCACGGTTGGGAAGGAGCAGGAGAAGGCTTAGCAGGGTCCATGGGTCCAGGGGAGGGGGCTGCAGGGCAGGAGGAGACTGGCTGTCTGGGCTTCCTTGGCGAGATTGCCTTGCCATGAGGGTTTTGGCTGCCAAAGCTATGCATGGGTGGACCTCAGAGGAAGTCAGCACAGAGGACGCACCACCTGCGTGCATTTCAGCCCCTCTGCCTTGGTGCTTGGAGGAGCAGGGTGGTAGCACCTGTACAAGTCCCAGCACTAGCCTGCTTCCATACCTTGGCCCCCTGGCAGTCCCCAGAGGGTCTCAGTGCTCAGGAACACCCGTGACACAGCCCAAAAGAAAGTCCTGTGTTTCCCACTCACAGCCCTTGCAGGGGCAGGAGGCACCTTGGCCACTGCTCATGCCATTGCTGAGCCAAGCTAGGCCCTGCTCCATGCTGTGTCTGCCCAGGTCCCCAGCTGCTCCATGCTGTGTCTGCCCAAGTCCCCAGCTGGAGGCAGCCCAGACAAACGAAGCCGTGGGCACCCCCTGCACCCCTTGGGCTCGCTGCCAGGCCAGGCTCACAAGTGTGGCTTCAGAGGAGGAAGATACACACATGCTAGTAATGTCAATACCTGATGTCCACAGACCATGGATTGTGATGCTCTCTGTTGGCACTTTGGTCTTGCCTGAGTTTTATTCAGCTTTCCACAGGTCTATGGCACTGTCTCCCAGCATATTTTGGAAGCTTTTCTGCAGAGAAACTATGCTGAGCACCTTTATTCCTGGACATTCAGTTGCTGAACCTGGCAGAAACTTCRTAGCTTTTATTTAACAAATTTTATGCATCAGGGGAAATAAAAGAGCAAGTCAAGCACACCTAAAGAAGAATGGAGTCATTTCTGCACTAGAGGTTTCACCCAAGGCTGCCAGCTACTCCATGTACTTCTGCAGGGCACTGCTGAACCAAAAAACTGTCTGGTTGCAGAGGTCCTTGGTTGACCATCCTGTGCTGTCTGTCCTTACAGGAGCTTTCTCCAGTGTCAGTGAGTACACATGGTCTGAAAGCTCTTTGGGGAGTCTTTCTGGGGACATTTTTATATATGTTGAGTGTATGTGGATCCTTTTGCCTTGGTTACTGATAGAATATTGCATCCTTGGTCATCCATACCTAAGAATTAATAGCAGGTAAAACAAAAGTATTAATGAAGTTATTGCTGAATTATTCTTATTTAACTAGTATTCCACCCTTGTATTCCTAGACTCTTAATATGGCTTCTATCAAAATACAGGCAGACATCATCCATTTCCCAACAGGCATGCAGTCTGAGGTGACCAGTGTTATGTAAATGGTGAGAAGAAAGAGAACCAAATAAGCAGGGATGGAGACCTAGACCSTGGAAAATTTTCATGATCACTACATGTTCTCTAGCCCAGATGGTCATTCACTCACTAGTTTTTGGCAAAGAGGTAGGTCATATAGAAGTGGTCAAGAGGGGGTGACAGTGATCTAGTGGCTTGGTTCTGGGAGCCAGGAAGCCTCAGCGACATGGATGCAAACAAATTGAAGCCGTGGAAAGATGAGCTGGTTAACTTCTGTCATTCAGCAGAGCATCTTCATATTCCCATACCATATGCCACCATTAACATCATCAGACTCAGAGGAGTTTATTTACCATCAGTGCAGACTTCTTTAAAACAACCTCCTGTTGAATGTGCCTAGTGTTCAGTGTTGGACACATGCATGGAAGCAGGGCTTCTACAAACAGTCTTTCTTGAAGAAGGCTCAGAAAAGCTCAGTCAATTTGTTTGTTAGACTGGCTGCTCTCTAAGGAAGTGCTCTTACAGTAAGGAGWGTTACCCAGGATTAGCACCCTCCTCCCCCTCTATACTGGCTATGTCAACCAGTCTAACCCCCAGAAAAGAAACTATAATTTCTGTAATAACTGGAGTTCCTGTCCAAGGGCAAATAGAAAACTTTCTTGCATTGATACCCCCCTGTTCCCTGCTGCCCCCACAAAAGCTAGTTGAGAGCCAAGCAGCTGATCTACTTGGCTGCCTCTGTGATTTGGACAATACAGGCACGAGAGGAGCACGAGAAACAAGCAGTTGTTCCTCATACAAGCACCTTACACACCGTGAGGCTTTGCAGAGCACCATGAGAAAGGTAGACCTTAAGTGTTTATTTTTATATCCCATCGAAGATTCTGTCCAGCCCAATGCTATTTAAGTGATGAATCTCTAAGCTTTCACTCGTTAAGTTTATTGTGGTTTTTTATATATAATATATATAAAATGTCTTCTATTCATACAATATTTCATAGAGAAGAATTCTTTATTCTGATGCTGCAATAAAGCACTTTATAAATGTCATGCTGATGTCATTCAGTTGGGACTGAAGCATATGTTGCTATTTGTTTTGGTTGAGAGGGATGACACTATGCTTAACGCTACATGTCTTGGGTTCCCAGCCCCAGCTGGGGCCCTGGTGGCTTTGCTTCCTACCCTTAACATTTGCATTTGAAGATGTCTTGCTGCAAAAGCCACAGGTAAGACGGACTATCCAGAGCCCACCACCACAGCCATGGGATATGTGAAGTTCTGCTTACAGGAATGGAAGCGTCCTACAAGAAGACCTTCGGGGTCAGTGCTGAGAAGCAAACACACTGCCTGTGCCTCAGTCCTAACCTTGGGGTTTATTCCATGGTGAGCCTGGCCAGAGCTGGGTACTGGCTGACAGTCCAGCACACTGCTTTAAGCAGGTGTTGAGCATGGAAGCAGGAGGAAAAAAAAACCAGCATCATCCCTGGAAAACTGGTTTGGCAAACCACCTCCAGAGCAAACAGCTCATTATAATTGCAGGGGGATTTGCAAAGCTTTCTGGGCATCACAGCTTTTTGTTGCTGTTAATTTGCTGCATAAATCATGACCACTTCCAAGCTCTTGCTGTTTCCAGCTGTCTTCTCTCCTTCTCCTTTTGCTTTGTGCTGGCTGCACATCTGTCAAGGGTTATCTGCTACTCCAGCACGGGACTCTGCTCCACAGCTGCCTGGCACCATTGCTGGCACCTGCCTGGGGGGAGCAGGTGACTCCTCTCAGTGAAGATGCCTGGAGCTTCCCACTGGCCTTCTGCAATATCAAAAACTGCATGCAGCTTAAGCCAGGGGAGCAAGCTGAGCTCCATGCTGCTCAGAGGAAATCACTCTCCCTGGAGGGGCAGTCAGCAATTACTGCTGTGTATATAACATGCCTAATGTGCTTTTATCCTCTGCAACAAGGCCCTTGCTGTGCTGGATGCTGAGCCCTGCTGCGAAACTCCTAGAATACAGAAATCCCACAGCCAGAGGATGGTAGCAGGAAGAATTCCTGCCCTAATTCTGCAGATGCTGAAGACGTGAAGATGTCACCTGAAATCACAGAGTGAGTCTGTGGCAGTCTGAAGCTGCACTTTTGCCTGCTGCTTTGAACACAAAACTTGACCAGTTGAGTTGTCTTAGTCTGCCAGCCTGGACTGGAGCCGAGCTGTACCCATCCCCTGGCATCTGGCTTGCAGTGGAGTTTGTCTGCACATGGAAGGAACTGTGCCCAGATTTTCCTGGGGCACAGGTGGGGTGAGTACAGCCCATCTCTCAGGGATGAATGTGTGATTTTGTAGAAACATGTTTACAGCAACAGAGATCCCATTACCTGTCTGGTTTTTTTCAGGGCTCCAGCTCCAAGAATCTGCTTCTTGGAAAGCACACAAAAAGCCYAGCTGGGCCCAGAAGGAGCTGCTTTGGAAGGAGAAGACAGAATGATATTGCCAGGAGAGTTTAGCCGAAGCGTGTGGAGCAGGCCTGAGCTGCAATGCCTAGAAAGGAGCAAGGTGTGGTTGTGATAGTCTATGGACCTTGAGTTAAAAATGTAGTTCTGGAGAAGAAACAAACCTTTCAGACACCCCTGTTCTGGTCTGTGAAGGGATATACCCCACTGTGTGGCCACATTAGTCTTCTGTGCTGGTGGCACACCTCTGGAGCAAGAGAAGATTAGAAAGAAAAAAAAACCCAACATGCTGCAGGTTTTTAGCTGGAGCCCTGCTGACCTTACTTTTCTACTTGGTCAAGATAATTTTCTGTGCTAAATTTGTCTTCTAAGGGCTTTACAGCATCAGCAGGAATGTAATTTTTTTTTTTTTACTTTTAAATTACCAATTATATTATCTTCTATATGGAAATATACTGGATTCATTACAGCTTTATTGGGCCTTCCCTTACTTACTAATAAAACTATTACATAGACCGTTGCCTAAAGTCTTAAAAAAGTTCAAAGACCCCTTTGGTTTGCTGTTTAATGGTTGCTTCTTACTCATCTTGTCCATGTGCCTCATAAAGGCATAGCCAATGAGCATCCACCTCTGACTTTCATCACTGAAAAATTCAGTTCTGTGTTCTGGGTTTTTAACCTTTGTTTTCTTTAATTCACAGGACTTTCTCTCTTATCCTGTTCAGACTCTTAAGGAGCCTTTGGGCCGGAGTGTATCAGATCTTGCTTTTCTCCTTAATCTTATACATCCCTCCCTTCCCCAAATAGCTGAAGGACTGCAAACTGTGTCTGTCTCCCARCACTTCCAACTAGAGCAAAGGTCTGGGGTTTCTCATTAGCATCGTGTAGCTGCACCAGAGGTCAGCTGTAGCTGAAGGGGTGTGTCTGTGCTGGCAGCAGGCAGATGTGCAGAGACTTTCTCTAGCATGACCTGAGGCTCCTTCACCAAGTAAATGTCTGAAGTGGTGTAAGGCCTTAATTACCACTAGAGCTGGCACAGCCTGGCACACTCTGCCTGAGGGCACAGCCCAGCCTTTTAGCACAAGCTTTCCTTCACTGCCGGGTTAGTCCAAGAGATTCACGTGTGAACGGCAGCCAAAGCATGGCTACATTACAGAGCCTGTTCTGCTCCTGTGCGAATGGTGATTTCCAGCCCACGGGGCAGGGAGCCAGCTGGGGAAGCACCAGCATAAATCAGGGCAGTCAGTTTTGCTGGAAGAGCCCTCAAACGGCCTCTGAGCAAAGCCCTGAGTCGGTGAGCCCCATGAATGTGGATTGCTGGCCGAGGCCAAAGCATGTCCTATTAGAGTAGCAGCAGGATGCCCGAAGTAAACCGTGCTTGTGATGAAAGGAAGGCAATTAAAATTCCACTTCAGTTGCCTTCCTGTCCCACTTCCTAACCTTCCAGCAGCAGGTGATTAGCAGGGCCTGCCTTCTGCGGTCTTGGCCCAGCTGTGCCAGCAGAGCCTGCAGTAGGCAAGCACTGCTACCACAGCACAGCTGCCAAAGCACAGCAAGAACATCACAATTCAGCTGTCACATTTGTCTCAAGTTGACTTAGAATGAGCTCATTTTTTCAGTTTTTAAATAATTTTACTCTTCTTTTACCAAATGTTTGGCTGTGAACTCACTTGCTAGCCCTGCTGTTTAAGGCTTCCCATGTTTCTGTCCAGGATTTCCCAACCAGAAAAACCAAGCATGCATGCTGTACAGTGACATTAGTGTGCCTCCATCATATCACACTCCTGCAGCCTACCAGGTGCATACAGTAGTTCATCTGTGCACAAAAATTCTGGCAAAGTACCTGCATCCCTTTTCCCAGCCAGACGGTGCTTTAGGGAAGACAACCCTGCATGGCACAGGGAAGCTCTACCATACCTACAGGTGCCTCTTTGTACAACTTCCTTTGCCCTCACAGGTCAGGCTCAGGGATGAGCACACAGTACAGAATTTAGTTCCATGCTGCACTCTTGATGTCTGTCGGTACACACTTTATCATGAATTTTTCATACTTCAACTCTTTGGAATAGTGAGAACTGGCAAAATGCTTTCTATAGTTTACAAGGCGACTCAAACTACATTCAGGGTTTTTTTTAAACAGACACTAAAGTGTTTTTTTTCTGTCTCCTCTGTTGAAGGGAACAGTTATCACACCCCATTCAGATTTAAAAAAATAAAGAAAAATCCCCAAACCAGTAAATTTCACCCAGTAACCTTACTCTTTTTAGCTTACTAGAGGAGCTCTGCAGGAAACAGTAGCAGAAAAGAAAGTATGCAAGAGAAGCTCATGCCTTAAAAAGAAAACCAAGCACTTGTGGCACCCAAGGTTAAGCAGATTGACACTGCTGGTCAGTCAGATTTTCAGCCCTCCTATAGACAAGTTTGTTGCTTTTGAAGACAGCTTCAGGAACTAACTGTATTAGCAGGAGAGAACAAGCGATCTTCCTCCCCAGTTAGAGCAATAGCTGAAGTGTGATGAGCCAAAAGTACTGCACTTTGTAGACTTTAAATGGGGGTGCGATTTATTCTTGTAAAATAAAAGTTTGCTTTGGCCTGAAGCTCTTGGACGTAGCTGAACCTGGGCCCCACAACCTTCTAGAACCGTTCTGTAGGTGGGAATTTCCCCAGCACTGGTTTGCTGATTGTCTTGAACAGGAGGTGACGCAATGATCATCGTTCTTGTAGAGCAGACTAGTGGAAGTGTAAGAAACGACTGTGCTGAAGTAGGGGATGTGCAAAGGAGAGGGACAGCTTCAACCGGATCACAGATCCCCTCAAAAACAGGAAGGGTTTGAAACATTTACTAGTGGCAGATCAAAAGCAGAGAGAAAAGGAGCAGGTGCTCCAACTAAAAACTGCATCAAGCTCATGCTTGCTACTCCCCCACAAGTGAGGAGTAAATCACATTGGCATGAGCACTCCTCATTGATCGCTGTTTTCCAGACAGATCCCTCCCTCGGCCTATTGACCAACCCTTTGAACTCAAGCCAATTTGAGGACACAAATTCCAGTGTTTTTTTAAGTTAGGTTTATTTAGCAATAGAAGTATGTACATGTAAGAGAATCCCCTGCAGCACAAGACATGCACAAAGCAGTGAGGGACTGAAAGTGGTGCTGCTCCATGGCCTTCCTCATCACCTGTCATCCCACTTTACTCAGCGGCAGGGCCAAGATTAGAATGGAACAGGCGAGAAATTTATCAGTCCATGTGGCAGAGTCTTCAGGCAGAGCCTCCCAGCAACCAGTATTAAAACAAGCGGGCGCCATAACCAAATGTCTGTTTTATGCCCTCGAAGTAGTAGCGCTGCCAGCCTTGCTTTGTTCTTTCCTCCTCACTGGCAGGAATGCCCTTGCCTTCCAAGCACACCTCCGTCTCACCACCTTTGTCATTGAAGTTCAAGGTAATGGTTGCAAAGTGCCCTAGAGGAACCAGAGCAGATCTGTCAGCAGTGTGTAGTACAGTGTATACAGCCCCAAGGAGCTGCTCTGCCCCTCCTTTCACAGGGCACCACTTAAGACTCTTYGGGGTCCTTCCCAGAGGATCTACTTATGACAGCTGCAAGCCTTCCCCAGAAACACAGGTAGGAGAGGGCTCCCTCTTCCTGGGGTTCGAAGCAGTTGCAGCTACAGCGGCACAAGCCGCTACTTCGTCCTTCCTAATTCCTGGTCACTGCTTTACGCAGCAGCTGAAGATTCAGACATGATAGTGTGGGATAGGAAGCTGGGATAACTCTGGTGCAGCTCCCAGAACACCGTGTACTCCCCGATCAAAAGCCACAATACAGTGTGGCAAATGGGGCTGGAATTCTTCAAACACAGGCAAGGGCAGTAATACCATAGTCCACTTCTGGACTACTTACCAGCTGGCCAAGATTTAAATCTCCATTTCATAACAAGTTGCTTCTCAGGAACCTTGAAAATAGAGAGAAAGACTGAGTAGTAATTTTTTGTAAATCCTGCAGTCTAACAGAAACAACTAGAATTGTGTTGATGTGAATGAAGACTTAAGAGATCCCTTGAGAAACACACACACACAGAGGGAGAGAGATTTTAAGTGTCCTTTTCTTTTCAATCTCCTTCTAGAAAGGTAGGCAATAGCACAGCCCCAAACACAGAGACACAGTCCCTGTCCAGAAGACTTTACTGGCAGTTGGGCCGAAGAGGAAAAGGGTCAGTTACTATCTTTAACACTCCTCCAATCCTTGGTAAGTAAAATCACACAAAGACAGGGGAGATCTATGACTGGAAGCTGATTTTGTCCCCAGACTGAAGTTCCATACATTAATCCATACTATTAGGAATGCTTCAATACTCACAGAAATTGTAGGTAACTATTGGGCACCAGGTAGAACCACACAGTTAGCTAACAGAAGCATTATTAAGAACCGATAAAAACTTACAGCCTGATAAAAACGCTGCCTCTGAGCAAGATACACCTGAACTAGTTAGTACTTACTAGGTCAACAAACTCTCCTGTGACACTGCCATCCAGCAACTGAAACTTGCCTCCTTTATCAGCCTCCAATGTGGCTTGTGCATGGGTGAAAGCTTGGACCATCTGAAAAGAATTCAGGAGCAGACCTGTATTACTTGACATTATCTGCCAGCAAACTTGTTACCTAATGCCTCCCACCCAGCTACAAAAGTTCTGAAGAGGAGGTAAGTCAATAGTGTAAGGTCTTCAGCAAAAGACAACCCTGCCCTGGCCAGAAAAGCAAGGTTATAGCCACTACAGCAACATTCTGCCTGCCCAGGGAAAAGAACCCCCAGCTTTCTAATGCTATGCAGTGTTCTGAGTCACACATTGATTTACTTTGTTGATTTCTTAATGCAACCCAGTTCTAAGAAGAGATATTTTTTGCTTTTCCATTTTTCTTTTCCTTATCAAAATAAGAGGAACAAGAGACTAAGACCATGTTTAAATAACGATACAATACTGCTCTCTCCTCCTAAACTATATAATAGTGTGCAGGAAAGGGGAAGCTATTCCCGAAGTACGCCTTGATACCACCTAACCTTAAAAGGAAATAACAAAAACAAACCAGAAGCACACAACTGTAAATCCCAAGTGATCTGGCCACATGCAGTAAGGGATACACCTACGGATAGATGCTGACAGCAGTCTGGAACTTGCTTCCGGCTGGCATTAATCCCCTCTTGTCAGCTGTATGAAAGGATGCACACACAAGCTTGAAGCAACTACTCTGCAGAACAGCTTTCTTATTCCATTCTCATGGATTGTGAGTGTCCCACAGAACATMTTAAAAACCTTATTAGGAAGAGCCTCCTACATGCAAAGAACAATTCTCAGAACAAGCCAGGCATTACCTCCTGAGTAACGAATACTCGGTACAGCTCCTCAGGAGATGTTAAGAAGGTGTCCTTCAAGCTGATCTTACAGGTAGGGATCTTGACTCCTATGGATTTGGACTGCGATGTGGCAGTACTGCTCCTGGCAGCCATCTAACAAAACAACAAGGAAAATATACACACTTTTTCTCCACAAAAAAAGCCCCACACCAAAAAATCAACAAATGGTTCACATATTCAAGGGGAAAAACAAAGGCTTTTGGTAAAGACACAATTAGATACAACCATACTTGAGTGTAAAAAGCAGATTTAGCACTTTGCTTGGAAGAAACATCATGTGCTGCCCATGGAAACAATCACGCCTACTCCACAGATTGTGACTTCCTGAATGTATATATCCTATACACAACATAGGTTGCTCCTGTAAGCCCCAGAATCTAATACAGTGTACCTTTCTTCACTGACCCCAAAGCATGTTTGCACAGTTCTGTTTACCTTGCGGTCTTCTGCTTTAGGAGCCACCTGAGGTGTTGTTTCCATATGTTCACCATTCACTGTTGGCAAAATCATGCCCTGGGTGAATTCTGGAAAGACAGGAATGTGCCCATGAAACCAATAAAAGACCAAGTAAATCTTTTGACTGTACTTTGAAATACACAATCAAAAAGGGCTTCCTGGTTTTGCCCTTGCTCTTGCCAGTATCCATGACTTGAAACAGTTTTTAGAAAAAGTAAACAAACCTCTTTTTACAAGCAATTAATTCTTGCCCTACTCTCCACCAAAGGCCCTGTCGGAACCTGCCTACACTATTAGGAACTTACCTCCTCTTCATAGCCTAGACATAGCATCTTCCACACACTGCTCTTGCATTAATGTTGGTTAGCCTTAGACTTATGTAGCTTTTTTTCTCTCTCACTCTCTAATATAAATTGCACTCATCTCAAAATCTTTTGCCTTGCTGGTCTAGACACACCGAACCAAGCTTTTCCATTTCTTTTCAGACTGGCTCTTCGTTTCTTGCATCTCTGCAGTAGACAATAATAACTTCTAACTCCCTCTTTGATTTATCTGTATTGACACCAGATACCAGGACTACACATGGAAACCCAAGGAAGGCCTCACCAGCGCCCTGTCCAGCATCACTAACACTTCTGTAACTCCACCAGAACCTTCAGCTTCTTTTAGAATTTACTTTTTCTCCAGCTCAGTCACTTCTGCTTTTACCAATTATACAACATTTTGCACTTTTTCTTCCTCTTCATCTGTTCAGACTGGCAAAATTCCATTATATAGCAGAATTTTATCATATGTATATAAATCTGTATCCTGCAATACCTGGTTCCCACCTATGCTCATTTACTGCAGCCCACAAGATCATAGTTTTTCCTGATTAACATTCCTATCTTTCACTGAGTGACTGCATCTCCCAGCCTGAACACTACAGTGCCTGAAAAAACCCCAAGAGTACAGAAATTTGATCCCGGAAAAACGGCAATCAATGGTGGTTTGTACCCAGTGTATCTAGAACATGTAGTGTAATATAGGTAAATGGATATAAAAACCAGCTGTAGTGTGCCCAACCTGTATTTGAGAGGAAAGCCAAACTCAACCAAAGCATATTGATTTAGCTCCAACTGCTGGACTTAGATTTAACTTTAAAAAAAAGAATTTGATCCAGATGCTGAGACTGCTCATTAAATGACACCAACAAAACCTGCAGAGCAATTTCCAGACATCAGTTATTTTAAAATCCAAGTAACACTAGATGCCTTTACTAGTGCGGCAAGAGAAAAAAAAGAAAACAAACCACCAACTACAGAAGATACCACCTTCCAAGGCTTCCAAGGGAGTAAGCAAACTGAAGGCCAGATTGTGCCACAAGCAGTGACTGTGTCACTGGGGTAGCAAACACATTTTTACTGGCTTTCATTTTCTCTGTAGCTGAGCTTCAGCATATGAAGGACATTCTCAGTTTTAAAACACAAATCCAAAAATACTGTTTATTACTGGTTTATCACCAAACCCAATCTTCCTGGGCTCTGCTACAGTGTCTAGAAACAGAAATGCTTCTTCCCAAATCCTAACAATTTCCAAAAATACAGAAAAGTTACTGTTATTGCTCTGACACCTTCCTGTTGAGATGGGGTGAGGAACTCCTCTCTTTTCTCCCATCCCTTCTTTAGCATTAGTCCATATGGGTTCCCATAACACTTCTCCCTCTCAGTTACATACCCGTTTTGAGAGTGCTGATGTAAGTTTTCATTGCATCTCTGATTTTCTTTGCACCCTCTTGCTTCATCAGGGTCTTCAAGTTAGTGTCAGGCTCATCTTTAGCAAGGCTGACAAGGATCTAAACAGCAAAGACAAGCATTGATTAACAAGGACAAATGTGCAGAGTCCTTTTGTTACTCAATTCAACATCACAGACTTCAGCTAAACTTCCATAAAGAGCCATGCAGTTTTGTTCATCTTTCACTTCAGCTCTCTCAGCCTACAGTACTGTACACGTGTACCTAAATACCTTCACGTGCTGTATCCAGAAAACAGGAATTAATTTGAAAAGGTACAACATGATGGGGAGCGACTCTATCAGGGAGTGTAGTGACAAAATGAAAGATAATGGTTTTAAGTTGAAAGAGAGTAGATTTAGATTACAAATTAGAAAGAAATTCTTTACTCTGAGGGTGGTGAGGCAGTGGAACAGGTTGCCTAGAGAATCTGTGGATGCTCCATCCCTGGAGGTGTTCAAGACCAGRTTGGATGGAGCTCTGAGTAAGCTGATCTAGTGAACRATGTCCCTGCTCATGGCTGAAAAGCTGGTAACGGATGACCTTTAAAGATCTCATCCAACCAAAACCATTCTTTGATTCTATTAACTTAAGCAGTCTCTAGCAGTAAAAAAGTTCTGCACCAATGTTCTAAGAAACGTTACAGCATAGGAAATATTAACGCTGTGAGTATTCCTGTTAGAATACTCCACACAGCCAGCAGTATTAGTGTTCAGCCATGCTTACCTCAACTTCATCAACATCATTTTCATCTGAGAGATTAGGAATCTCCACATAACCTTTGTACTTCACTCCTGTCTTCGAGGTGCCTGCAATTACAATTATGTTGTTCAGATCAACTTTTCTTACTCTAGGTGTTGCAAAAGCAAACTTGTATTGTGTCAAAATACAACACTTCCCTTTATTATTATTTCCCAGGTGAGACAGGTATCCTTACCCCTAATATTACACATTAATCTGACCTTGAAACAGAAGGGGTGCCCATCACTTACCAGTCCATGCCAGTTTGATAGCCCACTCATAGAAGAAGATAAGTTTCCCTTTACGGTTGTTAATGGAGGCCTCTCCATCCAGTTTGCTCACTTCGGTCACCTCACATGCCCCTTCCTCACCCTCCACCCTGACAGGCAGGAGGAGAGCTTTCAGCCTCTCCGTGGACCAGTTGGAGGCATCTCGCTCCGTCCTGCAGGAAAACGGGCGAGATGAGAACGTGGCACAGGCCACACCGCCAGCACATACTGGGACTATTCACTGTTCTCCGGTTCTTGTCTCCCTACCCCGCTTCAACATAAACACACAAAGCCTGCTTGCCCAGGGCACCCCCACGCATTCCCACGGTACATACTGCCTCGGGCACCCCCTGCAGCCGTGGGGTCATCCCGGGGGATCAGCCCAGACACCCCTGCCTCAGCACCAGTCCGCAAAGAGGAGACGGAAGGCGGCGCCTCTGCCCGGGACTCCGGCCGGGCAGCCCCCTCCGCCCCGGGGCCTCCCCGGCGGGTCTGGGAGGAGCCGCATCGCTCACCAGTGCCAGTTGTTGACGTTGGTGGCGTCTGCCCGCTGCTCCACGATCCAGCGCGGGTCTCCCTCCCCCCACTTGGCCATCGGGACCGGGATTGCCGCCTCCGCTGCGAGCGCCCGTGGAAGCTGCTAGAACCGCCGCGCCGCCTCCCGCCTCCCGCCTTCCGCCCGGCGCGGGCCCTTCCGGCGCGCCCCCGCGGCGCGACCCCCGACTTATTGGTTCCGCCCGGCTAATTGGTTCCGCTGCGCCGCTAGCAGCTGGGGCTGGCGCTCCCGCTCTGTCCTGTCCCCGCCGGCCCACAGCTTCCGGAGTCAGCCCACAGCTCCCGGAGTCAATCCACAGTTCCCAGAGCCCCCATCCCGGCTGCCGGCGCAGACACTGCACTGCCACGCCCGCGGCCCGCTGGGACTGGTAGTTCGGCGGCACGTCAGTGCGGCCCGCGGGGCACGCCGGGACTCGTAGTGCTTGAGCGGGGAGCAACGGCGCCGCTCACAGCGGGAGAACTACATGTCCCGGCGTGCCCCGCGCGCGGCTGCCCCGCCCGCCCTGTCCTGTTCTGCCCTGCCGTGAGGGCGGCGGTGCTGCTGACGCGGGAGGGGCGGCAAGGTGAGAGGGGAGCCGGGGGCGGCGGGGCCGGGATCAGGATCAGGGTCGGGACCAAGAGCGGGGGTGGTGATGCCYCCGAGGCAGCCGCTCCCTCCCTGTGCTGAGACAGCCGCGCGGTGCCGTTGCAGATGAGCAGGGCGCGGGCGGATGAGGAGGAGTACTGGCACAGCTCCAAGTTCCGGGCCTTCACCTTCGACGATGAGGATGATGAGCTCTCGCAGGTAGGGAGGGTCCGACCCTGAGACTGCCTGTGAGACACCTTTGCCAGGCAGGGCCCCCGTGGCCGTCTCACCCTAGGTCTCGGCCCTGCGCATCGCTGAGGGCTGATGGTCCGTGGGTGGATTGTCACCTCCTGCCCAGTGCGGAGGGTACCAGGGGCTCCTGTCTTTTCCCCCACAGCAGCCAATCCGAAATCTCATTAGGGCTGTGGTTCCTTGCCCACCCACTAAACCACATCTCCCACTGGTTGAGCTGTCAGTGTCTGTGTAGGTGTCCTTGGAGTTCCCAGTGGTGAGGAAGGGCTACTGCATCTGCTGAACACCTACGGGACTAAAATACCGTCCCGAGAAGAAGCAATGGAAGCTGAAGAAGCCGTATTCAAAGTTTTTTGGGAGATCGTTTGATGGTAATAGAAAAGTCCTTATGCAAGCTCTTTCTTTTGTGTGTAGCTAAAGGAATCCAAACGGGCAGTGAACAGCCTTCGGGATATCGTTGATGATGATGATGACGACCTTGAGAGGGTCAGCTGGAGTGGAGAACCTGTGGGAAGTAAGTGCAGGAGTACTGCAAGTTATCCTTGAGACAGAGGCAGTTTAAAATCAGTGCTTAAGTCATGTTACTTAGTCAGGTCAGAAGTATTATTTGCTATCTAATCCTGTGTATCTAATCTGATTCTAGTCTCCCAGGTTACATTGTGAGCTACTTGGTTTACCTGAGTGGATCCACTGAAAAGAGAGTGAGCAGAAGCCCAAATTGTGTAAAGAAGAGGAGTGCAGACAAGTGGAGGGAATTCACCGTGTTTTTTCTAATATATAGCCAAGCTTAGAGCAGGTATTTTGGAGCTAATGGCTTAATATTCATCATGCTCAGATGGCCTGCAAGATTCTAGGTGATCATTTCCTTCACACAACTGCCTGAAATGGCACTATTTAAAGTTTCTGTGCTTTGACCCCACAGCACTTTAAACAGATAACCCAAGGTTTAATGTGTGTTTATAATATGACTGTTATGCTTGAAATTTGAAAGGGAACTGTAAATATTAAGCAAATGTCTTTTTAGTGGTGATGGGAGTGAGCTCATGGCCCACACACAATGCTGTGTGCTGTGCTTTTGAGTTCATGAGCCACAGAATATGTGACACTTGCTAGCCAGTGTCAAACAATGAAAATTTGCATTTGGATCACCCAAAGGATCTTCAAAGACTGATCTTCTTGTCCTTTGCTGTAGCTCCTCCCTCTGGTTCAGGCTTTTTCTTTTCCCACCCAGGGTCTCTCTATGTATTGTGTGTTTTTGTCTGTCACCCTGGTCCTAAAATCTGTGTGTTGTGCAGCTGTGTGAAAACAAGGGGAAAGTGTGTCTTGAACAAGCACAAGAGAGATGTGCATTGTTGCCAGCCGCATATGCACACTGATAGCTGTTTTGTCTGTGTGGGAAGGAAAACTATCTTAGTCTTCCAGCGTTCAGGAAAGCATGCTCTTAGGTTTCTGCAGTTTGAGGTAGGCCAGGGATTCTTTGTACTTTTAGAATCTTTCTTTGTACTTTTAGAATCAGGACTATGCTTTGCCCCATGCAATAACATATAATGATGGGTGGTCTATGTAACTTTTTACACAAGCTATAACCAGCTGTACAAAGTTGCTGATACCAGCCATTTTTGGAGGACAACATGTCACTGTTTAACAAGCAGTATTACAGAGACTGGGATTCCTCATGGATAGATGCATTGCATCTACTTAGTGCTGAGGGTCGGTTACCAAGATGCGCTAGTGCAGAACTGACCAGCACACATTTGGTAATGTTTCTGCCATGCCAGAAGATCATTCTTTACAGACTCTTTCTCTGTTAAAAATGACCTCTGTCTGCACACAGGTATCTCCTGGTCAATCAAAGAGACAGCCTCCGGCAGCACTAGCTCCCTGGACAGCCGAGACTCCAGCACACAGAAGGGTTCTTCCTCCTATGCTGCTCTTCCCAAACAAGTTTCTTCCTACTCCCTAAGCAGCCTGTTCAAAGGTGTGGTTCATTATATACCATATGGACAAATGGGTTTTCCCTCAAAGCGTGTCATGGGGCAATTGTGTTATCTTATGTAAATCATTTTATCTGAAGTATATTGCAAAACAGGGAAGCTCCTATCTCTCCTCAGGGTGGGAGTGTATTGCTCACTGGTCAGAAATTGGAGACTGTCTTGTGCAGAAGATCACATGTTTTTGTGGTGTGAGAGAGGGCTTTGGAAATTATGGCTTCTTAAAATCCAGGTTCCACGGAACAGCAAGGTAGAGCACAGCACTGTGCAGCAATCCATTTGACTGGTGGAAAAGAGCAGGCTGCAAAGGGGCTGGCTTGACCCATGTAGCCCTCATTCGATTTTCAGTGCTGTAGAGAAGACGGATTGATTATCGAGTATTTGGAGCTCAGCTGGCTGCTCTTGGTGTTGGTTCAACAAACACAGAGCAGCAGCAGTGGCAGTGTAGCTGGTTATGGGGAGAACTGCACAGCAGGCCATGGGCGAATGTACACAACTTGCAAGAGTTCGGCTCCATTCTCTCACAGCCAGACAGCAAAACAGCTTTTACTTTCTCTGGAGTGTTTTTTTACTCTCAACTTTGACAATAAAGTGATAAAGAAAGGCATCCCAATCGCAGCCCCACTGGATGGAGCTGTCCGTGTTGCCATGTGTGCTTGCGCCTCTGCTCTGCAGGTAGATGAATGAATTCAGGCTTTAACCTCTCCTGGCCTCAGCACCAAGAGGGCAGATAGGGACAGAGTGTGATATGGTTTGTGATGCCACAGACAACTTCAAAGCCTCAGAATGTAAGCAGGTGAGCCCCAGCTGTGCTGGTGTAGTGTGAATCACTGTACAGAGTGGCTTGTTCTACAGTGGCATAGCTGCAGCAAACTGGCTTGCAGTCTAGGCTTATGTTCCTGTGCAAGAGATGTTGCTGGTGAAGGGACAGTCTCTCATCAGTGTTTTTATTTCAGGACGAAACAAACTTCCAAGTTTCCAGTCCCTTTCAGATGGTAAGTTTTGGATCCCTGCCTCGTTTTGGGAGGGGTGCAGATTTAYATGAAACAAAGCATTTCCAAAAATAGGGAAGTGTCATCTGCCTTACGATGCAGAAGGGGAAACTGAATCGTGTGCTGCCTAAATGTTCAATCATGGGTTGTTCTTTCATCAGAGAAATTAAAGAATTGGCATAGTGATTTGGGGTAATTACTTATGTGCAACTGACAACTATTTGCTTTACAACAATGCTGTAATGCCATTTGGTGCTTAAGTTTGGGTCTTCTGCCATGAAAATCAAGAAAAGAATGGATTTGGAAGTGGATGTGAATCAGGATTTTTATGTGCTTCTCAGTTGTGCCTTTCCCTCTCAGCTCTCACTGACACAGGAGTTAAAAACTACGCCCCAGAGCTGCGCAGACCAAAAGCTGAGTACAAGGTGAGCAGCTTGTGCTTGTTGGATGCCGAGATCAGAGAACTTCCTACTCTTTTGGTTTCATGGGAAGTGATTAATTGCTATTTCTGACAGCAGAGGACAATGCAGGGAGCATGACAGGGAACTGCAAAATGCAGCCTTGCAGTAATTCAAACATTCTCTGCTTTTGCTCAGAAGTAGGGAGCTTTGCTGGAGGTCTTGGTTACTCCTAAAGAATAGCCCAGCAGTCTTTGTGGAAAGGATTTTTAAATAGTGCTTTGTCTGTACGCTGCTTTCATGCTGGGTCAGATAAACTGGCATCACATGTGGTTTTTACATTTTTTTAAATATGAAAGTTTTGAAATTTCCTGTTCGTGAATCACTGGGACAACACAGAGAGAGTTGTGCAGAGGCAGTGTTCCTATTGGCAGGAATGTTTGTCTACCAGACAGGCAGTGTTAGGTGTTGGAGAATGTGGTGGATTTTGGGACTGRGTGGATTCCTGTTACTAGGTGTGAGGTTGTAGTTCAATGTCCCTAGGTCCAGCCAGTAACAGGACTGAGCACATACTCCTTACAGATACAGACATGCACAGTACTAACCCAGCTGCCTACATGGATTAACACAGACAGAAACCAATGCCTTTATGAACAGACACAAACAGAAAACACTTGATCCTGACCTTGATCCTGAGCTTCCTTTCTGTCTGACCAGTTCCGCTGGTGGAACATACACACACTCTGTGGGTCCCTCCAGTAGCTGGTGTTAAGACATCTGGTTTGTTTTGTAGCCGAATCCCAGACCCCAGTCTCCTCCAGTAGCTGGCACTTGCATCCTTGAGCTGCTAGGGTTCAAGGTTCTCCTGTCCTCTGATCCTCCCCAGGTTGGTGTGTTTATGTTGGTTAGCCATTCATGACATAACAGACAGCACTTCCTCAGAGCACAGCAGGAGAAACAAGTGTGCCCTGTTGTGTTCTGTTCTGGGCCTGCAGAGGCAGTCAAACAGGAAGGAGAAGGATTGTACAGCCCCTTAAAAGCAGACGGAAGTGGTGTAAGTGGGGTGGAACAAAGAAGGGAAAGTTAGTGGCAGCTTTCGATGAGTGTCCTGACAGTGACAGGCTGAGAAGCTGCCTCTGGCCAGAGGTGCTGGAGAGCCAGAAGCTGCTTCTGGCCAGAGGTGCTGGTGCTCGGGACGTTTGACACTCAGCTATACATTGGCTTAAGAGACTCATGTGCAGAGGTCCCCTAATAGAACTAAGTCAGACCTTTTATCCTTAGTTTTGGGCTTTCAATAAATCTTCAATGGATTTAAAATTCAGTGTCCTCAGGGCTGGTTCTTGTTACTGCCTTTCTCTGGGCCTTTTGAGGCAGAAAGCTGAATTACAACCACTGGCTTGAGTGCCTCACAGAGATCTAGATGACTTTACGGAGTCTGAGTTCAGGGGTGGCTGAGGACACCATCACTTTTATCCAGTGCTTTCAGATCATAATGTCTGAAGGCTGCAGGGGGAAAATTGTGGTCATTGCAGCACTGGTAGAATACTGCCTGAAGATGGTCTCACTACAGGCTTCAGTGCCCTTGTCACATTGCAGTGGTGTGACTTCCCAGGTGCTTGCCTGAGGCCGTTGTCCCTGTGCTCTCCACGCTGCTGTGGAAGGCTCACCAGCAGAAGTTTGTCTGAATTGTAACAAGAAACTGACTCCTTCCCCCTCAGTTTTGGGTTTGTCTGTTTTGCATGTATTTCGTTTGTCCTGAAAGCAACATAATTTGCAAGGACAACCAGGTACTTCTTACAAAGGATGTGACAACAGACCTTACTGAGGCATTAGAAAGGCTGTGTTAACATATGAGCCTTTAACTTCCCTCCACAACATCATATGCAGAGTATGAGGGCTCAGCATCTGCACCTGAAGACTATAGGGACACATTGTACTAACACCTTCGCTGGAGCAGCCGAGTGATAAGTGTGAGTAGCTACATGCGGGCCATCAGTGATGCAGCACAAGTGGAAAGCAGCTTGGAGACTGCTGACATGATCTGAGGCTTAACAGTGCTTTATTTTTCTTGTGGCAGGATTACAGCAGTGACTGGAGCCCCAAAGATACAGTCAGGCGAATGCAGAGGGGCAAGGTAAGGACTTTGCACTCCCACCTGCTTGTAAGAGATGGAGGGTGGATGGGCCTAAACTGCTTTACACTTTCCTATGCTCCTGGCTATTCTGGGAGCAGGGACGGGATCTGTGTTGCTTGCAACGCCTAGCAGGGATGGTGCTCTGCCTGTCTGTTACTTTGCCAAGTGGCAGTGCTGGGATCATACTAGCTCAGGAGCAGCAGGAAAACTTCAGGGTTTTGTTGCTTTGTTTACTTGAGTTGTCCCCTGAGCAAGGCTCTGAGAGTAGGTATCTGTACTGCTGTGTCCTTTTTCACTCTTTCTGCTCCCTGGGGCTGGATTTTTTTTAAAAATCTGAGGGGGTTCAGCTTTATCTCCATTCTCAGTTGGAGGCAAATGAAGAGAGGAAGACAGAAATGGTCTTGGTTACACTGGAGCTGTAATCTTAGTCTCAGCTGCCTCAGTGTGCAGTGAACACATAGGGAGCTTGTGGTTTTACTCTGCATGTGTCTCCTCAAAGGCTGAGGTGAACTAAAGGCTGAGAGAGGCCCCAGATGTGGGGCAAGAAGAAGGAAGGAAGAGTTACAACTCCACTTTTCTGATCTCCTCTGTAGAAAGGGCCTGCAGAGTTCCCTCCTCCTGTCAGGGCTAGTGGTTTGTGGTGTACAGGAAAGTTTTGCCTTGTTACAAGGGTGTTTGTGCTGTTGTCCTAGACTGGCAGTAGTGAGGGTTGACTGCAACCCCTGTGGACAGATTTCCAGGGATTATACAGTGTGTGGTTTCAGCTGAATGAGAATTTCCCTGCTCGTTGGGAGGGCAATTATTCATGTTGCTGAAGGGCTYGTGGGAGAGGAATAGATAATAACTTGGGGGTTGGTTCAGCCTGAGGACTGTCTGATGTCCCACATGCCTACTTATTCCTCTTCTATCTCTAGGTCTGCTCTCTAGAGAGATTTCGCTCCCTGCAGGACAAGCTGGTGCTCTTGGATGAAGCTGTGGCAGGGCATGATGGGAATGTCATTACAGCTGTGAGTCCTGCTGGAGCCATACAGGGCTGGGACTTCTGGGTGGCCCCACAGACAGTGCCTGTGAGAATGCAATCAGCTGGCTACCCAGTCTTGCAAGACTGGGAGGTGTTCTTTGGTTCAAAACAAACAGTTACTGAAAAGTGTTAAAGCTTAAGACTGGGAAGTTCCATATTCCTGCTGTCTTTCCTGCCACTCTGCAGAATTCATGTTAATTGAGGTTAATAACAAGGAATATGATCCATCAGCCTTACAGATTTTTGCAACTACTTCTTGAAGTTTGAGGTTTAATCTGGTCTTTGCAGCACAAAAGATTTGGGACCTGGTATCTAGGGCCTCACCAGTTTTTCTGGCTTTTAAAGTATCAGGCAGCAAATGGGATTGTGTCAGAGCTTCCCTCATCCAGGTCTTTTAATTCTTTGGATCTTGCATGGAAAGGTTTTGTTTGTAAATTTTGGGTTCACACATCTAAACTCCAGAGTAGGAGCTTAGGCAGGCATCTAGGCAGCTGTGGCCTAGGCTCACTGCTTGTTCTGGGTCTAGTAGTGCACTGGTTTGACTGTAAACCAGCAGGGGAAATGAACCCCACACAAATACCTCGAGAGAGATTTAGGTCGAAATTACAATTTTAATAGAAAGGTTAAAATAAATGCAATGAATACAGAAAGAAAACTGGCTTAAAAACTGCAAGGTCACAGTACAACTTGATACCCTGTTGACCAGGGTGGTAGCTGTATAGTCCAATTAGGCACTGGTCCTGTCAAAGGTCTGGAACTGTGGGAAGTTTGCCTCCTCTGCTGGGTACCCTGTAGTCCTCTGGGCGTCTGGTGATGCAGAAGGGTCTGGTCATCTGGGTGTCCAGTGGTCTGGGTGTCCAGTGGTCTGGTAGTCCAGTCCTAGTAGTCCAGTGGTGAAGGGCCCAGTCATGGTGGTCCGGAGTCCTCTGGGTTTCCAGTCATCTGATTTTCCAGTGGTCTGGTAGTCCAGTCCTGGTAGTCCAGTGATCTCTCCCATCCCAAAGCCTACTTTTATGTCGTGTTTCTTGGCCCCCCCCAGGGCCGGGGATTTCCACAATGGACAGGGATGTTCCCGACGTTCTATTGGCTGGTGCGTATCTGGTTTGGTAATGAGTTCACAGGAGCTGAGTCTTCAGGGAGCAAACGGTTTCCGACATTCTATTGGTTAGTGTTTATCTGATTCAGTAATGGGCCATTAACTGAGATAATCTACTCAAGTTGGGTGGTGCTGTCGGCTGGCCGGAATGATTGTCTCAGTTGAGATAAGGAGTACCACCCCACCTCACATGAGCACAGGGAGTCTCAGGGAGCAAACGACCCAGTTTATCGAGGAAATATGTGGGTGGTGATAGAATACATCCTTTTATGGTTAACCCAGGACAAGTGGGTACCAGAATTAAGTTCAGTGCTATAAGAGCTGTGTTTTTAGAGGCCCTTTGCAAAAGTTTCTCCAGGCCTTGACCAGTTCGGTGTTTGTTTGTCTATCTGTCTTAATTCTGAGCTGTCTCTCTGTGCACACAGGTCCTGATATTCCTGAAACGGACGCTACGGAGAGGTGAGTGTGACTGGGGCCAGAGTTTCTATTGTGTGTTTCAGTTAAGGGCAGAGGGGGTAATTCTTTCACTGGGTGCAAGTCACAAAGACAGCATCTGGAGTATTGCTGATTTACTAAGCATGAAATATTTTTGCAGCAAGTGTAATGTGGGAGGAGCGGGGGATGGTGATGCCCACAAAGGCCCCAGAGAGGAGCTTTAAGCAGTGGTAGGTGGTGCTGGTGGGATGAACAAAAATCAATCTGTAGAGGTAGCAGATGGCTGTGAATTCAACTGGCAGCCCAGTGACCGGGCTCTTCTGTGCTCCAGCCTCCAAGACTGTGATTTGAGATGGGATAAGGTTGTTGAATCCTGCCAACGACTTTCAGCTCTATGCACCATGCTAAGTCCCCTCTTCTTGGTAGTGCTATCTTACTTTACCCACCTGTACATAAACTCTCTCCCCTGCAGAGATCTTGTTTCGGGAGTTGGAGGTGCGGCAGGTGGCCTTGTGTCATCTGATCCATTTCCTCAGAGAGACGGGTGAGCAGAAGTTTCTTCTGGATCTGCTCAGGTGAGGCTCTTGACCCATCTTGTGGCAGGGCTGAGCACACTGCTAGGAATCTGCCTCCAAGTTAATTCTTGCTCGTTCCCTTTTGCAGGTTCTTAGACAGGACTGAGGAAGTTGCTGTGAGTATTCCCAGGAGCATAAACTCCCTTAGTGCAGGGGGAGGCTGGCTGTAGAGCATCTGGTAGTCAGGCGAAAGTTTCCCATCCCCATTTTGCCCTCTGGAATACTGTATCTCCCGAATCCATGAGAACAGACTGCTTCTTTCCCCTTTCCCTCCAGCTGTCTCAGTACCGGGAGCATTTGAACATCCAGGATGTAGAAAAAAGGAGGGAATTTCTGAAAGGTTGCATTGGGTAAGAAAAAATGCAAGGGTGTGGGAGGGATGTGCATGCTTCACAGAAGGTGAAGAAAATTAGACCTCTGTTCCCAGTGCCATGGCTTAGGTGGTTTGAGAGCTGATGTTGGTTATCCCTCAGTGGGAATGGGGTGTTGTGGACATAATGTAGACCAGAGAGGAAGCATTTGTGGTGATCACTAGTCCAGCAGCTTTTGCTGCTTGTTTGGGGGCAGAGATGCTTCAAGGGGCTTTCTGATCATTGACCCTTCAGATTGTAATGGGTGAAAGTTTGGGTGCCTGAGCACTTGAGGAAGTTGGTAGCATCCACTTTAGGTTGTTCTGTGAGAGGTACCACCTTATGTTTCTTTCTCTGGAGCCCATCTAGGAGAGAGCCAGTTGGAGAGGGCAACAGGTCAGGAACTTGATTACCTAATAGCCACTCAAGCTGGGGAGGATGAGAGCTTGTTTGGTAGAGAAAAACATCCTTCTAAGTGTACTTAGAAGTAAGGGAAGAATTCTGTACTTAAGAGCTGGTCACAGTGTCTCTTTCCTTTATGTCTGGCCAGGCTGCCATTTTCAGCTGAGGATACCTCCCACATCCAAGACCATTATACCCTGTTGGAGCGACAGATCATCATTGAGGTATGAAGTCTTCCCTGCTGGTCAGGAGATGGCTGGGACTACCTGTGAGATCTCTTGCTGTCCCTAACTTATACCATTTTGGATCTAACCAGCCTGCCGCGGCTAGCATAGTTTAACTGCTATTCATGCTGCTGTACTAGGCACATGTGAAATACCAGATTCAAGACTTCATAGCATGTTAGGGCTGTGCTTGCACATTGCTATCACAAAACTCTCTCCAGGTCTCTACCACAGAGCTAAACAGGCAGTTGTCTTGGCTCATGTTCACCCTATCTGTCTTCCTGATTCCACAGGCTAATGATCGGCACTTGGAGATGGCTGGGCAGTCAGAGCTCTTCCGGAAATATCCTCGCAAGGCTTCAATTCTCAATATGCCACTAGTGACCACCCTCTTCTATTCCTGTTTCTACCACTACACAGAGGCTGAGGTGAGGATGATGTGGGAGAAGACAAGGGTTGCATCTCATCCTTGTAGCCCTCAAGATGTGGCATGGTCAAGCTGGGCATGTTAAGGAAAGAAAGGGAAAGAGAGGTCATATTTCATTGCTCGGTGAGACCTTGTCTCCTGGGACCAGTTTGGAGTTTTCTTTTGTGCTCTTGAGATATTCAACCCAGGACAGTTTGTCAGAGAGTTGCCTCCTAGAAGCCTCTGTAAATCCCATGAGGCTGAGATGTGAGGTACTGGTCCTGAAAGTGCTGAAGGTGCACCAGTTGAGGATGTAGGGAAACCAAACCAGAGAGCTAATGGGGTGGGATAGTTGCTTTCTTCTGCCAGCTGTTTCCTCCTGTGGCACTGACATGAGCAAAAAGCAGTAAAATCTTGAGAAGGTTGACCCTGTGCAAGGCAGATGCCTTACAACAGGTGTCTGAACCCCTCCCTTGGCCTGCCTTGCTGAGTTTGCACTGACTTGTCTGCTTTTTCTAGGGAACATTCAGCAGCCCCACCAACCTGAAGAAAACATTTAAGGTGCGTGAGGTCTCCCCTGTTGTGGCAGCACTAGCTGAAAACATGCTTAGACAAATTGTATGTAATGAAAGGGCTCAGTAGGAGGAATTTGAGGGGCTCAGCACTGAGATGGGGGCAGGGGTGTGGCATCTTTTTTGAGTAGGGCCCTTCTGGAGTCTCAGAAAGGCAAGTGGGAGCCATCTGGAGACTTTCAATGGATGTACCCTGTCTGCAGCAGCACTTGCAAATCCGCACTTCCTACTCTCTGCAGTGCTGTCCCTGGCAGCAGGCAACGTCTTGCCTCTTTTGCCTGCCTGTTGGTGTGAGTCCTGACAGGGCTGGGGCAGATGCCATTCATGTCCAGCCCACACAGGCCTTCTGAGCTGTGCTAGCGCTCTGACTGCAGCTTTCTGCCTTGCAGATTCCTGATAAGCAGTATGTGCTGACTGCCCTGGCTGCCCGTGCCAAGCTGCGAGCCTGGGGTGACGTGGATGCCCTTCTCACCACCAAGGTGAGCTGCAGAAAGCCTTGCTGGGGACCCAGTTCTAAGTACTGGTGTCTGCTACTGATAGCTAGCTTGTTCTGGAGTTACTGGACAGACTGGCTTAGTTTCAGCAGGGCCCAGCACCTCTGCTGCAGGGTGTTGCAATACCTTCCTCCTCTCCCTGCCCAAGGAGGCCCTGCTGGGCCTGGCTTGGCTGCAGCAACAAGGTCAGAGAAGGGGGCTGCCCTTGAGCTCTGTTACCGAAGGGATTGCAGCCAGCCTGTGCCCAGCCACTGTGTGAAATGCTCTGCCACAGGGTGCATGTGGTGGCTGTGGAGTATGTTGCTGGCACTGGAAGAAAAAAACACATTTTCTTGTGCCTGGAGGGATTGCCCTTTTGGGTTAACATACGTTTGGTTCTCATTTCAGAACTGGCTGGGCTACACCAAGAAGAAGGCACCTATTGGCTTCCACCGGGTGGTGGAGATCTTGCAGAGGAACAATGCTCCTGTGCAGGTGAGCCAGGAACCGCTGCTTGTGTCATCCTGCTCTTTGTTGGGATTTGGTGTGTGAATGACTCCTCAAGTGAGCTGCTTCCTAAGTGGAAGTGGGAGAAGCTTGCCGATCTTCTGGCTCTGCCAGGTGAGCACAGCACTCAGTTGAGGAACCCATGCATCAACAGGAGGTGTGGGTGGTAGTGAGGGCTGGGTCCTAGCCCAGACTGCAAGAGGGACAGCTGGCCTAGAGTTGTTTGGGAACTCTCTTCCCATGTGCACTGCCACCTTTCTTTGCTACATTAAACTTCCTCTTGCTTAATCTGGCTGACAATGGTTAATCTGATCCGTAGGAATGAGGAAGCCTAAGACTCTGTTGACAGGAGGAAAAGTGCCAGCAAAACCTCAACTTTGAACATGAGGAGAACAGACTTCAGGCTCCTTGGGGAATTAGTAAGGTCCCCCAGGAAAATGTTTTTGCAGGTGCTGGGGTCCATCAGTCACTTTTTAAACACAACCTTCTAAGGGTACAGGAGCAGGCAATTCCCAAATGTCAGAAGTCAGGCAGGCAAGGTAGAAGGCTGCCTTGACTGAACAGGAATCTTGTCTTGGAAATAAGGCAAAAAAAGAAGGCGTATGCCCAGTAGAAGCAAGGTCAAGTGGCATGGGAAGAATACAGAGATGCTGCTGGCCACTGTAGGGAGAAAATTCATGCAGAAAATTCAACTCTATTGGAGTTGAAGCTGGCCAGAACTGTGGGGGACAATAAACAGAGTTTTTTCAAATATATTAATGGCAAAAGGCGGTGTAGAAATAACATTGGCCCATTATGAGGGTGGTCACCTCAGAAACAGATGACAGACCAAGGTCTCAGGGCCCTGAGCTGGAAGACCATGACTGCGAGAATGATCAACTCCTGGTCAACCCTGAAATTGTGTAGGATCTGCTGCTCCAGCTGGATCCCTATAATTTATGGGGCATGATGGGGTTCATCCAAGAATCCTCGAAGAGCCAGCTGATGCCATCACAAAACCTCTCTCAATGATTTTTTGAATGGTYTTGGGAATCTGGAGGGGTCCCAGATGACTGGAAGGTGGTTAAGAGTTGTCCCGGTTTTCAAGAAGGGCAAGAAGGAGGACCCTGGAAACTCTAGGCCTGCTAGTCTCATTTCAGTCCCTGGTAAAATTATGGAGAAGATTGTTCTGGAAGGTATTGAAAAACCTGGCGGACATGACAGTCACTGGTCACAGCCAGCATGGCATCACGAGAGGATAGTTCTGCTTGTCAAATCCTGAGTAGTCTTGTTTAGGTCACTTGTTCCCTAAGGGAGGGGTCAAGTCTGTGTGAACAGCAACCTTGAAAGGTTTTGGGACTGGGGTGAAGGAATGAGGGAGGAGATACCTGCAGAAGGGAGCTGAGATATTCTCTCACAGGTGCTGCAGGAGTACGTGCGCCTGGTGGAGGATGTGGAGACCCGGCTGAACCTCGCTACCAAATACAAGTGCCATGATGTTGTCATTGAGGTAGATCCCTGCTCTGTGTGTGAGGAGATGGGACACAGGCCTGCTTTTTCTGTCTAGCTTTTCTGTGCTCTGCCATGTGCCACTTCTGTCACGTGCCTGGTGGGGTTTGTTTATCTCTGTGGCCTGAGAAAAAYCATAAGGTTCCCAGTGGAAGTCCATGAGCCAGGAGAGTGGCTCCTACTATTTGTGCTGTGAAATTGTTCTGTGTTGGGAACTGGATGGGGGATTGTAGAGTTGCCCTGCTCATCTGCAGGGCACCATCTAACCGTGGAAGTGTCCATTTCTCTCAGCTGGATACTGATTTTGCTCTTTTTGTAGACCTACAGGGATCTAAAGGATCGTATCCAGCTGACAGCATATAAATGCAAGGTGGAGCGGGGCTCTGCAGAAGAAGAGAAGATAAACAGCATTCTCAACAACATGGTAAGAAACGCCTTTTTTTCCAGAGGCTCTCAGCAGAAACAGATATAGATTAGGTGTAAGGGCATGACTGTCCTACGTACCTTCTATCCCTGCTGGGAAGCTAACCTTATTTTTGGGGTTGCATTCAGTGTAGGAATGAATGTTTATAGTGGTAGAAGTAGCACGCTCTGGCCATAGTTGTCCTTGGCAGGGATCGGGAGTCACTAACTTGGGCCTTAAGGCTCCGTGTTAAGCGTTGCTGTCTTGTTCTCTCTTTTAGCAAATCCGGTGGAAGAACTGAACACCTGTGAAACAGCCTGTTTAGCCGTCACCTTGTCACTGAAGGAGGGAACTGCAAAACCCAGCCCAGTGCCAACAGAGCAGCTGTTACTACTCATTGCATGACCAACGTTAGTCGGTGACAGTGGGTGCTGTGGCTTGTGGCACCGTGGTGTTCAAGCTGGTTGAAGACAGCTACTTAAATGTAGCCAGCGAAACCATGGTACTGATCCATCAGGGTTGATTCTTTTTGGAATCTGATTGTCTTTGACTTGGATGTAAGCCAGGCATCACTTGTGTGCATGGCGGGAAGTTGCTGAGCACAGCAAGGTTCATGTTTGCTCTGGGTGCTGCCTGGGCTTATTCTTGCAAGACAAACACATCAGTCATATTCATGAGTCTCTCCACAGCACTAGACAGTGCTGACCAGTCCCTGTAACACTCAAGCTGGCTTGGGCATCACTAATCATGGCTGTGCCAGGAGTAGAACCTACCTGGGCCATGTTCTCCCTGCATCAAAGTGTTGGGGGGAAAGGACCAGCTGCACCTTAAAAGTTTTTTTTTTTTTGGTTTGTTCTGGCTCACCCTAGGAAAAGAGGTGTGTGAACTCCTACAGAGAGCCGGGACAGCAACCTCTGCCAGCATYCCTCTGCTGGCACTCTGCAGCATTTGGAAGATGCCTTTATCAGGGAAAGACCTAGTGTGGAGATGGTCAGAGTCCTGATGGGTTGGATGGAGAGCAAGCAGGGACCCCACTCAGTGGACACAAACCTGCTGGCCCCAGCAGCTCTTCTCTTGGAAAGTGTTATGCCAGGAAGGATTGAACTGCACTTTCTCAGAAACACAACTCCTCAGGCACCTGCTGGCTTCATTCTTCCAGACCTCACTTCAACTCCATAAATAAAGCTGTCTCTTTCTCCTTGGGCTGTTTGTTTCCTTCCCCTGCTAAGCACATTGTCACTCTTACGTGCTAATCCTGAGCAATTTATCACACCTCCCACAAAATGAGTACGGAGGGTGTTTTTTAATATTCTGAAAAGCACAGTGCACACCACGGAGTGACTTTGCTTGCAGTGGTACCTTATTTCACACCTTTAATGCCATCAGCACAGATGAATTAATTTTGATGTAGGAGAGTTTGCTGCCACAGGGGTCACACAAACGTGAGAGTAGGTTTGGATTTCAGCCTCCCTGCCACACTGTGAACTCTCATTTTTTTACATTGGTGTTTGGTTTTTTTCTTATGGGATCATTTGGGTTGGAAGGGACCTCTTGATCATCTAGTCCAGTCCTGGTTTAGCAGGGTCACCTGGAACAGGCAGACCAGGACTGTGTCTATTTGCGTTTTCAGTATCATCACACCTGGAGACGACAACTTCTCCAGGAAACCTATTCCTGAATTTGGCCACACTCACAGTAAGAAGGTGGTTTTGTGTCTTCAGGTGGACCATTGCATTTCAGTTTGTGCCCAGTGCTCCTTGTCATCACTGGGCACCACTGAAAAGAGTCTGGATCCCTTTTCTTCACTCCCTCTTATCACATACTTAGACACATTGATAAGATTCCCCCTGAGCCTTCTCCAGGTTCAACAGCCCTAGCTCTTGGCCCCTCGTCATGTGAGAGACACCCCAGTTCCTCAGTCATCTTAGTGGCCCTTTGCTGGACTCTGTCCAATATATCCGTGACCCTTTTGTACTGAGGAGCCCAGAACTGGATGTAGAAAGCAAGGATGACCTTCCTTAGGCTGTTGGCAACATTCATCCTAAGGAAAACCAGGATGCTGCAGGCTAAGGTACGGCTTGATGCCAGGCTCTCGCAAATGCCCCAGGCCACGACATTGCCTGGTTGTAGAAGTTGGAATGGTGTTGCTGGGATTTATGTCGGAACAACAGGAGAAGCTGAACACAGCCTTGTAGGAATCTGATGAAGCTATAAGATTAATCTTCATGCCCGTATTCTCCAAGCATGAGGCACTCCTGATGCTGAGCTGGGCTCTGCGCCTCAGTATCCGTGTTTCCACCAGGGGTCCTGAGAGCCTGGGTAAGTCCTCCCCAGCCTGAGCCTGGAAGTGAGACTGCATTTATACAGACTTTTAAGTACACTTTTTCCACAGCACTTCAGGCAGAACTAACTAAATATTTTCCTGTCCAAAAGAATGAAGGTGTGGAAACTCCACATTTTTCATTGGGAAGCAGAAGATGCTGTTGTAGTAAAGATCTTTATTTGGTTAGAAACTTACTGTCTACCAAATATTAATTTAGTTGTTTGCATTTTTTTTTCACCAGCCCCATCTGAGTGTGGTGGAGACATTAACCCAGTTCTTTGGATGCTGGCTCGTTTAAGGCCCATTTCAGTTTAGTCCCCTCAATTCCTGTGGCTCTTCAAAGTTCTCTTTGTCATTTGCTCAAGACCCGTGGTTGGTGACTGAGGTATCTCCCCAGATGGATGGCAGCGCTGAAACAAACATTCCACCTCTTGTTTCATGGCTGCAGGGTCAGTTGTAGCAGACAAGCTATGAATGCCCAGCCAGGAGAGGAGATCCCCTGCAGGATTACAGTAACTGCTTGCATACAAACTGTCAACTACCCCACAAACTCTTAGATAAGACCAAGGGGGAGAATGGGTCCTCCAGGGAGATGTTTGGAATAAAATCCTCTTCGTAATCATCTCAGGGCAGAGAGGAAACATCTAGTATTAAATAGCTTTTTATAGATCTTGAAAACCAGCCAGATCTCAAGGCTCAGCTGTTTCAGCTAAAGACTAAATCGGCCTGCATCAACTGGGCCCGGCAGCTGAGCTTTCTGCATCTTTATTCCTTTGTGCCACTCTCCTGCTGCCCTTTGCCATGCAGGAACAGTGATAGGCAGCCCCCAAAGTCCCTCTGTGCCACTTTGGGCAGGCAGACAGTGGTTCCAATCTGAAGCAGTGGTTTCACCTGCGTCTGGCAGAGCACAGGTAATTGTGTTTCCAGCGCCCAGAGGTGCTGGTTGGTCACCTCTGCTGTCTCTCTGGGCTTTTAGACCCTTTCTCCATGCTTATCACAGCAGCCCTGCAGAAGCAGAGCTTTACACGCTTTTACAACAGTGCTCAGCTGGTGGCCTGGGAAGACACTGCGTTCCTCTGCTGCCCCCTGTCACACGTGCTGTCCATCTGCTGTTGTTTGTCCTGTCATCCAGAAACCCTGCATTGTGTACAGCCGTGACACCTCCATCCCTCTCCTCAAGAAAAATGGACCACGTTATTTTAGAGCCTGGAACTGTCACCAAACTCGGGAGGAAATTAAACTCTCTGACACTATCTTTGAGATGTCAGTGAGTTGCATTACTTTATCCTGGCCAGGATGTGCAGTGAAAATCATTCCAACTGTACATGTCCCTTACAAGACTTTTCGCATATTTATACATTTATAGAAAACAGTCTTTCAACAAACAAGCTTTATGTCATGGGCATCCCCACGTCAATTTTTTTTTATCCTGGCAGACTCCAATCAACACACAACTCATTCTCTTTAACACACACTCACAAAATATTTACATACAACATCAATACCTCCCTTAGAGTCAAAAGAACTCAAAGCATCTGAGCAAACTCCACCACAAAAGCTGCTAACTTACTGACTTTCATGTGGACCAAAAAAAACTTCATAGCATACCTTCCACCATAGTTTCACTACAGGATTTACTGCAGGACTCACTGCAGGACTCAAACCTGCAATTTCTGTTTTTTACCACTGGATGGGACTTGAACTCATTGTTTCTACAAAACGGGTCTCGGAACCTCGGAACAGCCACCCTGTAATTACAGCATTGCTGAGTGCACTTTAAGCATCCACGCTGCTGTGATGGCTGAACGATTATATGATTTTATATGCAGCCTGTAAAGGACTTGTGTTTACTCAATGAGAATGAGCTACATAAAATACAAGCTATATAAGACTTGTTACTATTAATTTTAGCATCCCTCACCTAAAACGGTCCTAGATCAGAGGTTTCAAACCAAACAGCTCTGATTGATTGTCAGTGTAATTCCTCACAGGGGTGGGAGATGAGAATATCTCTTCACATCTGTGTGCACACTGGTAATTGATATTTGATATTGTTCATCCTGCAAGGACAGTAAAATTCAATGAATAGCTGGTGGCCATTTTTTATACAGGCCTGAACAGCATCACATGGCAGAACCTACCCCACCAGAAGGCACTGAAACTATGCAATGACCTCAGCTTTCCTGAATGCTGCTCCTGTTTGTGCAGATCAAAAACCTTCCTACCCAGGTTTGTGTGCAAGTTTTGTCAGCAAAGGTTTTGCCTCTTCAATTAGTCAAGAGGAGAAAGTAGAGGGTTGAATGCTGAGGTACTGCTTGCTTCTTTGCTCTGCAACTTGCTTCATCTCACATAAACATGGGCTGTCTTGTTGGGTGGGAAGGTGCTGAACTCTATGTTGTCTTTAGGATCACATCCCTGCCAGGGAAATTGCCTTGGATGATGTATTAGCAATAGAAGACCTGGACTGAGTTATTTTGTCCCTGGTTCCCATTTGGCTACTTATCAGGATTGTCTGAAGCCACTGATCAGGACTAGGGCATTGGATGCGGAAAAAAAAATTCCTATGAGAATATCTAGAGAGGACAGTTCTTAGGGGTAATGATCTTATGGCAGTTCCTGAGCTAGACTATTGAGGATGTTACGTCAGGGAGCACTGCTTGAGGGAAAGGATTCCTACTTGTCCAGGACTGTTCTAGAGCCATTAGTCTGTTTTGCATCACTTGGCAGAGTAAGGCCTGGAACGCTTTATAGTCAAGTCTCTGAGTCTGGTTGTTTCTCAAAGGCCCAAGAAAGAGTCTCGTAGTCAGACACTGAAGAAAAACACTATTTGTTACATCATTAGCAAGCTGCTTTGGACTGTTGTTGCTCATAAATGTTTCCACTTATTTTCCCTTCCAGAACCTTCCCCTGGTTTGACCTGAAATTTGTGCCACTGAGAAAGTCTCTCTTTAGCCAGCTGCTAGAAAAGAGAACTTGTCTGGTGCCATCCAATGCCTGGTGCTCCACTGTACCAGGCATCCTATGGAGAATGGCCTACAAAGCAATGTGGGTTGCTCAGCACCAAGACATCTCTCACTTCAGCTGTAGTAAAGCCTGGTGTGATATTGGATGACAAGTCTCCATTCTCCACAGCTGCCTCCCCCATTTTCTCAGAAATTCCAGAGGAAACTGCTGAGTATGATTCTAAATCCTCACAAAGCATAATGAAGCCCATGCGGAATGCTTTGCTGAGATCTCATCCCAGTCCCCTCATGGGACAGACGGCTGCAAGAACCAGCATTATTCACTCTCAGACTCTTTAAACTACTCCAGCCAATAACCCTATGTACATGTTTTCTTCTATGAGTTTCACTCTCTAGACTGCTCAGCAAACTTGCTTATCCCTGGCTGCCTGAGCTTTTCTATTTTTTTGGTCTGAATTTGCTTATTATGTAGTCTTCTTGGCCTATGAACTGCTTCAGTTTCACTGTATTTCTGTTGCAGCTTCAATAAAAAACTGAATTACAAAACCAAATCAGTTGTTTTGTAGTGGCTACACATTCGATGTAACAAACTAAACAGGATCAGGCCCAGTCTTTTTTTGTCATATTTTTTTATTCCCCATGGGGGATCTCGAGAGTCATTGAATCCTGACAACATACTAATGATTTAGTCAGGAGCACTCTTTCTGTTGAGCCAGGCTTTCATCACCACTTACTTCTACTTCCTTGCTGGTGATAATGCAGCCCACCCCCACCACCACCAACTATATGATACCTCCTTCAAGGAAAAAAGGAGGTAACTGGATATTCTGTCCAAATCCACCCAGGACAAAGCAATTTTTTCCCCTAAATTCGCTAGTTCAGTATTCTTTTATACTTCCAGTGACCATCTAGCGTGTGTTTCAGTACTGTTTACCATGATAAAACACCGCCTGCCTGGTTTTGCCTCACAGAACATAATTTCTATGGTGAGGCCAGGGATTAGTTATGCATGTTGCAACTAGACCCCTTGCTTAATTATAATTGCTGACAGCAGCTGTTGCCACACCTGTACACCAGTTATTGTATATGCCATTTATCTTACATCTGGGCTTCAGAGCAAGCCAGTCTGCAGATACTGAAGTCTGGGAGAAATCTATTCACTTGAGCATCTGGGAAGTTGTTATCAATCACTTGTGGTTAAAATATGTCTATGATTGTTTTTTGGTCTTTTTCAATCAACTGTGAAGCAGAAGTGAAAGACGGACAACGGTACAGTCTGATCAACAGCTACTACTTCACTTGGTTTCTGTAGGCAAACAAAGGATTGCAGAAAAGAGACAATGTGGGAATGGGTTTGGTGTAACCAAATATCTAGGAGCTGCAGTGGCCTTTTTTATAATTGTGAAAAGGTGGAACTGTACCTTCTTGAACAATCTGCAAGGTAATAGGGTACAGTCTGCTTATGCTGCTGGGCTTCTTACAAAGGCAAAAGTGCAGCATGAGTCTCTAATTCTCCCTCTCCGTGTCTTGCAATGCAGGGAGAGCATCAACTTCCACCCTGGTCTGGGACTGTTGCAAAGAAGGAACCGTAGTATAGGGCTCCAGTCCTGCTTTTTGGATAAACTGTGATAAAGTGAGGGCATCTGCTTTCTTTCCTGTTCGTGACTTTCTCTCTAGGAAGAGACCCATATTGTCTCTGTATGGGAGGGAAATGGATCTGCTGAAGAGAGGCTCCTCAATCCCCAGCAACTCTCGCACATGTCGTGAAATTTCCTGAAACACAAAACACCAGAAATTCACATTTCTCAAACCAAGACAATAGGGCAACAGCTAAAACCATTAATTCCATGTCAGAGCAGTAGGAAAAAGAACTGATTTTCTGAATTTTGGAAGGGTTTTACACTTGAAGTTGCAACACAAGGGGGATCTGAACCCATAAGCCCCATGTGACACTGTAAAAGCATGCAGACTGCTTTCTCTCAGATTTACTATCAGGGATGGCATCACATCTGGTCTCTTAGTGGCATAAATAGCTCTACTTTCCTCTTTGCACTTGAAGAACAAACAAGTTATGGGTGACTGAGCTGCACTCTCTTCTGCTTAATGCAAAATCACTCCTGTTTGTTAAATTATAATGCCAACGACACAGTCTACATACAGGTGTAAAAAGTAATTAGCAAAAAGTCGTATTGTTCATTTAGAAAATGATGAGTGTATGGCTGTCTGAGCCAGCTGGACCTGGAACTGTCAGTGAACACAGCCTTGCCATTGTTTTTGAAGTCACTTCAGAGAATTTAACCATCTAATTTGACTGAAGCTTCAAAATACAATTTGCCAGGTTTCACTGATCTTTCATAGTATTTGCTCAAAACCTTCCTCCAACTTTGGCCTGACTCTGAAGAGTAGTACCCTACTTTGCGTGGTAACAAAAGAACACCAGACTGGTCTCTTCAGTGGTTTTGATATTTCAAACAGCAGTATAGTAGGATTAAAACCAGCAGCAACATCACTTGTCCATGCTGCATAGTTTCCACATAATTAGCTGTGTAGCTCTCTACCAAACTGCCATTTCCCCTAAACTGCAAACAGTTTCTGTCTCACTGAGCTGATGCTATCACTTTTATTTCTATAGTAACTGTGTCAGTTTCGACTGCTCACAGCCTTCATACTTCTTGTTGGGAAATTGTGGGGTTTCACCTGCCCTAGTACACACTTCCTGAAAGACCCAAAGGGCCACATCCTGCAGGGCTCTGCACACTTGGATTCTATCAGAATAAAGTTCTTTAAAACACAAATTACCAGCAGAATAGGGCATGACCTTCAAGAAGTCTGTGAGATGTTCCCCATATACTTGCAAGCTTTGGAAAATATTAGAGAGACAGTCTAATTTCCAAACTTCCTGCAGTGTGCTGGCTGGCTATCGCTTATCTTAAGGAATTTCAGTTCTTACAGGAGGAAGAATGGGTTGCAGTTGATACCTCTAACCCATGGCTTAGTATTTCTCAGCAGCTGAATTACCACCATACATAATCCCTGTATCCCAATATGAGGGTAAGGCTCACAAAGCCTATAACATCCTTGCTACTTTTGGTAAGCACAAATGACTAAAAAGTCTCTATCAGCTTGTACTAGAAACATTCTTAAGGGTTGCTATCTGAAAAACTGAGTGTAAATCGATGCCTTTCTCTCAAACCAACAGGCAAAGTCATGGCACTAGTCAATGTTTTTGGTGGCATATTTCATTTCAAACAAACAGTTAAGATTGTGCAACCAGACTGAATGGTGGTGAAATTGTATTTTGGTGCTGTAGAATAAAACAAACAGTGTTAGTACTCTAGTCACTGTAGCATAAAGATTCTTCTCTCTTCCTGGCTATTTGAACTTCTACCTGTGTCTTCTGGGGAAAGCAAGTTCAAAATTATGATGTAAACCGGATGATTTGCCTCTGTAAATGCAGCCCCAAGTCCCTCTGTGCTTTCCACTAGGGAAGGGAATGAAGGTAATGAAATTTAAGCCAACTTGTTGATTTACTGACCCTTTAGGAAGCTTTGGAAGGTCAGATTGTAGCCCCAAAATTCAGCCTTAACTATCAGTGTTAAAGAAAATCTGTAGGTTTGAAAGGAAAAAGACCAATTACATGTTCATAAAACGAGGAAGAGATAGAGTTCCTGTTTGTGTCCAGCAAAGCGTAAAACAAGGAAATAACAACGAGTGGCCCTTCTGCTGCTTGAAGTCAGTGGCTCAATTGCTGCAGGTTAAATCTAAATAGATTTTCAGAAGTTCTACAAATCAGTAAGTGGAAAATTACTGAAAACATATTCTGAGGGTGTGTGCATCTTGCTAAGCAATTTTATGGGGCCAAAGGGGCAACACTGACTAAAGAAAGGCTAAGCACTTATGGTGCCCTGGAGAAGCCCTAGATCTGCAGCCAGCTAAAGACCTATACTTGAAAAGATTCTAAAAATGGGGCTGTTTGAATAAATTTGGTTGTCCCGTTCCAGGCTCACTCTTTGAATCAGCGGTCTGCCTGTGCAGACACGCCACAGGCCAGCTTGCCTGTCAGCAGGCGGGGTCAGCGCTGGGCTCCGGGGGCTGCGGAGGAGCTCCGGGACCGCAGCCGGGCGCACCTGCATGTGGCCGAAGTCCGTGACGCCCATGGCGGGCAGGTTGGAGCAGTTCGCGAGGATGAGGCGGCGGCCGGTGATGCCGTTGGCCCTGAAGCATTCCTGGGCAGGGAAGCGGAAGGAATGGCGGGTCGCCCTCTGCCACTACCGCCCCCCTTGCCGCTCACACACGCACACGCTCATACACACGCACACGCTCACACACACACACACACACACTGAGTTCAGGGCCACTGGTCCAGGCGGCGCCGAAGGCGAGGGTTTCCCGCCCGGGTCAGCAGCGCCTTACCTCGTATTGGGGAAAGCCGAGGCGCACCACCCATTCAGCCACTTCCTCGGCGCTCCAGGTCAGGAAGGGGCAGACAGACCGCGGCCCCCCCGCGCCCTCGGGCTCAGGCTGCGGCCCCTCAGCCGCCCCCGGCGTCGCGGACCCCGGGCCCGGCTCCATCTGCTCCATCCCCAGGCCACCACGGCAAGGCGTCTTTCCGGGTCCCCGTTACCATGGCAACCATCGCTTCCTGGAGGTGCGCCCCGTTCTCCCTTCCGCCACTCTCTCCCTCATGTCAGCCTACAACGCCGCCCGCGCCCCACGGCTCTGCAGAACTAGATGTTGATTGGCTGCGTTGTCGAGGGGGGCGGCTGAGGGATGAGCACCGAGGCGCCACCATCTCCCTGCGGCCCGGCACACACGCACTCGCTCGGGTGTTTCCGTCCCCCACGCTCGGGTGTTTCCGTCCCCCCCGCTCGGGCGTTTCCGGCCGGCCTGCTTCGGTCCCGCTCGGCTTTTTCCGCCCGCCGAGCCGTGCCGATGTCGGACGCGCTCTCCGCCGCCGCCGGTGCCCGCTTCGAGCCCCCGGCCGGCGGCACCGTGCCCCGGGGCCCCGCAGGTACGGGCTGGGCAGGGCAGGGGGCAGCCCGGGGGCTCGTGTTTAGCGTTGGTCTTACGGGGAGAGTTTCCTTGACGTGGTGGGTTTACTGGTTTCTGCCGGAGAAGCCGTGTGTCCGCGGTGGCAGCGCGGTGCCCGCTGCGGTTCGCAGCGCCCCGGGTGCCGTTCGCGGTGCCCGCTGTGCCGGGGCTGTGCCGTGAAGGGCGGGCTGTGGGCTCTGAGCGGCTCACCTGCTCACCTGCCGCTCGGGCGCCTGGAACTGCAGCTAGAGTTCCCGGTGGCTCTTCCTGGCAGTGGGAAGAGCGAGAATTGATGGAGGTTTGTGCTTTTCCCGGTGAAAAAGGCCCCGTCTAGCCGGGAGCTGGATGTGCCCTGGGCTGCGTGCCCCTGGGCTGGAGGCGCCTCCTTCCCACCCTGACTCTTGGGAACGGCCAGCGGCTCCAAGGGGCATCATCAGCCACCTGCAAAAGCTGGAACTTGTCTGTGCCCAGTTCAGTGCCTTAATGCGATCGGACTGCAGGGCTGTGGACCGCGTACCGCAGTCGTGCCGGGACAGAGCTTTCCCTGAGTTCAGCAGACTCAGGGAAGACCAGGAGCCATCTTTATAGACAATCCTTTTAGCAGTGCCCTAGGAATTTCCACCTTGTCAGTGCCCTGTGGGAACCGCTGCATGATTGCATTTTCCCGGGCTTTGTCAGCTTGGCTTTACATGATGAAATTTGGCCTTGTTCTGTCCTTCTAAACCTGCTCGGATTAGTGATTCCTGAATGAATCCTGCTCCTGAGCATGGCTTTACACCAAAAACACGCATAGGTTTTTGTTCTCCCTTTCCTAGGGTTGAGACCATTAAAAGTCTTTGTTCTGCAAGGTGCTGGATACAGCCCCTAACATGAAAAGCTGGTTGGCACAGGTCTTTGTTCCACAGCCCTGTGACCTTGTCAATGTTTGAGTGCTGGCTGCAGTTTTTCCTCTTGTCAGTGTATTATAAACACCAACATTTATTTCACCTTCTCTTAATATATTCTGTTTGTTGTCAGAAAATGAAGACTCAGCTCAAAAGACAGAGCCTGCAGATCAACTAGTTGATTCTTTGGAGTCCAGTACTTCGCAGAGCGGGTAGGAAAATCTTTCTGCGTGTTGTGGCCCACATGCATGACAGTCTGTTTCACTCCTGTGACCTCTTCTGTGTGGCAGTTTGTTCTGTGCAGGTAAAAAGAAGGGACTGGAGACTGATTTATCTGCTTTGGGACAGTACATACCAGAATCAGTATGGGAGGGCCTGTTCTTACAGGCTTTAAGTTTGTTTTAAAGCTTGTGAAGTGTAGTTCATGGCTCAGCTATTCAAATCACAGAGTCATTCAGCTTGAAAGGAACCCTGTGAGGTTTTGTAATCCATTATAAGAGCTAATAAATTTTCAGCAAGAAATTTTCTATATCCTGTCTGAAGGATACTTTAATAATTGAGCACGCCCACTGTCTGTAAATCTCATGGAAGCTGTACAAGAAAACACCTTTTACTGTTTCCTTGACAATGTTTTTTCTTCATCATTTATTTTCTATGCCACTCCATTAATGCTGCTGATCAACGCTGTTATCAGATGTTTGGTATCTGCTGGGCATGTGGTGTTTGTGGCCAAGCAATTTCATTGGTTACAAGCACTAATACTACGCAGTGAAGTTTCATTTGCCATTATACATTTGTTGCACAGGATACAATTTCAGAAATGTGTGAGTTAATTACAGTTGGTAAACCACAACTTCATTAAAAAAGACAGAAAAATCCAGGAACATCCCTCCTCCCCAGCAAGCTACCCTACTTACTAAAAGAGCAGTTTGATGCCATCTTGGTTTGATGCTGCTGACATCTGTATGAGCCTTCTTGACTATAAATGAGTTCTTCCATCTTTTTATTATGTCCTCTAATTTTCTTTGAAGAGATTAATGCAGACCATGAGCAAAATGGCCAAAGTAGATGATGGACATTACCTAATAAATTTGTCTTAATTTAGATCTTCTTTGAAAGGGAGGGAGATGGTGCAAAAGGGTTGTGTGAGAAGGACTCAGCTGAACTCTGTCTTTGTAAGTCTGCTTGTAAAGCTTGTGTAGCTCTTCCTAATCTTTCAGTGAGACTCTTGGGTATCAATGGTATCTCGAGGAAAAAATTCCCAAGCTCCTAGTTCCTATGTTGATGGAGAGCCTTTTGAGCAGATGTGTGCACTTATGGTAGCAAATGACCAAGTAACCCTTCTAGGTGTGTTCATGCAACTGCTAAACTAAAATGCAAATGAGCAGGAAAACAATAGCATAGAAGTCCAAGAATTCTCCTTTAAAAAATTCTTCCCACCAAGCGTCCCTTCTTATCTTGTCCATCTACTGCCATTTTGTGATCCTGCTATTCAGCTCATTTGAGTTGTTCTTACAGACCTTCTGGTCTATCGTGCCACTTCTAGGAAAGGAAATCACACTGTTGAGAGAATGTAAATAGAAAAATGGCTTTGTTTCTGTACTGCCATAGGAGTAATGATTTTGAAAAAAAAAAGTCACATTTACCCTGTTCAAGTCTTTTCTGTGGATGCAGAACGTGTCTGAATTCAGTCGTTTATATTTTATTTTATTTTTAATTATTCCAAACTATACTGATAGTCTGCTTCCTTGCTTATGAGAATATTTCCCATTTCTGAAAGGAGACATTAGAGGAAATGCATATATTTTCCGTTCTCATGTTTCTGAGTGCTGTGTTCTCATGTTTCTGATCCTTAAGAGCAAGGCAGCTGACATTGGTTTTATAGTGCTATGAGAAGGCTTTGACTTTCAAAAGGGCAACTGTTTCTATTCTTATTTAATACTACGTTGCTCCTCATGGAAGGAGCATACATAATGAGAGCATTACAGAGGACACTCTTCTGGCATCCAGCTGAGTTCATTAGGATAAGTCCAGCTTTAGACAACATGCAGCAATTTTTTTTCAGTATAATTTAGAAGAAAACCCCCAACAGAGAATAAATGCCAAAGATGTTTCCTTTCTTGCCCATTCTTTTCCTGCTACGTACCTTTCTTTTTGCTTTAAGATGCCCATTTTCTTTTGTGCAGTACAGTGCAGTACTTGGACCTCTTTGCTTAAGTTATTGTGCTGCCCATTGTATGTCTTATGGCTTGCTTATCTGTGGAGTGTATTTGAATACAGCAGAGACACACTTGGGTGCTCCCTGTATCTGTTGGGATTGCTAACAGGAAAGGCATAATAGGCCACTTAAATAGATAGCGTTCTCCAGATGGCTGTCAAAATTGTTCTGAATTCTTTCACTGATCCAGTTGATCTCTGATGGAGTATGAAGATGCCATGCAGTAGCTGGCATAAAAGAAGTTGTCTTTTCTTGGGCAGAAAAGTTGCTGCTGATGTCTGCCCTTAGTACAATGTTGGTCAGCCAGTATGCTGTGGGGTGAGTGCAGTGAATTTCTGCCGAAGGAGGGGAAATGTGGACTATCCTGCTGAAGTTGCTCCCTCTGGCTCACATGGAAGATAGTCATGTAGAGATGGCAGGACTGGGGTGGGCAGGGGTTCTTTGTCCTGTTGGCAGGTGCTGACTACAGAAGCTTGTTCCCTTCAGTTCATGTGAATTCGAGTTCCAGAGCAGTGATTCCTCTGCTGGCTGTGCCTGGGTGCAAGTGCTGAATTGTAGTGCTCTCTTCCTCCCAAAGGTCACAGACTGGGGCGCACCTGAGTGTGGGCACCACAGAGGATTCAAAGGAAGAAGTTGGCACTCTCAAGGACCAGAAAGTGGCTGAACTAGAAGAGAAGCTGCCTGACCAAATCCAGTCCCTCAGAGAGGTAGGTGGATGTTTGTTATGTCTGAAAGCAAAGACAGAGGTGCAGCAACAGTTCTCCCACCCTCCTGCTGTACTTATCACTATGGGACTCAGGCTCTAAGGGTTGTGTTAAGATAAAAGTAGTATTAACATAGATTCAGTTACATTTTTTCCTATACATCAGTGGGAGATAAATGTTATCAGTCTGATTTGCAAAATCCCTCTTGTGTCTTCAGCTAGTCCTTGCTTCCTTGCTCACTAAGGCTTCAAGGTAATTCTCACCTTGTGACTCTTATCTGGTGCTTCTGGGAATTCCCTTCTTGCAGATTTATGGAAGAGGGAACTGAAAGTCTTTTTGTTCTTCTTGTGAGCAGCCAATTTGTTTGCCTTACAGATAGAGTCAGGAAAACCTGTGCAAGTGACACCCAGCTCAGGACCTATGAGTTTGCATATATGAAGAGAGAGGCCACAGTGAACTGGATGGACTTTTAATCAGGATGCAGCAATGACAGTTTGATTGTGGCTGTAGTCTAGATGCACACAGAGCTGAAAGGCTCTGCCTAGAGAGACTGTGTGTTGGGAATTCTTTCTAAGAATAGTCAGCTAAGTCTGTAAGGCTGTTGTGTTGCTGAGGGGTGACAATTAACTCTGAGGCAAGTGCAAAAATGTGCCTGCCCAGGAACTCCTGGGGAGACCAAGGAGAGTGTAATTTGTGAGCTTAATGCAGCATTTGACTTCAAAGTTCACGACTTTGGTGTAGTGGGAGAAACAGTGGTGAGAGCTGTCTCAGAGCTGGCCAGTTCTTTTACACTAATAATAGAAGCTCTTGTATGTCTGACTCGTTTTCATTAAGATGTCTGAATTACTGATGAGTTGTTTCAAACCCAGCCAGAGACTTTTTAACCAGGATGGTCTTTGTGACAATGTTTCTTATGTGCTTTGTGCAGGAAGCTGTTGTTCGGGTAACCAACTACCATGTATCTCAGGGAGTAGGGGATATAGTCATGATACAGTCAGATCACACTGGTGCTGTGGATATCCTTTCAGCTGAGCTGGAGACTGCAGACCTCCTTGGGGAGCAGAGGAAAGGTGAGTCCTGAAGGCAAAACTCYTGTCTGTCCTGGCTAGAAGAGCAGAGACTGTCCTGGAGACACTTCTAATTCCTTCTGGAAATTTGGGCTTCTGGCTAGTGAGTAGAAAAGCTTAACATCCAGGGCTTCTGGGAGCAGTCCCCAGAATGCAGGCCCCTTATTGAAATAGCTTCACTGTTTACAGATAACAGTTTGTCAGTAGTGAAAAATCATGTGAGCTCATGATCTTTCCCCTTGTCTCAGCTAAGCCTCCCCCACTGGCTGCACCCACCATGTGGACCACCGAGAAGATGAAGGAATTCAAAGCCAAGATGGGAAAGGAAAAGAATGGCCGGATGGTGGTGAAGCGAGGCGAGGTGGTGACAGTCCGTGTGCCAACCCATCCTGATGGGAAATGCATTTGCTGGGAGTTTGCTACAGATGACTATGACATTGGCTTTGGAGTCTATTTTGACTGGACCACAGTTACTAGCACTGCCATTACTGTTCAGGTCAGTGAATCCAGTGATGAGGAGGATGAAGATGAGGACGAGGAAATTGAAGGTTAGTGCAGATCTTATAAAGTTTAATTTGTGGTGCTTGTTGCCGTGCTGCTGAGTGTCTGTCAGATGCTATAACTTCCATCTACTTTGTTTAGTCAGCCCATTTGCTATCTCTGCAGCCTTTTGGGTTCTTGGTTAGAGTGGTAAGAAAGCATTATACCTTCCTGCTTCAGCATATATCAATGGCTGTCCTCTCCAAGAGCATTCGTAAAATTGAACACATTGAAAAATAAAATCAGAACTCAGTCAACTTCTAGCTGATAAAAAGATTAAAGTCTGAGATTTTAACCAGACTGTTTTTCTTAGACTCTCAGACTGAGAAATTTCTGGTGGTGATTGGAGGCAAAAAGATTTTGGTTTTGGGTGGTTTGGGTTTTTTTTGCTTGGTTATTGTTTTTTTCTTGTTTTCTTTTTCCCCAGTACATCAGTAGCTCCTTCTGACTTTGAAATAATTTGAATTATTTGATTATTTGAAATAATTGGTACCTGCGTCATTGCACTTGGGAAACACACAGCAATGTTGCCTGTTCTGTGGCTTCAGTGTATGTGTGACCAGTGTAGTTGGCGGGTTAGTGCCTGAATTTTGCAGGCCCTGCAAACGGGTAGGTTCCTGTATGAGGAATCTTCTTGGAGAAGTGAACTGAGGACATAGATACAATGAAGAAATAGCTAGGAGTTTTCCTGCCTCTCAATTGCTTCAAGTCTGTATCACGGGACTGCTGTTGTGTGTATAAAAGCAGTGAGGTGTCTAAAAGGTAAGCTCAGGGAGAGGAGACCAGGCTATCAGGCTAATAAATACTGTTCCATCAGTATTCCCAAGAGAACTGGTTCTTGGTATGTCCTTTGTTAGGATAAGGAAGGCTGGACTTTGTGGGAATTATTTGCAGAAAAGTAAGAGGAGATGCTCTGGGCAATGCTATCACAGTTAGCCTTCCATATAACTGCATGTCTGTGTTGCATTCTGGTCTTGTTGGTCTTTTTCTGGATTAGGTAGTGGCTTAACTGGTTCTGGCCCACTTATTTGTCCTCTCTCTCCCATTCAGGACTCTCCCCTGTAGGTGATGTGGAAAGGGGCTCCAAAAGCTATCTGCGGAACCGCTATGGAGAGATCATGCCTGTGTATCGCAGGAACAGCCATCGGGAGGTACAGGCAGGCAGCCATGAGTACCCAGGCGAGGGCATCTACTTGCTGAAATTTGATAACTCATACTCTCTCCTCCGCAATAAGACTCTGTTCTTTCATGTCTATTACACTAGCTGAAGGAAAGGGAAGGGGCAGGGATGGCAGGCAGGTACTGGTGAGTGTAGCTGGCTGCCACCCAGCCCTGGTACCGCCTGATGGGCACTGCTGTGTGACAGAACCAAGGCACAATTCTGCCAGCTCTTCTTTGGACACGAACTGGTTTCTCCCCACACCTTTCTTCTCCACTGTCCAAGGAGAGAAAGGTAATTGTGACTGCCTGGTTGTTCCCAGGCAGCTGCTCTTTCTCTAAAACTTTGGGAGGTCTGCTCCGTGCAGGCGTTGGGCTGGGCCTTCACGTCACAGCTGGCAATTGCCCAGAAGCCGGGTTCAGGTGGTCGTAGTTCCAATCTGTTGTGCTGGTACAAAATGAAGTGAAAATAATCTGTTACTATTTTGTGAATAACTTTTCCAACTCTCCTACTGCATCTGCATCACTAGAGGGCAGTTGTCAGCTGCAGTGAGCCAGAAGCACAGCTGGCTTGTCACTTAGCCAGGGTAACCCCATCGTCTACCATCACTACAGTCACCAGCAGTCAGTGCTTCCTTCACTCCCACGAGTGGGTGGGGATGCAGCTGGCCAGCGGCAGCCTCTGCTGCAGTGGTTTGGCAGTGCTACAGCAGGTGGGCCCCAAATGGCAGTCACAGCTCATGTTTGAACAGAGGGTGGGAGCAGGGTGCACACCTCGTAGTCCATAAAAAGATTTTCCTTCAGATTAAGAATTGGATGTTATATCTGTTGATTGTAGGCATATGTAGATGATTAATACTTCAGTGATTACCAAAAGTTTTTTCTGTAATCCAAATGTGAAGTGAAAGACATTACTTACTGCTGTGCTGAATAAATACAAAATGGTTGGAATACAATAAATACACAGGAAATGTTTCTTAGTAGCAGTATGTTGGTTCACTGGTATTGCAACCATATGTAGCAAGGAAAAGGCTCCCCAAAGAAATGTAGTTTGTCAGCTGCTGTTTGTTTGCTGTTTGTTGCTGTTGCAAAGGTATTATTAGGAAGTTCCTTGGCATGGTTTGGTGACTAGTGATGGTGTTAGTTATCACCTTCTGCTCAAGTAGTGACTGAGTTGAACAAGGAGAAGTTAATCTGTCAGAGATGAATTTTAAAACGTTTATTTGTAACTGTTGTTTATTTTAATACTTTTAACTTGAAATCATTCTCTTTTCTAAGAATACTGCTGTATTTACATTTTGATACCTCTTTGCAGAGATACAAAATGACTTTGCATGGTGATACTAGAAAAGTTCTGAGTTTTATTTTTAAATTGTCCAGGTAAAGAACCTCTACTTGGTCCATTCCTTCTGTTGAGAGGAAATGATGGACAAAATTATTTTGGGGTAGTTAAAGCCAAAGATTTTGCTCTCGTAGGAGGGCTGCATATTTCCTATTAAGGGTATATTGTAATGCTGTGCAATTTGCTTCATATTCAAGCTCTTACTTTTAACTATCTCTGCTTACTGAGTCACTGCCCCAGAGCACTTAGTAGGTCAAAACGGTAAGAGAGGGAGCAGTCAGTCTACAGCAGAGCAGCCCAAGCTGGGAGCAGGAGGAGTGGAAAGAGCACTGCTTGGAGCACAGTGGCTTTCTGGGGGAGCAGGCAAGTAGCAGCACTGTTGCTGATTTGGGCCCTGAGACGGGGAGAAAACAGCCACGTTCCTCAAAAGAAAGAGTGTGTGCACCAGGTTTGGGGGGGAACTGCAAAGCTGCCTTATTCAAGCAGGGCAAGCACAGAGAGACGGAATAGAAGGGCTTGGTATCTGTCAGAGCAAGATACTCTTTCATTTAGCACTTGGAGAGGGCTATTCCTTCCTTTAACCTCTCTTGGATGAAGAACCATCCTGTGGCCTTTCTATAGTACTTGAATCAGGCCTGAGCAATTTAGGTAAGATGTTTGGGTTTTTTTCCTCATCCTTTGTCTATCAAGTTCCTAGATATTGTAGATGAAGTGATGCACTTCACTTCTAACAGAGAAGTAGTAGTATGTTTGCTGACATAAAACAGCAATTTAACGACATTTGAGTTGGTGTGTTGTGTATAGACTAGGGAACGAGAGGCTGGAGAGCAGCACTGTGGAAAGGGACCTGGGAGTCCTGGTTGTTGGCAAGTTTAACATGAATCAGCAGTGCCCTGGCAGCCAGGAGGGCCAACCATGTCCTGGGGTGCATCAGGCACAGCGTTGCCAGCTGGGCAAGGGAGGGGATTGTCCCGCTCTGCTCTGCGCTGGGGCGGCCTCACCTCGAGTCCTGTGTGCAGTTTTGGGTGCCACAATATAAAAGAGACATTAAGCCATTAGAGACCACCCAAAGGAGGGCCACAAGGATAGTGAAGGTCTAGAGGGGAAGCTGTATGAGGAGTGGCTGAGGTCACTTGATCCGTTCAGCCTGGAGAAGAGGAGACTGAGGGGAGACCTCGTTGCAGTCTACAAMTTCCTCATGAGGAGAAGAGGAGGGGGTAGGCACTGATGTCTTCAATCTTGTGACCAATGACAGGACTCGAGGAAATGGCATGAAGCTGAGTCAGGGGAGGTTTAGGTTGGATATCAGGAAAAGGGTCTTCACCCAGAGGGTGGTTGGGCACTGGAACACAGGGAAGTGGTCACAGCACCAGGCTGACAGAGTTCAAGGAGTGTTAAGACAACACTCCCAGGCACATGCTGTGATTCTTGGGGTGTTCTGTGCAGGGCCAGGAGCTGGACTCAATAATCTTTGTGGGTCCCTTCCAGCTCACCATATTCTGTGATTCTATGAACCTTTTGTACCGAGTCACTGGAAAATACCTTAAAACTATTTATGATCACACGGAGAACACTATGTGCCAATGCCAGGAGAAAGGCTGCCCATCAAATAGAGAAGTTGGTCATGTCCCAGAGAAACAAGATCAGCCACATACATGTGTGCTCAATAGTGCCAGGGTTCTTCAGTCTCTTCTGCAGGTTCTGGGAACATATGGTGGTGTTGAACTTCAGTGGTGAAGCTCTGCAGGAGTGTTAGAGGAAATAAAAAATAGCAGTTGCATTTTCTTGGAGGATTCACTGGGTTGTTCCTTACATTATTTTCTATGTTGTTTATTTGGAAAAAATACTTTTGTTCATCACTCAATGCTTGTCATGAAACTGTTTTTGTAAAAGTGGGTACAAGCTTAAGTCAATATGTGAACTCCAAACTGTCACAAGTTTATGGAATTTCACTTAGTTCTATTACCTAAAAGACTGCATCAGGTAGAATCTTACAATAGAGGATCAGACTAATAATTTTCTTCAAACAGATGATGTAGGAAGTAAAAGGTACCAATGACATGAGAACAGCAAGTTTATTTAGTAAATGCTTTAACAACACAATCCAGTCTGAAAGTAAGGTCACAGTGCTGGAATTAACTGTGCCAAATTGTCAGGAGATGGAACTATACTTCTTTTCCAGCTTCAGTGGGTCTTATGAGAAAGAGGGAAAAGGGTGTGGATCCTTACAAATTATGGTCTGTCTCCATCAGATACACACTGTAACAGCTGATGTGAAGCAGGAAAAGCTGACGAAGTGCAATAATTGATATTCAGACAGAAATTTCAAAAATTCTCAAAAAAACCCAGGTTCTTTGGGCCTTTAGACTGAGAAAAGTGTTTAATAACTGGTTTTAAGAAATGAGATTTTTTTCATGGGCTGTTTTATAAAAGAAATAAACGTTTCATTAAAAGTTTATTGACACTGTTCATTGCTAATAAAACCTGAATTACTGAAACCTCTAGAAACACTCTAAATAGAGTAACAGTTTCATTATATTTTTCACAACTTTTCATACCAATATAGTGAAATAATTCCTTGAAAAGCTGATAACCAAACTGACCCCAGCAGCAGCAGTTGAGTGTTATGAGGGCACTTCTGCAGCTCAGGCACCTGAGTTACCCATCGCATTCTGCAATTTACAGTATCCTTTCATGACAGCTTCTGTCCCTTCTCATTTAAGGGAGAGTTAAGTTAGAAAAGCAAATCATAATCAAAAATGTTTGGGGATTTTACTCTCCCACCCTTTTTAAAGTATTGGTTTGTGAATAATGAAAGTTACTGATTAAAAATGTGACAAAGAGATTAATGAAGTATCATTGAGACAGCAGCCATCAGTCATGTCAGTCAGCTCACACACATATGGTACAAAATAGTTCAACAGACAAGGACTGTAAAGGCAGGGCTGTGAGAGGAACATCAGAATTGATCGTGACATGACTGCAATGTGTGACTCCTCCGTTACTTACAGAGTACAGTACGTCTGTGCCTCATTAAGCACTACATGCAGCAGTAACTGGCGCGTGCCCAGTTCTCCCCAGATGGCCAAAAGGCTGTTCTCATGGCTTCCAAATTCATCCCATCTCCCTCCTCACCATGTATCCTGCCCTCAGGTCAGTCCTGTGAACCAGATGTAACCCATCTACTGCACACACAGACCCACAGGTACAGCACCCCAGCAGGTGTAACCCATCTCTCACACACAGCAATCTGATCTAGTTGAAGATGTCCCTGCCCGTGGGAGAGGGGTTAGAACTAGATGATCTTCAAGGTCCTCTTCCAATCCAAACTATTCTATGAGTAAATGTGACAACAGTTTAACAAGATTTGATGGCAAGGTATACTTAAATGTTTACTGCATAGAGGACAGGGTCAGACAAAACTGTCAGGGAGACCCTCTGCTGACTCGTGAGGTTCAGAAAGGACCCCCTTGATTTTTAAATTCCTTTCTTGAGGGGTATTTAGGTGTGGCTGGATCTAAACTTAGTCCCAGACTTGGCCAGCAGTTTACATCTAAAGGATTATATGTGCACAGTCAATTGTGTATCTCACTTAGCTAAGATTTCACAGTTTTGCATGTATTAAACACTTAGCGAGAATCTGTTACAGCAAGGAATCTCTCAGCCTCAAGAAGTTAACTCTAAAAGGCATCCCTATTTGAGTAGAGATCCCGCTGCCGTGCAGGAGAGGACAACAGGCCCTGGGCTGTCCACTATTTATAGAGTAAGATGATTGACTTACAGTCATATTTCCATACAGGCTGTATTTTGCGTTGCCTCGTGCCCAACAGGCCCTTAGCTATTGAGCAAGACTTATGGCCGTTAGCTATTGTGTTCTTATCTGTCTTCTCAAAGTCCAATTTCAGCCAGATACAGCCCTCACAACCACCAGTGGTGGCTATTGTTCAAGCAAAAGTAGTGAGAGGGGAGAGCACAGTGTCTCACTGGGCACTAAGCAGAAGATGGAATAGACCCTTCAGTCTTACCACAATATCAGCATTGCCCCAGTCAGTGATTGCTGTTAGTCCTTTGCTGTGAGGTCTGCAGAACCCTGTGTGTATGTGCTGATTAATGTATGATGCACTGCCTGGCACCTACTCCACTTTCTAATTAGGATTTATTTATGTTGAAGGGAACTCTGACCTCTATGTACATGAGATATTCCAGAATTATTGATCCTCAGCTGCACAGCTTGTTGCAGGCTAGTGGGTTATCTCCACTAAAAACTCTTTATACTGTGGCCTCCGTGTTGCTAGCTTGCAGCTACTTCCCCCTTCTGTCTGTCTATTGCTCATATTAAGGTTTGAAATACATTTTGTCATGTTTTAAAAAATAAATAAGGCATGCCTTACAACCGGTTTTCATTACTCGCTGACACACAAATAGTATGTGCCAGTTTTCAAGCCATTAGTTAACAGTTTTTGTTAAGATAAGTTGCACTGTAGATGGCAAACCTATTGTTCAGTTCTTGCTTTCTGAAGTGTGGACCAACCTTTAATAAAGCTCAGGTCACTCTTTTGGAACTGTGCCTGTCTACCTGGTCTCACTGACTTAAGCCCAAAAGCAGCATTGACCGTGGACTGTCATCCCACCGAGTATGTGCCCGGTCTGCAAATGCAGCATGCCCACAGACAGGCCTGCTGCAGTGGAACTGAAAGCATTTGGTGTGCGTTGTTTCACTGCTTAAGTTTCCAAGAAATACTTGGTATCTCTTATGAACATCGGATAGTTTCAGGAATATTTCATCTGCAGGAAAGCTTCACAGTTGTATAGGATAATTCCTCTTTTTGTTTATTTTCTTTCATTTCCACATTATACAAATATGTTGTTTCTCAGGTATTCAAATAGCATTCATTATCCAAGTGACAACATCTTTTTGGAAGGATACACAGTCTTTCTTAATTTTCTGATAAATCCAATAGCTTGGCTGTGTGGCTAGTAATTAACAGCAGCCATTCCCATTCAATATCAAACCCATAGTTGTTTCAAAGAAATAATCTTATTTTGCATGTGTCATTTTCTCAGTTTGGTGTATTTCCTGGATTTGTATTCAATCCTGCTAGCTGGCTTAGGCAGTTATGGAAACCCTTCTTATTTTAAATAAAGATCTTTGGAATTAGACCTTGGGTCTAGAAAGAAAAATAAATTTAAAATGCAGTTGCACTTCAGAGAGGGAAGTTAATCCTCGGGAAAGGAAAATTTCTTTGTTTCTGTGGAAGGAAGATTTCAAATAGGTTTTTAAAATGTGTTTCTTTTCCCTCTATATTGTGTCTAGAAATTCAGAAAGCTAAATCAAGGAAGAAGCCTCTTTTGCATTTTGGGTTTGCTTTTGTGAAAGCACAAAATTGTTTTCCATTTTGTTTTGAATATAGTTTAGATCTAAATAAAATTTACATGTTCAGTCAGAGATATATGACAGTCCTGTAGCAAAGAACTTGTATAAAAATTGTCTTGTATAAGTTTTAGTTATAATAATGGTACTAATCTGTTGAACATTTGTTATGTTAGAGAAGGTAATAAGCTCTCTATTTTTTCTCTGTGGTTTTTTGCTTTAGGTGTAATGTAGCAGCAGGAGTTTAAAATGTATGTGCTTTACTGAGGACAGAAAGTTAAAATTGCTTAAATCAAGAACCACTGGTACTGATTACATTTACTCATACGCTTTGGAGGCCTGTAATATGTGTTCTCAAGAAAGGTTACTAGTGTCAGACAAAGGCTTGTAGCAAATTAATGCTTGGGACCCATTTAATGCATGAACAGGTAAGATGAAAGTGCATTAAGAGGAAGAGAGCTCAGCTGCCTGACTCCAGGTGCTAGCAAAGCCACATTACTGTGCACAGAGTCTAGAAGGCAGCCACATGCCTTTCTTTGTGGCTCTACCCTGTGAGCTTGTGTCCTTGTACCTGTGTGTGCATGTAACCTCCATCTATGGCCTGCAGTGGGTCAGTTATCGTGGTGCTGGAGCTGGTGAGGTGGATTTGAATTAAAGCTTCTTACAGGTCTAGTTGCTGAAAGATTTAGTCATTCCTGTGGGGAATTAGGGCAGAGAATGAATCCCTGAATGAGTTCACTTTCATCCCCACTGCTTATACTCTTCCTTCTTGTCTTACTATCCCTACTAAAGCCACTCTGCAGAGGATTTATCACAAGGTGCCTTAGGAACAAGAAGCATGTCTGAAATAAGAACCATAGGTGTCATTAATACAAGAGATTTCTTCTTATTTCTCTGCCCATTTGGGTATGGGGAGGTCCTTGCTAAGGTCAGGCAGGGAGAGCCCCTATATGCTGTTCCTGGAGATCTAAGCTGTTCATAGACTGCCCTGTTGCTGTAAGATGAGTAGTACAATGGTATTTGAGTTTCCTGGCACCATATGTTCTTTGCCTTCATATGCTGCTGTCAGATGTCTAGGAACACCAGAGGACTACTCCTTTTGATATGCTGACACTAAACCCAAGGACCAGAGGAACACTAGATAGACACAGAAGAGTGTTTCTTACAGCCCGTCGTAATTTTCTCTAAAACGAGTGTCGAAATCCAGAGTTGTGAATGGTGTGTTCTTATGCATATTGAGGCTGGACAAGAGACCAAAGCAACAAAGTTTTTTGTTTGTTTTTTTTTTCCCCCCCTTCTACAAGTGTGAAAGAAAATACTGTTTCTCCTTTTCTCATATCTGGGAAAATATTAGAGTGACAATGTCATGTAGATGAATGAGAACTTCACAACTGGCAGAATGAAAAACTGGAAACTGATTGTGTTAAATACATTGGCTAATTAGACTGTGAAAGAACTCAGGAGTTTAGCAGGAGTCAAAGTGCTAAGCCATTTATCTAAAGAAGTAGATTTGCAGTAAATACCAACTAATAAAGTTTTAGAAGGTACATAAAACGGCAGAGTTCAAATGTATATTGCAAGGAGGAGAGTTTTCTGTGGGGACATTCCACATTTGTCTGGAAAGAGTCTCTGGCTACTTATTCTGAAACCGTGGTGCTGTTGCAGCTGAAGGTGCATCAGGCCAGGTGGATGGTGGATCTGAGTCCCCTTGGCTTTTTGAGGTTCCATTCTGGATTATACATGTTGCTTTCTCAGAATCATCATACATGAAATGTACCCTTTATTGGGCAGGGAGAGAGGAAGAATATTCTGATTCATCAGTGAGGGTTATCTGTTTTAAACCCATCTGGACTGGTGAGTCAAGTCCCTTGGGCAAGAAGCAGGATGGTGCCTACAAAGCTCAGAGCTAAGGAGGTCTTGCCAAGTAATGACCTTAAAGTTTAGGAGCTGTGTTTGGAAATTATAAATAGTGGGAGATGGTCTCCCTGCAACCTCCAGGATGCCCTGGTGACTGCTCTCCTCAGAGGGAAGCAGGCTGCTTTCCACTCACAGCTCCAAGCTGTTAGCACAGGCTTTCAATGGGGAGCACCTTGTAGCTGGTCATACCTTTTTCAGACCCATGTTCTTGTGAACTGTGAAGGTTGTCTGTCAGTCCTTATCTGTGTGATGTGAGTGTTTTTGATGTCCTGTGATTTCAAAATTGAGTTCTCAGCGCCAACTGTTAGCTTTTCATGTGCTCCCAAGAGGCAAGTTTTAAATGGAGAAGAGGATATTTTAACAAAATGTGGCACTGGACTCTTTCTGAAGGGCACATATGAAGACTATAATGTGCTTGCATTCCTTCTGCACTTGGTTTGTATTGTTTATATTTGATGTATTGTGGTTGATTTGTAATAGTATATTGGAACTTATTCCCTTTAAATAAACTTTTCACTATGCAACCAAGAACTTTGTCTTCTGTTTAAAGCAAGTGAATATCTTGATATGATAAACTCAACTACAGACTTTCCAACAAAGCAAGAACACAGTTAGTTTTAGGAGCAAAGAAGAGGCAAATACTCAAAATGTAGTTTGCATGTACTGGACATTCTGATTGCAAATGGATAGGAAAATGCTCTGTTGTCAGCTCGAGATGAAGGGTCCAGCCAGGAAATTTTTTGTCTGTTAAAATGACTTGCTGGAGTATTTTTCTTGAGATTGTACTGAATGCTTGAAGAATTGGAGAGGAACAAGCAAGTAGCCAAGCTCATATAATGGACACAGGTAGAGTTTGAATATGGTACCCTCCAGTGCTTCATACTGGTACTTATTACCTCCATTTGCAGAGATCCCCCATAGCTAGCTCTTCTGTTACTTCAGCTTTCAATCTGGAGGAGTTAAAAACATCTCTTCAGTTACCAGATACTCATTAAATTGTCTAGAGAAAACTGTTTGCCCTTCATAGCTCCTCATAGCTGCTTTGCCCATCAGCTTTATCATACTACAAAGGCTACATTTACATGTCCTGAAGGAAGCACTTGCTGGTCAAAATGAGGAATGATGCCTGCAGCCAGAGTCATCCTTTCTCACCTATCTCATTTTAAGTTTGGCAGGACAAGTGCTGCAGAGGTTCAATTCTCTGTTCTAGTCCGATGTTTCCTTGGAGCACTTTTATAAAATAATTGATGGGCAGGAGCAATCACAAAGTAAGTTGATCAAAAGGATGGATGATTCTGCCAACTTAAAGATGCTTCATTGCATTTTAAGACCACCAAAGAGAAACGGCACTACAGCTACTTAATTACTATGCACTTACTATGCATCCTTATGCTTGGCTCAGGCCAAGAAGAAAACTAAGGAAAACAGCAGGGATGCAGGGAAGTGATGCAAAATTTCACACTAGTTCTTCCCAGCCACCCCCACTCTGCCACTCACCTTCCCCCTTCTGTAACTTTTGTGATTGGGCTGCAGCAGAAACACTCTGATCATGAGGTGCTCCGTGAAGGCCTTGCAGCAGGCTTTGTTGGCTCTGCCAGGGAAGTGGCTCTTCCCTGATTCAGGTGAATAGGGAGAATATTGTGCTTTGGCTGCTGAAGTCCTGTCATTGCTTTTAGTGGTGTTTGATTATGAACAGCAGTTTTAAGCTTAGCAGAGCTACTCATTGTTATATAGGTGTGTCATGGTTTGGACAAACTTAGGAGGAAGACTCGAAGAGCCTCCTCTGCAAAAGATAGGGTCCTAAAACTCCCCCTCCCCTTAAGAATTTCTCGGAGGAAAGTGAAAAAACCCTGTTTATTTAACAAAATCCAGCAGCTTGGGGGGGGTGGTGTGGTGTGCACACAGGCACCAAGGGAAGGGAAAGGAAAATTTAAAAAATGAATAATGTTAGATAATAAACCTCTCATGGTGAAGACAACCTGGATGAATTCAGAGTCCTTTCATGGGTGTGGTCTTTTGTTCTGTCTCTAGCTAGCTGCTTGAGTACGGAGTAGGCCCTCTCCAGGCCCAGGGTGTAGGCCCCGGAGAGATGGTATGTAGAACAGAGCCCAGTTGTCTGTTGTACAGTTCCAAAGGAAGAAGGAAAAGAAAACACAATCCCAGGAAAAAAAAAAGTGTCTTCTTTCCTTGCCTCAGGCAGAGGAGGGAAAAAGCCAAAAGTAAGTTTCAACTCTCTCYAATATCCTTCAGCTGAGCAAAAGCAGGGTGAAAGCTCACAGGAACAAAAAGGTAAAAGTATCCCCTTTGCCTTCTGCCACACAGAAAAGCGGCCGGCAAGAGTTCTGTCCTGAGAACCACAACAGCAGCTAGCTGATAAAGCCAGGAATGTAAACACCTTCGAAGAAAATCAAAACACGGTGCCCAGCTTCTCGAGCCAGCTTAAAGACACAGAGTTAATATTTTTTTCATTAAGCAGGTGATTGGGATATATAGCATCATAAAGTCACCCCAGGACAAGGTGGTATCAGTTACCCAGTGGAGCCTCTGTAGTAACACACACATACGCACATGTAATTATTGTTTAAGGAGTATCTGCCACCATCCTGCCTTCCTTTGGTAGGAGTCCTGGCTGCTGAGTAAGAGAAGCAAGGTTCACCCCTGCTTTTTTTCATGAAGGTTACAAGAAATGTGTACATATACCATCATCTAGGAATTGGCAAGCAAATTATTCTTCTCTGGAAAGGGGCATGAGGCTTGGGCTCTAGAAATGGTGAAGGTCTGGAGCACAAGTCCTTTGAGGAGCGGCTGAGGGAGCTGGGGTTGTTTAGGCTGGAGAAAAGGAGGTTCAGGGGAGACCTTAGCCTGCTCTCTGCAACTGCTTGAGAAGAGGCTGTAGCCAGGTGGTGGTCGGCCTCTTCTCCCAGATAGCCAGTGACAGGACAAAACAACATAGTCTCAAGCTGCACCAGGGGAGGTTTAGGTTGGATATGAGAAGGAATTTCTTCACAGAAAGGATGATTAGATACTGGAATGGACTGCCCGGGGAGGTGGTGGAGTCACCATCCCTGGAGGTGTTTAAGGAAATACTGGTCTAGTTGACAGGGTAGAGTTCGATCACTGGCTGTTCTCGATGATTTCAGAGGTCTTTTCCAACCTAATTGATCTTGTAGAGGGTAATTTGGTACCGGGTGGTCCCGGCTTCGGCAGATCTGAGCAGCCGACTCTGCTCCACCAACCTCCTCCCTGCTTGCCAGAGCTGCCACCGGCACCTTCGTTAACGGGGATAGCCATGGCCATGGCCGCGCCCGCGCCCCCGGGCACGGGCAGGGCGGGCCCCGCCGGGCCCCTCCGCAGCTGTAGGGCCGGGGCGGGGCATGCCGGGGCCGCCCCCGCTGCTCCGCGCCACTTTAATGTCAGCCCCGGGGGCTGTTACCCCATTCCCCGCGATGCTGCCCGCTCGCCGGCGGGGCCGGCCGGGGCCTGCGGGCAGCACCCGGCAGGGCGGCCTCGCCTTCTACGTGCTGTGGGCTCTGCGGGAGCCGCCGCGGCGGCTCGGCAGGTGCGACTCGGCCCCGGGGGCTGCGCGGACGCGGCCGGCCCCTGTCAGGGTTGAGCTCCCCCGCGGGCACCTGCCTGCCCTGCCTTGGCCCTCGTCTCTGGAGCTGCCCGCATGGCTGCGCTGCCCCAGCCCCTGGCAGCACTCYCTTCCCAGTCTGTCGGTTATTTACTTCATTGCATCCTTGCATGGTTTCATCTTTAAATGACCCAAGTCCTCTTCTTTCGCCCTTCCCTAGCATAAACGTTTTCAGGCGTTTTCATATGGGTTTTTTTTTTTTTTATCTTTTATTTTATTCCTTGATGATTATCTCTCATTTTTCTTCCCTCCTCTCGCAGCCAGTCCAGCAAGATGGGTTTCCAGGCTTGGCTGCCCCTGCCGTTGCCCAAGCAGCTGGTGGTGTTTGGGCTGGGAGACTGGAGCTGTTACTCTCCGGACACAAGCATCGCAGTGGATGTGCTGGTGTCCCCAGGCGTTGCGCCACAGCGTGTTGGCATGCTGGAGCCCACCCGCAGGTTACAGCAGGAGCTGCTGGGGTGTCAGGAGGGGCATCYTGGAAAAGTTTTCTGATCTCTGGTGCTGCCTGATTCTGCTGGTGTTGTCCCAAAGCTGCTCAGTCCTGCTGGTCCTCTACCATGGTGTTTCTCTCTAGTGATGAGTCCAGCTTCCTTTTGGCTGCTTTCAGGGTTGGATCTCTTTCAGCTTTGGGCTGTTACCATCTACTGTGGAAGTAGGAATCTTGTCCTGRTCAGTGTCACTTGTGGGCTGAAAACCCATGGTCACTTGTGCAGGTCTCTGGTGTGGGAAGATGACTGGAGAACAGATATTTTCATGGCGTCGTTGAAAGAGATGGACAAAGGCAACCCTGTGCGGCTTGTCCTGACTGTCAATGGACAGGTAAAAGAATTGACATCCTCTTCTCTTCCTGGCCAGGGTCCCAGACGTTGTCACTTCTGAGCCCCAGATCTTCCTCTCCCATCCTCTCCTTTTCCTTCTCTTTGCCACTCCAAGGTAGAGCTGACAAACATGGATGTGTTAATGCATGTCTGTCCTGAGCCTGAAACCTCTGTGATGCTCCAGGCCTATCCTCTGAACACAGTTTTGCCAGAACGCCTTATGTGTTGCAGGAAATGGGCAGCAGAAAGCTGTTCACTTCCAGTTCCACTCTCTTCTGAGTCTTCAGTACTTACATAGCTGTTTTATCTTGTGCTGAAACCGTTGGATTTAGCATCTTACAGCGCTTGGCTTTCCTTTTCCTTGTTCGTTCTGTTGGTGTGGGAGATGAAAGGCAGGCTATTCCATTGCAGGGAATCTGTCCCTTGCAAGACATCCTTTTGCTTGTGCTTGGTGTGGATGGACACTTAGTGTGTCCTTTTATTATGTCACTATTTCTGCTGCAGCTGCTCCGAGGTGTCTCCAGCAGTACGCCTGCCCATCCCTTCCTTGTTCCAGAGACTACGCAGTCACCAGTGCTCCCAGCAGATGCTAGATTCCTTGGCCAGGACCTGGAGGATCCTACTGGGGTATGTGTATTTTGGAGCCACCTTCTTGTTATTTCACCCTCTTCTTAGTACCTTCTCCCTCACCAGTAGCCATTCAGTTGATGTCTAGCTGAAACATTTGCTGCCACTCTTTTAGTGGAGACCTGGCTAAGCAAGTTTTGGAGCCAGAGTTTCTCTTGTGCTGAAGAAAGACATATTCACCTTTGAAATGCCTTTTGAAAGGTTGAATTTAGCAGTTCTTGGAGGGACAATCACCTAGCCTGTTCATTCCTTGTACAGATAGCCTTTCTGCCCTTCCATGTTCTAGCTGTGCTCAGTAGCCGGCAATATGAAAGCTGACCACAGCACACAGCAGCAGGTAGCTGCGTTGTTCAGCATCTGTGTGGCAGCTATTGGCATGTTAGCCCTTAAGACTCAGTGGGAAGATAAGCCTGAAAAGTTACCACATGAAACTAATCTCTGGCCCAGTAAGATGCAATTCACAGTAGCCTCAGGTATTTTTCTTCAGGGCTGATTTGACTGGGACTCATGTCACAGGTTAAGAGTCAGAGCTCAGAGGTGGCTGCTAGAGCATCCAGGCCTGTGAAGAAGGATGTCCAGCCTCCACTGAGGACCCTGGTAGTACCCTGTGCCCTGAAGCCACCATCTAGCAAGGTGGAATCCAGTGAGATGTGGAGGAAGAGTCCTGACCAAGGACCACCAAGAGTCCACTCCAAAAAGCCCAGGAAAGTTTTATTTGAACCCACAGCATCCGAGAGGGATCTCGATGAAGAAGGTAACTCTGGTAGCTAACAACTTTATTTTACAGGTCTTGTCTGAATGATCTGTCAATGCTGCTGGGCCACAACTTCCCAGTCCGTTTCTCTGTATACATCCAAGGCATGATGGGCTTGTGTATTTGGCTTTCAAATACTGATAATGCTCTTTATTTCTGGATTAACTACTTGATGAATTTTTGCCTGTTGGGAAAAAGCCAGGAACAGAACATGGGATATTCTTAGTGCCAACGCTTTGTACTATGACATAATGCCTATCTTTTCATACAAGTAAAAGTTTTTTATAAATGAAGGCAAGTATCATTAACCTTGTTTTACAAACGAGTAAATTGAGGCACAAGAAAGTTACGTTCTGTAACCTCTGCATTAGTTTGTACCCCTACTAACAGCATACCACTTGGTCCATAGAAGACATTGGTTTTTATTACAGTATAGAGAATATGAAAAGGAATATATATGTAATTAGTATAATTATACTGACTTTTCAGTAGTGAGATGGTAACTGCCAAGGGGTTTGGAAATAAAACCTTAGGCTTCTGGAGTGGGAATTCCAGAGTGTGACCAAGTTTACGTGTAAAAGTTAGTGGTCCCCATTAGAAATTACTTATTAGGACTTGGCTTGCTTGATATAAAATATAGCTCTATCATAAAGTTGCTTCTGTTGCAGGCAGTGTGAGAAGGGGGGAAATGAGCTTCCATCAGGGGGTAAAATACAATGGTGGTGGCATGATGGCAGCCAAAGGAAGAGTGCCCTGCTCTTACCTGTCTTCTGCATCTCTTCTGATGAGGCTTAGTTCATGATTCTTAGTCTTGCACCTTGTTTATTGAAGTGAGATAGCTTTGTGCTACGGGTTGGAGGAAGAAAGGTCAAAGGGCTCTTAAACAGTGGAGCTGAGAACTTTCCACAGTATGTCTGCTGGGTGCTTTCTTTATGGGGCCATCTCTCTGTTCCCTCTGCAGATCTGGCAGTGAAGGAGTTGCAAGGTAAGGAATTTGGTTCCTAAACCCTGGTTTGTCTTTTCAGTCACTTGGCGATGCTATTCCTTCCCTTTAACATCAAAAGCCTCTCATGCTTCATCTTGTATCTCCCCAGTGATAAAGAATAACAAGTAGGTTGTGTGTATATACTATTCCTTTTCATTCAATTGCCGTCAGTACAGGTGCTTCCAGTACTGTCAGGCTCCCAAATATGTTTCTTTAGCCCTTCTGAATCTCAGGCACACCTCTGGATACATAGCTCTTTGAGGAAAAAGGTAAGATGCAAAACAGACTCTGATTAAAAAGTATTTTTTTAGCTTGCTTAGCCAACTGCGGGGGCCTGGGAGAGGAAAGGAGGAGGAACAGAGCAGCCCAAGGAATACCTCTGGAGACAGCTCCAGGCTTCTGACTGCTCTATCTTAGGCACTGACAAGCTGTCCCTGGGTAGCTCTCCCTCACAAGGAGTAACACAGGGGGCTAGCACAACTGGGATATCACTTTTGGAGATGGGGTAATGAATGGGGGACATCCAAGCCTGTCTGAAGTGGTAGCCTGAATGCATCCTACATCAATCTACTCCTTGCTCCTGAAGTCTCTCTAAATATAGCAATTATTCCCCTGAGCCAACTGAAAATATTCCTCAGGGAGGTATGTCTTCTACTCCTGTGGAGGGAAGGGACTGGGACCCTTGCCTTTCCATTTCCCCACTCTGAGCATTCAGCTGTCTTGTTGTCCCCAGCAGGGAAGGGAGCTGAGGGTATCTTGTCTGACTCTGCTCACAGGCCTGTGCTCTTCCTTCCCCAGGCAGTCCCAGCCCTCGATGGTGCCATGCGATGTGCCTCAGTGACCTGCAGACAGCTGTGCTCATTGGTGGAGAAGGTGTCGATCAACAGTCCTGCAGGGATGCTCTCTGGAAGCTGGAAATTGGTGGGGACTTTAAGGCTGTCAAAGGCAATGGGGACACTGGGACTCAAGGATAGCTCATGCAGATGGGACGGGGTACTTGGGCATCTGTGCATATGGAGGGGACAGCAAAGGCGTCACATCTAGCATGCTCACCAGGCAGAGCTGACAGCATAGAGTGCCTCATGAAGCTCTGGGATTGTACTTGAGAGCCCTCTAGGAGCTAAGGTAAAAGTTCTGGAAAGAGTTGGGAGAATTTTAAAGGTTGAAAGCAACAGTGCAGTTTGCAGAAAGTGTGGTGACTGGTGGGGAAGTGTGAGATAAAATTCCAGTGCCATGTGTCTTTCTGCACCTCACTGGTCTTCTCTTCCACCTTGCTATTCCCCTTCATTCCTTAGAGAAACAATTCTGTATGAGTTCTCTCTAGTCCTGAATCAAAGGAGAGGAGGAGACAAAGGGAGCAAGGTTTTGAGTAAAGATTTTATGGCATATTCTTTAAATCTAGAGAAATCAAGAGCATCTTTGAACTCCTACACCATGTGTCTGATGTTGCTCCTACAGACCGTGATTTATGGCTTCCAGTGGGTTTCCAGCTACAAAATGCCATGCCATCGTGCTTGCATGGTCACACAGCTACCTATGACCCTGACACCAAGCGTATCTACATCTTTGGGGGCATAAGGGAGGACAAAGACTACAGCAGCATCTATGTTCTGGACACAGTCACCTGGAAGTGGCTCCTTGTGGCTGTGAGTACTGCATCTCTTCCAAGACAAAAGCACAGGAGGGGTGGCAGGTTCTGCCTGAATATGGCAATTGATGTGCCCATGTCCTTAGTCCAGTAGTTTTGGTCCACTGTTGCTGCAGGTTGTCTGAGATGCTCAGTTGGGTTTGACAGGTATTGGGAGGCTATGTTGAAAAGCCACAACCTAGACAGAAACCAGGAGCTGTGCCTATGATGAATGAAGCAATGTGAAAAAATGCTTGCTGCAGAGGCTGGTGTCTGACCAAGCTCACAGGTGGGAGGTAGTCAACAAGCAGCAGAGGGAAATGGCCTCTCATTTTATATGGTGCCATTGAGAGCAGCACCATATGCTGAGTTGAAGAGCTAGTCGTCTCAAATCAGGGACTGCTCTGAGCACAGTAGAAGTCTGAGCAGAGGCCCTGTCAGTAAGGGACTATCTGTCTCTCTTCTGGCTAAGGCACAAGATAGCTTTTACAGAGTAAGCGTGGAGGAGATCTTTCTGTTCCCCAACATCTTCTGAGGAAGGTGTGAGAGGTTGATTTCCTTTTCTTATCAGAGCATTCTGGTAGTGCAGAGCATGCAAAGAATGTACTGTCTACCTGTGCAACAAAGCTCTGGCTGAGGACCCAATAAAGTGAAAATTGAGGCTTGTCAAACTTGCTGCATGATGTGGGCCCCTTTCCTATGGGTCACGCAGCAAACAACGCACTTCTTGTAACATATATTGAACTTTTTCTAGGCTAAAGGGAGGATACCAGTGCTCACCTACCACAGTGCAACTATCTACCACAAGGAGCTCTTTGTTTTTGGAGGAACCTTCCCCAGAAAGGCATCGCTGGCAGTTGGACCCTGCAGCAATGTGCTCTATGTCTTCAATCCAGAGCATGAAATTTGGTATCAGCCCATTTCAGAAGGGGAGAAGCCTCTGCCTAGGCTTGGGTGAGAGTGCTGTAATTCCAGCCACCCAAAACAGTGTAGGAAACCTCTGCTCGCCTTCCCTCCCACACCAGTGTGTTTTCCTAAATATTAGGTGATTGTACTCCACTGTTTACTCCTTAAGACAGGGCTATGTTTAGACCAATGTGACTCTCAGTACCTCCTGTCATGAATCCTAATGGGATTCTGTCCCTGGACTGCAGTGGCTGTGGGTAAAGGCGGGTGTAGTCTGAAGCTATGGCAGCCCAAGAGGAGAGGCCAAGGCTAATATGAAAGTTTTGGGAACTTGCTGAAGATATTTTATTCACTTGGCTTCCTCTCTGCCCAGGCATTCAGCTACTTTACTGAAAAACAAACTGCTGATTTTTGGCGGTCGGAGGACTTCTCTCTACCTCAGTGACATGCACATTCTGGATCTGGGTAAGAAAATCTGTGCCAGTAGGCTGGCTTGGGAAGGTCTGTTCTAAAACAGGGACTTGGGAGTGAGGTGTGCTCGATGGGAAAACAGCAATAACATTATAAAAACTCCTGATTAGGCAATAGAGAGGAAAAACTATGGGATAAAAAAAACTCCTTTTGGGGGCAATAAGGGAGGGGATGAAGAAAAAAAATACTGCTTTTTTGGAAGAAGCTGGGTAATAGAGAAGGCAGGTTGCTGATGTGGCAGAGTATGTAATTTTTTTTTAGTTATGAGGCTGAGGTTTTTGGACATTCCACCTGTCTTTTCTCTGGCTGTTAGGTTTCATGGAGTACACACCAGTCCCCCTCCTCGCAGGACAGCCTTCTGCACGTTGGTAAGATTCTTTTGCAGACCCAGGAGCTATCTTCTTCTTCTGTCCTTTCTCTTTGAAGCCAGGTTTAAACAGTGCTTGTGAGCAGACCCAGTTGTGTATCTCTGTCCCGCTAGTCAGAATACAGTGTATCTCCTCTCTGCTGTGCGGCCAGGAATTCCTGTGCTGTCCTTGTTGGTGCCTGTATGGTGTGGGGGGATAGACCTTAGTCTCCCTGGAAATCTGCGTTTCAGGCTAGGGAAAGTTTTCTGCCATGTGCTAGTAAACTGTATTGCTTGCTGTTTGGTCTTCACAGTGCCTGGAGAGGTACTGTGCCACGCAGAGGAAGAAACTCTGGTACCAGGACTATGCTGTTCCTAAAAGAACACCATTGCCCACTAGAACAATGATGTCAATCAGTGCAGAGGCCAGCTAGCCTGCTATCTCACCCCAGAGAGCAAAGCAGAGGAGTTTTGATAGCTCCTTCTGAGACAATGAGTTGCTCTTCAGGCCTGATCATGGCCTGAGCTGCAGAAGCAAACAAATGTCTCTTTTAGGGTTATTCTGCAAGTCAAGGCAGGAGGGAAGCAAAAGTCAACTTCCTTTCTGTAGCTTAAGCCCCCAACTTCCTGATCAAGTCTGCCCATCCCTGCACATTGTTGACTGAGGCTACTCCAGCAGGTTTCATTGTAGTCCCCTTTTGGCTTTGCTTTGGTCACAGTTTTCATGCAGCTCTGGCTGTGTCAGACCAGAAGGTTCTGATCAGTGGAGGCTGCAATGCCAAAGAAGCCTTGCACGATGCCTTTGTCTTCCACCTAGGTGAGTGACTCTCCTGCCCTGTTTCCATAGGTGAAGGTAACTCTGGGACTGCAGTGGTGTTTCTGAACACCTAGTCTAGTCCATTTGGAATGGGAATGGGCTTGTCAGTATTGATAGCCCCTTTCTATTTCAGATACTCTTTCATGGAGCACAGTGATCCACCATGACCTCTGCTCTGTTCCCCGAGCTGGCCACACATTGCTTGACCTGACTCCTGCACACCTGATGGATGTGGACAAGGAAAACAAAGAAGAGCAGAACCTGCACACCGTGTTGGTCTTTGGGGGCTCCAACTGTGCTGGGACCTTTTATAACAGCACAGTCAAGATCCAGCTGGACCTAGGATAATGCATGATACTCAGAATGATCCTGAACAGCAGGGCTCTTCACCAGTCTAAATACAGATATGGATGGCAATAAATGAGTCCAAGCAGTGTGGCAGTCCAGGTATCTGTATTATGTAGGTGAATGCCACATTGGTACAAGAGATCATGGGTTTGTAAAGTCTGAGTGCCATGGGTATTGTTCTCTTAGGGTAGCTCTTACACTGTATCTGGGCTCAGGTGCCAAATCATTCAGTGGGATCTGAGCTGAGTCTGTACAAGAACACAGACATAAGGTTATGAGTTCCCTTCTTGCCCTACAGGTTTTTTAGCTGGAATTCCCAGGGTGCTTTCAGCTTTGAAGGTGACTCAGATGTTTGGTTTCATTTGAGATGAGTGGAATGGGATTTACTCCTGCCACTTGGAAAGTCCTCACTGTAAAAGTAGACATCATTCTCATTTGGAGGGAATCTGGGGTGGGATTCTCTCAGGCAACAGTCTGCAGCTGAAGACTAGAAAAACACCCAGACCAGTATCTGAGGATGGGAAAAAGAAGAGAACATAATTTTCAGTGTACGGGAGAGAGCTGGTTGTGCCTTGATGACTATGGCACAATCATCTAGCTTTGCTCTAGGCAGACCTTTTATAAATTTCACGTGACTGCTGCTACATAAGGAAGAGGTGCAAGTCCTCTGTCCCAGGGAGTAATTCCCTTGTAATTGCAAGGGGTGACAGAGTTGCTGACTTGGCTTTTTCACAGAATGCAGCAAGGGTTACGATTAAGCTGTCTTCCTTCAGAGAGGGGGTCTTACTGTTTATATCCATGAAACTGATGACTGCTGTAGCTCTGAGGCAGCTCCAAGGATAAGCACACTGTGTACACTGATTCCCTGATGCTCTTTCTGTAGACAGGAAGAGTGGGGAGTCTAGAATTAACTCAATGCCTCACAGTTGTTTGTGGCCACATTCCCCAACCCAAAGCCATACAGAGGGAACTTTTGATAATTATGGACGCTTCTGCTTTAATCTGCTTCATGGAGACAGACTAGATAGACAAAACGAATAGCTTCAGGCATTCCAGCACAGGCATAGCTCTTGTAAATCATCCAGACTACTTCCAGGTCCTCTGTCCTTCTTTCCACCCAGATGAAAGGGAGACAATAGTGCTAGGGCTTTCTGCTGGCGTTGAAGTCCTACGCAATGCCAGTAGATGGCAGACTTGTAGGTGTTGTCTTTGTCACTCCAGCTTACTAGATTCAATAAGTAGGGCTTCAAGCTCGCAGCTCTGCAGGAGTATCTGGCTGCCGGGATGGGTGGCTGATTTTGAAGGCCTCTAACTCCAACAGAGCATTATTTATTCTGGTTATTGTGGGATATGGACCCATATCCACTTTGAATCTGCAAAAGGAAAAGAATTTGTGAAGTACTATGAGTTGGACAGCCAGTGCAGCAGTGAGCAGAAGTGCAGAGCAGTGTGATATATGCCTGCCCAGTACAGGAGAATCTCCCAGGCATGTACAATAAGAGAAAAGGTTCACCTTGTAGGTTGAAAAACAAATGCTAGAAAGATTAATCAGTGCCTGGAGAGCTTGTAAAGTCTCCTTCTCTAGAGATACTCAAAACCCACCTGGATGCAATCTTGTGCCACTTGCTCTGGGTGAACAGGAGTTGGCCTAGATGACCTCCAGCATCCCCTTCCAACCCCAATAATTTTGTGATTCTGTGATCTTCAGCAGGCTTTTACATAATGTGCAGCACAAAGTAAGAAGACACTATGCTTTTCCTGGGAATCATGCAGCCACTACTTTGTATGGGTTTAAGGCTTTAAACAAATAAAGTCTGATTAATCTTTTCCTCTTGTGTGCAGTGTAAATATAGGGCAAACAGGGACAGAGAGTGTGGAGTGTGGGCAACCTCAGCTTTTCTAAGGACATACATCAGGTTTCCCCCAGGGGCCTCTAAGAGGAGACCACATCTCCTTACTTGCAAGAGCTTCCGAAAGAGCCAGTATTTATAAGAGAGGAAAATTCATGGAGAGAAAAACCCTCACKGGATAGGGCAGGCAGGAGGCATACTTTCTAACAGGCACAAGGAGCAGCAGAGGGTAAGCTCTGACAGCCCAGCATAAGGAGTAGGTGTTGAAGAACACCTCAAGTTAGACTTAATTACCTTTCAGCATTGGCAACTTGTGGCACCAAGCACAGATCAGCCACGGAAACCTGCAAATGTAGCAGAGAAAAGGGGTTAGAGTATCTCAGAGCTTGTCCCATCACACTTCACAGTGGTGGCAGGCTTTGAGACCAGGACAGAAATTATTTTATCAGCCAGTACAGAGGAGTTGTCATGCCAGTCTAATTCTTTAATTCAGCATTAATAATACAGCAATGGTACAAGAAAAAAAATTTCATAGAAGTCACTAGTGGAAGCCATCAGCCTTTAGGGAGCTTTATATTTACCAGCTGATCATTGTGACGTCAAGGACACTGTGCTTCTATGGCAACAGCCTCTGAGCAAACAGGTCTGCTGGCAAGCTGCAGAGGGAGGTGATGGAGGGAGAGGGGGTGTTTGCATGGCTGGGCAAAGATAAGTAAATTTTGCTTGTTTGGCACAGCAGGACTATCGAGCAGGTCCTGCCAATGTCAAGACTTGATACATGGTAGGGCCTCTGCACACAGGCTCAGGGCCTTGCAATCTGAAAAGAAGACTCAAGGCCAATACTGCTGGCTGCCTRTCTGCACAGACAGTGGCAGCTGCCCACTCTGCTCCCCAGGTCACAAAGCCCTGGGTGCCTCTCAGAGCACAGATTATTCTCCAATGTTAGATCTTGTAAGTAGCCTTCACCCACCAAGGGCTCTGTAAGGCTGCTACTAGCCAATCCTCTGCATCACAGGATATTGCAGGAGCCTTCCTTTTTTCTCAGGCTTTTTTAAGAAAGATCCAATTGCCTGCCAGCAGAACTACTAAATGGAAGAGGCCTGAGCTGCCTCTAGTTCAGTCAGAACAGCTTTTATGTGAGCTCTGTGAAATCTGTCCATGTTAAAAGTGGACAATCAGAGCAGAAAAATAAAAGTTGGTTAAAGGTTCCACAGAACAAAGCTAAGAACTGAACCCACATTTCTTGAGCCAAGCTTTGCCCCTATGACAGTACTCTTTGAACTCCAGATCTCATAAAGATGAAATATATACCCTCTTTTTCCACATCATCTAGTACCAGCCAGATCCTAGATACAGCTGCAGTATCTGGCCATCAGCAGGTTACAGGCAGGGACAAGTAACTAGCTCCATAACTCTCTGCTGGTCAGTAATGGCCTAAGTAGAATCCATGCAGCTGTTTTCTCTGCATGTAACTCCAGGCACTGCAGGGTGGTGTGCTTTTATCTCCTCAACTAATTTTCTTTCCTGTTTTAGGGAAGATACTGGGGTTTTCAGTTCTGCAATGGTACACAGTGCTCAGATACTTACTTCATCCCCCACACAGTAGCGTCCAGCAGTGTGCTGCAGAATCTGCTCCAGTGCTGTCAAGAGAGGCGGTACACTAGAGTGAGACATTGGAAACTCAATTGAAAGGGACACCAAATACTTTCTAGACTGGAAATTATGAAGGGGCATTTTGACCCTAAGCTGAGTATGAAAAAGGAGCAATTTGGGACAGAAACTAGAAGGAACAGAAATCTTACAACAGTATAGTTATGGGAGTCTTTAGGGTCCTTCAGTTTTTTTGGACCCAGGGTRATTTCAGCTACTTTAGACAATGCACCTGAAACACTAAGAGGATAATGTAGAAATATGTGATCGGGGAGGGGAAAAATGCATAGATTCAGTCAGTTTGTGTCTGTCCAGAAGTGAAGATGGGCCTGTCATTGCAGCACATGGGCGAAAGGGTTTTCAGGAAACAAAAAGCACTGTATTTCTCCCAAATACCTGTTGTCTGATTACAAAAGCATATATATATATATATATATATAGGTAGAGCTTTAGAAGTGCTGTAAGCCCTTATGCCTCAGAGTGAATCAACTGCTGCAGTGTGCAGGATGGCCCCAGGCTTCCCCTCTTCCATGTGCAGCAATGGAAGTGTCCTGTGGACATCTTTCCTTTGAGATCCTGGAGAACAACCAGTCCTGGACGAGGGAGTCTGGGCAGGAAGAACACTGTCTCTGCCAGCAGGGCAGGACCTCAGCACACCAGCTGAGAAGATCTGTTGTCCTACTTGAAAAGGCAAGTAGAATGCCAGTGGTGCAGCATTTTGTAAGGTTAGTCAACATGCTGATCATTTTAGATGTGGGATGTACCTTGAAAGCCAGTTCCAATACAGTTCTGAGCCCATTCCATTTTTTTCTCCCCCATTTGTTTCAGGACACTCAGGTTCTGCGAAGGCAAAGCAATCACTAGGTTAAATGACTACTGCGGGCTGGATCTTGCCCACAGTGGAGGAGAGAGAAGATGAGTTGTTGCCAAGGTTGAACCTGTAGCCTGCGTTCAGTTGGCTGGGTCAGCCCTGACCTCACCCTCACCAAATCATGCACTGTGCTGTATCTTTCTCTTGGCACTGCCTTCTTGTAACAGTTGCCAGAGTGTCGCTTTGCCTCTGTCCATTCAATTCTCTTCCTCCTAAAATGTCCTAGACCCAGCAGTAAAACTATATGGATTCAGCTCTTTCTGGAAAGAACCTTGAGGTGCTATAGGATTTGCTGTGTTGGAAATATTGTATTGTTGCCATTGGCAGATCAGGCAGAGGTTAAGCAGAGATTTTATCTGCTAGCACACCAGTCTGAAATTCTGCCACCCTGTTGGCTGGCAACAATTTAAAAAGACCAAGCATTTCAGAGATGGAAATCGTTTCTGATTTTCTCATTTGCATGGATCTGACAAGGCAGTACCTGGAGCGGTTGAATGCCGGAGACAATGTGATCAGCGATCATTCTGACTTGGGCTCTCTTCTTTGGATCTTGGGGCAGGAGCCTGGGGTTAGGACATGTCTCTTCTAGGTAATGAATTATAGCTAACTGTAATGAACAAAGAGATAATGAGAGGTTATTGAAGAGCCAAGGAAAACTTAACATCCTGGACACGTGAGAAAGGGGAGCTGATCTTAGAGAATACAACAGCTTTTGAATGCAGTTTGTTACCAATCCAAGGAACAGAATACCCCCTCTGATACCTGCTTGCAACCCTGTTGTCATTTAGTCCGGCTGTATTTTCAGGCAAACCCTGGCACAGCCATCTAAGTCAGACTACAAACTGCTCAGTGAAAGGTGGAGTTATGAACCAAAGAAGAATTGAACTTAAATCCTTGACAGTAGTTTCCCATCAGAGATTATGTGCTATTTCTGTTTCCAAGTGGGATCATAAATGTATAATTTTCCAGTGTATAAATGAGAGCTCTGGGAGAAAAGATGGGGCAAAGCCATCCCCTCCAGACTGGGCAGCAGACTGGAGTGAAAGGCTAAAGGGATATGGCTGATAACTCACTGACTGAGAAAGGGTGATGCCATCAATTTTCAAGGCTGGGACTTGCTGCATTGGATTCAGTGCCTTGAATTCAGCAGAAAACTGTGGAAACAAACCTGAAATTACTCTACAGCAACAAGAAATTCTTCTTCCTTGTTTTCTTCTCCCAGAACTCGGTTACCAAATTTTTTTTTCTACCTGTTTTTTCTCTCTACCTTAATAGTAATCTTTGCAGTAAATTATGCTGTACTATTAGCCTACAGCAAGCTCTCACTGGGGCTCAGCGATCACTGCATCCAGGGCCAGACTGCCTTATCACTTGATAAACCATCACTGCAATGCCCAGGATGGGTGGTACTGCATTAGTGCCACCATTACTGTCCCAGTTCTCAGGATGGGTGGTACTGCATTAGTGCCACCATTACTGTCCCAGTTCTCCAACTCTGCCTTAGCCCATACTGACACATTAAGCTGGTGGTACTACTATGTGCACAACTCCCTCCTGTGGACCCCCCAAGTAAGGTCTCAGTGAAGATCTCTTTTGGCAACCCACCTCTTCCTTTTGCAGGCCCTTTGCAGCCCCCTGCAATATCACTTAGCATCTTTTGGACACCCCCCCCACCCTTCACACACACACTTTCTGGTGCTAATTGAACTGTTTAAAGTGCAGAGCAGCTTCTCTGAAGTCTGTGCACCAGGTATGTTCAGTTGTATCACGGTAAGCAAAAGATCTTGAGCCTTGTGAATTCAGTCACAAATATCTGAGAGAGGAAAAAGCCTCTAGTCTCCCACAGTCATCTTTGCCCTCTGTCTCACATGCCAGAGAATACTGGCTGAAAGCAACTATTAATTACTGAGAAGTGGTGAGGAATTCAGTAACTTTGCCTGTGAACTTTCTAGTGCTAATGCCAAGTCTTCTAATGATCCCCAAGTTGAGTACCCCTGGAGAGAACAATGGTATCTCTATCCTTACCTGCTGCCCTCCATCCTTAATGAGGTTCACTGGGACCAGGTCATAGGAAATTCCTTTCAGAGCCAGTGCTAGGGAGAGCAGAGTGTACAGTATCAGACAGGTACACTGGGACGTTTCAATGGGCTCAGGGAAATGTTAGCATCTACACTTGAAAAAAGACCTTATCCCTCAAGGACGATGGCCTGAGTCCACTGAGAAGACAGTGTTCTGGCAAATAAAGGATCAAAGCACTAAAGATCAGTCCCAGCAAAACCACTGCATTTTTCAAAATAAGCTTTGCAACTCTTTGCAGGACAGCCCTTCCTGATTCAGCTTAGAGGGCAGGGGGCCATGTGCTCACCTGTAAAACCTTGCTGTCTGAGTACAAGTAGGGACTGTTGCCAGCCCTGCTTAGCTCTTAAGACCTGGGCAGACCAGAGTTTGAGGCAGTATGATGAGGCCTTTTTATCTGTTCCCCTCTATTTCACCTGCTTCAGGTAAGCTGTGGTGTTCCACTCTCTCCCCCTGGGGAAATGCCTCACTGTTCCAGGTTCATGTTTGCTGACCTCTCTGTTAATAAGTGATTGATTAATTGGGTTAGTGAAGGGGAGGATACTGCAATACCAAGACAAAAAAAGAGAGATCAACCCTGGATCTTACCGATTCGCACTCTCCAAGAACTGGAACTTCGGAAATAGCTATAAAGTACTGGCTGGGAAGAGACAGACAGATAAAATTATTATATGCTGGGAGCACCAGAGTATTATAAGGAGAAGAATGCATGAACAGAAGGCATTTCAGGAACTCTAAGACAGGGGAAAGCAATGTTTGGAGGAGAGAGGGCTCCTTTCTGAAAGTAACTGTTCCTGATTTGGGCATACAGGCAGCATCGTTGTCTCTCATAATAGCCTTCTGGTTATTTAATTGCACCTGATGTTTCCAGCAATGCACAAGTGACCTTGAAATTATTCCCTATAAAGCTTCCCTCTTCGTCTCTATCCAATATTGCTAACTTCTATCCCATCTTAGATTTCTGAAACAACTTCTGCCCTGATTGTGCCAAGCACCTGCACTGGGTATTTGCATGGCATGAAACAGCTTTTCCAGCCATGCAGGGAAAGGCCAGACCTCTTTCCAAACAAGAAGAGCTTCTGCTGTTTGAGATGAAAGCCACGAGGACAGACAATTCATCTCTACCTGAAGTATAATACTGAGACAGCTTTTCCAGATGCTTCTACCCTGTCCAAACTCTCACCTTTTCAGATGCCATGGTAAGGGTGTGCAGTCGTCTCCACGAAATAAAAACAATCTCTTTGTTTTCCCTTTTAACTGAGCTGGAATGGGGGAAGGCTTCTCTCCTAAAACCAACGAGGAAAGGACTATGCCCCCAAGTCTGTGCCCAGGACACAAAAACCAGCCACTCAGATTCAGTCCTGAGTCACTGCAGTCACCCTCTCCCAGCCCTGATGTCAAAACCATTAACCAGATTTAAGCTTGGAAGCTCATTTGGGAACCATCCTTATTTCCCTAGCTTTCCAGAAACAAATAAGATATCTAGAGCCTCCCAGGCTATTAGCAGTTGCCAATGCAGAAATCTGACCCTGGGGAACAAAACTACATGCAGAATTTCCGTTTCACTAGGGAATGACTTCTAGCTCCTGGAATGGGGGCTGCTTTTGCAGGGAGGTCCCTTAGTTTGCTCCTGTAGTCCATCAGTACCAGCCAATGCCGGGGATTTTCTACATTGCAGATGTGGGAGAAGCTGCTACTCTGTTCCCAGACCAACTTTGTGCAAGATAAAAAGATGGGGTTTTTTATGTAACTGTCTTTTCTTTCCACACAGGAAATTGGTACTCATGTATGTCTAAATAAACGTGTAATAATGTCTCTCCTTGCTTACATAGATCCCATGGCGCGCCAGGGATCTCTCTGTGTATTTACCCTCCTGACATGCATAGAAATTTTTCTAGAGTATGACAGCAAGGCAGAAGAAAGCAGGGATTTGCCCAATGGTAGTCTGTCAACAGAAAACCAGAGAGACACCAAGGATCTCTGTGCTCCAGTCCTCTTTGTAAACTTGATGCTTCCCTTACAGTTTAGATTGGTTCAAATAACTTTAAATGAGGTATGTCTTTGACTAAATTACTCTACTCAAATTTACTGGGAAATGATTTATAGGTCAGGAGGAAAGTGATGGCAGTAGTGGCAACACTTTAGTGAACAAAGTATTTACTCATTTTCTTAAATTCTCTGCTTCTGGGATCAGAGCATTAGAAATATCAGCTACATTTGTTTTCCAAACATCTAGCCTGCTGGATTGCAGGGAAACAGGAACTATGGCTTCAAAAGATAAACATAGAGCATTCATGACATACTAATTTTACTTGTTTTTCCTGAGGACCTTGCTAATGATTTTTTGGCTTAGAAATTCATGTCCTTCACCACATCTGTTTTGGACTCTGGCCTCTCAGCTGGCAGAGACACTTCTCTTGATCCTCTCTGCAGTTCTTTTTTGGTTTTGCAGCCTGTGCTATCATTTGGAATAACTGTGCTAAGCTAATTGCCTTGTTCTATAATTTCAAGGCCCTGGAGGATTTCACCAAAAAGAACATGGAAAACAACCCATCATTCAGCTGGGAGCTGTCTCCAGAGGCTGCAGGCTTGAGTGACCTCTAGAGTTCATGCTGTTTTGCTCCCAGGAGCAAGGCAGATCACAGGCAAAAATAATCAGCTAAGTACAGACTGGAGACAGCAGGAATGTTTTGTCCTCAGTGGACAGGTCCCAGACTGACACTGCACCTTCCTCAGAGGAAATGCTGGGCATGGGCCAGGGAAGTAACAGGAAAAAACTTCCTGCATTTACAACCCCATGGGATAAAATCCCCATAAACTGTATCTTAGACTGGTTGGAGCTGGGGTGATAGCAGGAGGACGGCATTTGCTTGATGTCTATTGGGATTTCTGGTTTGGTTCTATTTTCATTTCTGGCATCAGTGAGGAAAGCTTGGGCTTAAATACCAGTCCGAAGTAAAAATTTGGGAAATGCATTTCACTGTTGTGAAAGATGGAAGACACACCCCAAACTTTGTGTGCGGAGCTCTCAGGTCTCCTGTCTACTTCAGTATGGTCTCCTCTGGATACTACCTCTTTCCAGGCAATATTCGGGATGCAGTTGGGAAGGCCAAGTCTCTCACCTTTCCTGAGACCCATCATTCCCAGTGGCCTGCACACATACACTGCTCCTTGGGGACTGGCATGGGGGAAACCTCGGTGTCTGAAAGGCACTGCTTGTACTCTGCTGGGTTCAAATGTAAAGGTACAAGTAAAAAGAACAGCTTTACTCCTAAATAGTAAATATCTCTGCAGCAAGACTTGGTGTTAACAGTGCACACAAATAAAATACAGTAAATAAGCATCATCACTAAAAGCCCTAGCACTAAAGCATTTTATTTAGCATGGGGACAAATTCCTTGCTCTCTACTGCGACAGAGACATAGTGCAGGCCGGGGCAGCAGAGGCGCGGGGGTGCAGTCCTCCCGTGAACCACCAACCCGGCCTTCCCGGGGTGCCGGGGCACCAGAGTCGATCGTGGCCGCGATCCGTGTCAGCCGCCACAGCCGGCGGCAGGGCCCAGTCCGGAGAGCCGCCGCCGCAAGCCCCGCTCCCCACGGCTCTGGCGCCGCCATCGCCCGCCGCTCCCCTCCCGCCCCGCAGGGACGCTCCGCAGGGAGAGCGCGGAGCCAGCGCCGAGTACCTTGGTGGCGGCAGCGCTCATTCCCGTCCTAGCCTCCGCTCAGGGCTCGGCGGCTGCCAGGCACTGCGTCCCCGGGACTGCATCCCCCGGCGTGCCCCGCGCGCCGCCCCGCACCCCGCGCCCAGGATGCGCCGCGCCCGGCGCGCTACAGCGCGCGGATCCCCGCGGATGCCGCCGCGCCAGCGGGAGCCCCGCCGGGGGCCGGGGGGGCCGCGTCCCGCCGCCCCGCCCGCCGCCACCCGCCCGGCCGCGCTGGCCCTCGTCACTCTCCTCAGCTTCGCCTCCCGTTTCCACCGCCTGCCGGAGCCGCCGCACGTCTGGTATGGGCCGGGGCGGGGCGTGCGCCCCCGCGGCCGGGCACTGCCCGAACCCTGTGGTGCGGGTGGGTGCGTGTCTGCCTCCTCCCAGCGACAGCGGCCGGGACTGCGCCCTGACTCCCAGCCTGCGCCCCTTTCCTCGCCCCGGCCTTGCCCGGCGTGGGAGGGATCCGTGTTTATCCCGGGCAGGTGGAGGGACGAGACCCTGGCACTGAGGGCCACACGGGAGCGCTGCGCTCTCTGCGCGGCCCGGCCCCTGCGCCGCTCCCCGCTGCTCTCGGGACGTGCTGCAGAGAGGGGATCGGGTCCCGGGGAGGCGCTTTTGGGGATCTGTGTGCACCAGGATGACTTTTTAAAATCGCTGAGGTCAATCTGGAATCAGAAGGGCAAACCAGAGGTTACCAGAGTAATAATATTAAACTCTTTTAAAAAGGACGCTTTCTTAGAATGGCTGAAGTGCTCTCCATAATTTCCCACTGAGTATAATGCATTGTCTCATATCGAATGTATGGCAGTAAATCCTCAATACCATAAAAAGCAGAAGTAAAAAGACCTTCCTGGATTTTTCTTACTGTCTTCAGAATTATAGCATTTTGGTTATTGTTAAGTTTTGTTTGGTTTGTGTTTTGTTGGTTTGTTTTTTTCCAGTTGGGATGAAACTCATTTTGGGAAGATGGGAAGTTACTACATTAATCGGACCTTCTTCTTTGATGTCCATCCCCCTTTGGGGAAGGTAAACTGCTTTTCTGTTACATGTTTTAGAAGCCACAGGAGTTGGCCAATAAAAGTCTTCCTCTGTCTTCTGGCTGAAGGATGTGATGAACAACAAAATCTTTCCTAACTGTTGTTGACATCATAGCAATTTGCATTCTGTGTGCAGAGCCTCAACTTCCAACTTTTCTTCTTTACAAAAAATCTTCAGATATAAGAAAACCAAACAGTATTGCATGTTGGGTATTTGAAAGGCTTGAAATTAAAAAATCAATGTGACACTTGGAGGGTATATGTAATAGAAGCCTACATTTGAAAGGAAGCAAACAGTTCCTGATAACTTGAGAGCAAATGAGACACTTACCACAAAGGACCCCAAGAGCATTGATTTGCTGTTCTGTAAATGACGAACTTGTTTTGGCAACAGTATGTCATGTGGATGAAGGTGCAGTCCTCCTGCCTCATCAAGGTTATCTTCCTTTCAGCCTGAGTCTCCTGAAACTAAAGGGATAGGGGGCTTTGGGAGACTCTACAGAGGCAGAATTCTCTCTGCTCAATCCCACAACCTGGCATTTCTCTTGAGCTTCTAGTCATCCTTATAGTTTGTAGCCAAAATCATCCTGATTTTGCCTTTAGACAAAGGGCGGTATATATACATGCAATTTCTGTAAATAAACTCTTTTTTGGATGATGTGTCTGAATTAAGTAGTTGTCCTCTAGATYAGTCTTGGCTTATATAAAAATCTTACCTGCTGCTAGCTTGGATACTTTTTCTTCCAGTGTGATTTCCCTGACCAGTTTTTCTCACCTTTCCTCTTCAGATGCTGATTGGACTTGCTGGCTACCTTAGTGGATATGATGGTACATTTCCTTTCCAAAAGCCAGGGGATCGATATGAGCAGCACAACTACATAGGGATGAGAGGGGTAAGGCGCTGCAGGCTAGTATCAAGCTGGTTAGCTTTCCTGTGCTTTTCAATACAGAGTGTTATATCATAAGAACAGCTGGCCTGGATCACATCAGAGCTCTGTTTAGCCTTGTGCTTTAAGCTCCTTAGAAAAGTGTTAGTGGTTCTGTTGTGAATAAGTCTTAATGTCTGGCTGTGAGACGCCAGGTAAGAAATTAAGGTGATAACTGAGGCCAACTCTTCCTGCTAATTAGTGAGACTACACTGCCGAGTGGGATAGATATCTTGTCTGTTCTGCAAAGAAAGCATTGCTGAGCTTGAGCTTCTCTCACTCCATTGTGCCTGGCTAATCTGCTGGGGAGCTGAGGATATCAAAAGGCCAGGATCATCCACTGGCACCTGCAGTTTGCCACCACCAGTGACACTGAGCTGAGTTTGCTGATGGAGGCTGGGACAGCAGGGCAGAATTCAGAGTTGTATTCTGTCTGCAACCCTGACTGTACTGCTATCTAGGAAGACCAGGAGCCATATAAATGGCAGCAGATAAGTCAAAAGGAGAAACAGTGGCCAGTTGCTACTACCTAGAAAGAAAAATGGAAACTGGGAAGGCCTGTTTTCTTAGTTTAGTTTCCAGAAATTAACGGTTTTAGATTTCCCTGAGCCAAAGGTGGGAGAGGTGCTAGAACCGGACACTGAAGAGAATAAATTTTACCGTGGTCTCGCTTTCTTTTCTTTTGATTTCTGTTCTTTCTCCTCCAACTACCCTTGGTCTCATTTGTGTAAGGGAGGTGAATCTGGTCTGCTAAAGACGTGAGGTACAGGTGTATTTTGTTCTTAGATTTCATAATCTAATATCTAATAAAAAAAAGTTGAGTGTAGTGGATGTGTAATGCACCTACTTGGGACATCCTTTTATTAATGTCTGGCGTAGTCCAGCAAGAGTGTGACTGACTGTTGTTACTGACACCTCTGCAGAACAGCATAAGCATCTCTCCTCTGAACAGTGTCTTTGTTCAGTTGGCTTTTGTCTGATGTTCTTCGTGACTCAGTTCAACTACTGCAACACCTCCTGTTGTTATAGGTGTGGAAGATGAAGGAAAGGAAAAGGTGTGAGCTCTTGTTCACCTTGGGTAGGGTTATAACTTCTCCTATGATCTTTTCCTGCAGTTTTGTGCATTCCTTGGGTCCTGCCTGGTTCCCTTTGCCTACCTCACTGTATTGGAACTGTCAAAGTCACTGCCAGCAGCCTTACTCACAGCTTTCATCCTTATTTTTGGTAGGTGCTTCTTCTACAGCAAAATTGAGTATCTTAACTGTTCAGATATTTTAATTTCTGGATTGTCATGTGTTACCTAACCAGGGAGTATTTGGGAGAGACTTCCTCAAAAGCAAAGTACTTCCACTTTAAAAATATATATATACATATATACATACATATATATATATATATTAAGCTTTTTAATTGTTTGTCCCCTTGAGAACTTTACAGTCTTGTTTATTTGCATAATGACAGTATTGGACTAGATTTCACCTTAATTTTAAGAGTTCTTATAAGATGGATGATCAGGAATGATTTTGCCCACTAGTGAAATATTGATGTTTTCCATATGAATCATAGAGATGTTTAACAGCCCCTGCATTACTTTAGAAGAGTTCACAATAAGAAATTAATAAAGTTTCTTGTTGAATTGAGCTAAGTGGAGAAATTGATGTTGCAAATGGAATTACCTGAATGGGAGTTTTGTGAGGACACACAGATATTGAGGCATGGAGACTTTAAATATCAAGGCCATATTCATTTTTTATGGGTACCATCTGAAAGATGATTTCTCTTGTAGTATCCTCTGGCACCATGTTGGCGCCTTAGGTAGATCATTGCTGGCTGTAATCCTCCATCTGAATATGTTATAGCAGCACTTTCCAAATGGTGTTTCACGGATACTGCTGTACTGCCTGCTTTTTGTTTTTGTTTTTTTCCTTTTTTCTATTTGTTACCCAGGTAGAAATTGAAATGTTGTGATCTCCTGTTTCTGAAATTTCCCTCCTTCTCCTTGTCTTGACTACACTGAGGAAACAGAATTCCCACAATCTTAGATTCACTTAGAAATTGCAAGTCTTCTTGACAGTGTTGTGTGTCTCTTTGCAGATACAGGCTGTATTACTTTGTCCCAGTATATTCTGCTGGATCCCATTCTGATGTTCTTCCTCATGGGAGCTGTTCTGAGTATGGTGAAATGTAACAGCTGTGCAGATAGGTAAGATAAAGCTGATAATTTTGTTAAACTATAGGTATTCAACTTTCACAGGGTTAAAGTAATGTCTGCCATTGGTGGTCTGAGTGAATGGCTGAAATGATACTATTTCAGGAAATTTGAAGGTGAAAATGATTGTTGGTAGGGGAGAGAAATTTTTACTATAAGGGTTTGTGTAGTTAGGGAGAAAGTATTGTGACTGGGGTACGCCAAGAGAGAGTCTTAAATAGATTATTTTAGCATGAAAGGAAATGTCAGGAGAAATAGTTTATGCAATTTATGGAACTGCAAATCTGGAGCTTTAAGTTTAAAGCTTTTTAAAACTTGACAGAAAAGAAAGCTAATAAAGGACATTGTAGGTCAGAGAAGGAGGAATGAAGGATGGTTGTAGCTTATTCAAGGCCTTGGTCCTTAATGGAAAAAATATTGTTATCTTGAACCAATTGCTTTGTTTCCGGGCTAGAGAAACGCAACTTATCTGTGACTGTAATCCTAGAAGCACTAATAAAAATCCTGCTGTCTGAGGGAAATAGTGTAATTTGTTTGATTTAGAGAAATTATAAAAAAAACTTTGAGAGAAATATAGACAGGATGTTTCTGAATAAAGTAGTCATGTTGCTAAGGATGTTTGCTATAGACCTGTCCAGAGGGGGATGGTAATTTACAGATATTGGGATATGTCAAAAGGCTTCTTTGTGACTGCGCTGCAGAGAATAATTTCCTTGCAATGCATCCCAATTCAAAGACATAAAAACTCGGAATACTGTGTTATATATGAGCTATTTTTATGTCTTGAAATGTTCAAGAACTGATAATATCAATCTTAGTGTGTCTACAGCACATGTGGCTGAAATGCAGCCTGTAGTATCATGTAGGGCTATCCAAGGCCATCCTTATCTACAGCATATACCCCAGGGAGTGCAAGCACTAAATAACAGGGCAGTGCTTGATCAGCTCTCTGTGCCTTGACCTGAACTTATTTTTCATATCTTAGAACTAATCCTTTTGTTAAAGTAGTTGATATTATGCAAATTAAAAGCCAACTCTAGCTATTTTGTTGCTTAGCAGGTCATGGGGATTTTGTCTAGTTAAAATAAAAGTGTCAAGGCATTAGGAGTCAGTAGGAAAAGGGTTTTAAATTCTGCTGTCATCTTTTCTTCATCTCTTTTCTGTGGTTGAATTTTGTGTCAGTTTATAATTTGTTTGCTTTTTGCTGTAGCTTTTGTTTGTGCTTTGGATACATGTTTTCCACTATGGCTTTCCCGCTTTAGTAAGGGTGGCTACTCCTTTTCAAAAGTAAGTTTGTGCTTTATGGAGTGAAACTGTTTTCAGAACTTCCGTATGGTCAGACTTTCTTCACACTAGTATTTTAGCTTATACCTGTTTTCAGAACTTCCATATGGTCAGACTTCCTTCACACTAGTATTTTAGCTTATACCTGGTGTCTATATTTCCATCCTTGAATGGGAAATCTAGGGTTGCCCCAGCTTAAGTGTATCTGAAGCCTGTATCAGGGATTCACAAGCCTGTATCTGAAACCAGTATCCTTACTTGATACTAAAATAAAGGAAAAATTTGTTCTTATATGCCTTGTGGGCTCCTGAGAAGATGGACTGTAGTTTTGTGGGGTAACTAATTTGCTGTTTATTTTTGTGATCGCAGCTGCCCATTCATGTAGCCATCGTTTTATTTACTGACTTGCTCTACTGGTCCTGCAGGCCATTTTCTGCCTCCTGGTGGTTTTGGCTGAGTCTGACTGGTGTGAACCTTGCTGGAGCAATGGGGGTAAAATTTGTTGGCCTTTTTGTAGTCCTCTTGGTTGGCCTGAACACTGTCTATGACCTGTGGGACTTACTGGGGAACCTCAGCCTGTCACTGGTGAGTTTCAAAGACTTTACTTTCAGTGTTTCTTTCTTTTGTCTTTTAATTCTTCTGGTCTTTGACAACCCTGCAACTACCCAAACAGCGATACTCTGTCTGCAGCAAAGAGGAGCATCTGATGTGGATGGTGATAAATAAAGATCAAGGTTATAACGAAAAAACTATTTGCCAGACTTTTGAAAAAAAACAACATATTTGCATTAGCAGGATGTAATATCAAAAGAGCACAGCAAAAAGATTGTCACTTTTTCCTGAGAGAAACCGTTACCTTTCCAGTTGGGTGCATTTTCAGTCTAAGCTAAAAATTCTCCCTGGGAATGGCTTCACAATGGCCCAAAGCAAGATGTTGTCCAACACTGTTACATGACTTTCCAAGGAGTGTGTGCTAGCTGGCAGACAGGCATGTATTGCAGAGCTTAGTTTGCATAAGCAATATGAGCTCAGGCTCTGCTTCATGAGAGTAAGGGGGCATAGGCTGCATAGCAGGAGCGTGCAGAGCATCAGGAGTCACAGAAATGCTCTGCAACTTGCAGTATCCATAGTCGGTCCAGAGGATGCAGGCCGCGGTAGCCTGCTTGATTTCACACACATTTAGTTCTTCTAAGCCCTAAAAAATTTGCTACTGTGTTTGAGAGCCCTAGTCTAATATATTGCATTTTATGTTTGCGGACCGTGAAATCTGCTATTTGGAGAAATACCTTGATATACCATTTGCTGTCTTGCAACTGGCTGGAAGACAAATTCTTCAGTCACGTCTTCTAAAAGGTGTTCAGTTCTCTTGTCTCAGCCTCTTCTGAAGCTTGAAAATTCTATTTCTTTCACTTACTGTTTTTGTCCAGTGGGGGCATGGGGGGACTTTTTGTATTCCTGCTGTGTGATTTGTTTTCTTTGATTAATGTGAATCAATATGGGCTGCAAAGATGCAATGTCCAACTCCAGAGAAGCCCTTCTTGAGCAAAGTCAGTTAATTGCATTTGAAATGGAACGAATCCATCATGTCTAAGCTTTCTGGCAGCAGACGGCTGCACAGTGATTTCATTTGTGCTGCTGGCAGCAAAGGCACAAACCCAGGAGTGTTAGAATATATAAAGAAATTTAATCCAGAAGGTAGATGCTTTCTGAATAGCTATTTGGCAATCTTGGTGCTTGAGGAGAGGGAAAAAAAAAGGTGAGGATTAAACTCCTGAAAGCCTGAATAACTTATCTCTGCATTTGTTAGGAAGCTACTCATGATTATTTACATGCAATTTCTTGGGGACTAACTTGATTTCTAGAATTCTCAGCTTGTGTTGGTCCACTGTTCTGGTTTTCTCAGCGCTGTCTTTCACATGCACTTCCTTTTTTTAACTTTGCATTGAAGTTTGTAGTTAAAGAAAACCTTTTCATGAAAATTGAAGCATATTGAGGCCATTTTAAGTAGGGAACTGGAAGTTAGTTCATGTGCCTCTCCAGTGCCTAAATTTGGTTATGTACCATCAATCAACATTTTTCCAACTTCCAGTGGTTATTAAGTGTTCTGCTGTAGTACTTGAGCTGAACAACTCTTTCCTTTGTTGAGTTCAATGAGTTCTTAGTTTTGTAATGTGTTCAACTCTTCTTCCATTCCTTCTGAATTTATTGGTTCTGGTACTAAGGGATAGAGAATGATTAACTTAATGATTATATGATAGGTATCATGTTAAAAAAGTATAGCAAGTGCATCTGCTTTCATCCACTTTGAAGTTAGTATGGGCATTTAGCAAACAATTTTTCTAATTAATTTTTTTTTCTTCCACAGCTATTCATTATCCACCCTCTATTTTACATTATTTACTTTACTACCAGCAGTGTCAGTAGGATGTGAAAATGTAATTGCTTCTTGGGCATCTGTTTACAAAACACATTTTCAATTGGTTTCAATAAAATATTCTGCTTTCGTGTTGAGACAGCTGAAGAACAGGTTTTGCTGCTGACTTTTCTGTAGCTTCTGGCTGGGCAGCAGTAGAAGTTGCAGTGTGAGATCATCCTTGCTAAGCAAGGTGATTTCTGTGAGAGAAGCATATCTAGGTCCCCAAGAAGTCCTGGTTACATTCACATTTGCATAGACTTGTTGGGAGAACAAATTTTGATTTTCCCTCTTGCTTAGCTTTAGTAGATACTATTTTGGAAGCCATCTCTTTGCTGTGATTTTTGATCAAGATATGGTAAGGTCCTTGCTTTTGAACTATTTTCAATGAGAGCTGCCTAACCTCCTTTGCCAAAGTTAGGGGTGTTCGGCACTTCGGAAAGCTAAACTCTCCTATTGCCTGTTTTTGTCTTTTTTCCCATGGCCCTAAAATTCCAAGGTACCATAGCTCCAACTTTTGGAGATACACAGCAAGGTCTGCCTCAGCTTTTACCTCTCTCCAGACATTTTTGAGGTAATTCTGCAGCCTGGAGAGCTTGCTTGCGCAGCAATCTCCAGCTATAGGACTGCTGCTCAGAGTCCTGTGAAGTAAGGAGTGAAGTTGTTCCTGCAGCTGCACTGTTTGATCCAGGTTGTGTTTGTTACAGGTCATGTTTGGGAAGCATTTACTGGCTCGTGTACTCTGCCTCATCGTGCTCCCACTTGCCCTCTACACGGCTATGTTTGCTGTTCATTTTGCAGTGTTAAATAAAAGGTATTTCACAATGTTTTCTCCAGAAGAAGAATCACTTGTCTTTGCTTTGAATTAAAGGCTATTGATTATATAGTCCTCCACTTCCAGTGTCAGAAGCATAGCCACAAGCTGTGTCTTTGTTTCATTCCCTTCCGCAATTCTCTGGCCAAGCTGGCAGTGAAATTGAATTTGAGCTTGAGACTTTCTGACATGCCAAGCAAGTAACCTAACCAAACTCTCCGTCTCCTTTTTTTTCCTGCTCTCTTTCTTGGACCTGAAAATGTCTCAACTCCGTTCTTTGTCTTTTTGTAATTAAAATAAAAGTCATCACATTCCTGAAAAATGGCTGTGTGTGCCTGAAGGGAGGGCTGTTTTCTGAATGCTTGCAACCAGGGGATGCTTTTTACAAGGAAAGAGCACAACAGCTAGTAAAATGGCCAAGTAATGTTTTCCATACGCCAGCATTAAAAAATGAGGTGAATAAGCATTTCATTGTAAGAAAAGAATAGAAAAATAAATCTGTTATTTTTCAGTTAAAGTCGACTGATCTTACCACTAACCTCTTAGCAGAAATAAGACTACAGGAGCCACAGAGAGAGTTTTTGTTGTATCTGTCCTGACCAGTGGGCGAGTTTATTTGTTGTAAGAACACCTCCAAAGATAGTTCTGGTGCTTTGTGCAGTGCCAGCACRTACATTTTTGCCACCTCAAGTTCTTACAGCTCCGGACAATTTCCTGCAAGACTGTCTCTATCTGCTGTAATTCACAACATTAGAGGTGTGTGCATCTGAGGGAACTGCACCCATTCTTTTTATTCTTCTTCTGATGTCCTGTCTGGTTTTATAATTTTGCTTCTGTAAAAACAACTTGATAAGGAATGACAGAGGTTTATATGCCTGTTTAGTGAGACTGAATTGTCACATTCTTTGCTTTCTTTTGTAGTGGTCCTGGGGATGGTTTCTTCAGTTCAGCATTTCAGTCCCAGCTGATTGGGAACAATCTTCATAATGTCTCCATTCCAGAGCGTGAGTGTCCAAACCAATAAACCACTCTGAGTGTTGTCAACGTACATGAGAGTTTAAATGAAAATGGCATCTCCTGTGACTCAGTGCAGGACAGTGTGGATTATGCCTTCCATGCTTGAGGTCAGATCCACAGTTTTTCTGTGCAGTTTTATGTATTGACAGAAAGAAAGAGGCTGAAAATAACACCGTGTTCAGTGCATGGTCACTAGCTGTTTCATCGTATTCCATCTAGAGGGAAAGATGCCATTTTGAGGGATTGGACAGTTTTGTGTACATGCATCTTGTTATTTTTTAGTTTTATGTTGCTTGAGATGACAAAAAGATATTTTTCCTGTTCACCTTAGATTTGTAGGTGCTCAGATGTGGGATTTGTTTCCAAAATATGTGTAAATGGAAACTATAAACTTTCGTGATGCAGTATGCCATTGGTCCAGCTGTGTTGTATTCAGAATGCATACAAATTTAGGGAAAGGATGGCTCTGTGGTTGTTCCCTAATCCTCAGGTTGGCTAGGGACTACTGAGCCTTTAATATGATTTAGCTTTTTGATTACTTCAGCTTTTTTCTGGCTGTTCCCTGCTCCAGAGCTGCTGCTGGGAGAGCATCAGGTCCCTTCTCGAAGGCTGAGTTCTCTCACTTGTGTTGGGAGGCTAGGAGGGAAGATGTCTTAAGCCAGGGTATCTACAGGTCTGTTATCTGATAGCTGAGCTTGCCTGCCTTCCCTCTTGTATTGCTGTAGAGGTCAGCAGCATTTTAATTTGACCATATACTCTTAGGGAAAGCTATCTCAAACCTCTCATTGTTGAAATAACGTACAAAAGGACTGGCTCTTGTGTTTATGTTAAAACTCAGTGGGAGAGTTTTAAGTGTTTCAGCCAAATGTTATGTAACAGTTTCGCTGAATTGTGGTTAGGGATGGCAGGTAAGCTTGCAATGAGCCCTGTGAAGTAATGTGTCAAACATGAAACAAGCTTCCATCGAAGCAAAGGAGAATGCATGCCTAATCGAGCACTGGGGGAGATACAGGACAGCTGCCTTTCATCTTTTTTCCTCCTTCCTTCTCATGCAGACTTGGCATATGGGTCTGTGGTCACGATGAAGAACCTTCGGATGGCAGGGGGATACCTTCACTCCCACTGGCACCTCTACCCGGAAGGCATTGGGGCTCGCCAGCAGCAGGTTGGTGTGCGTGGTAGTATTGCCTGTGACTACAAGCATTGACTTACTCCTGTTTTATTTAGCATTAGGGGCCATTGTGACAGGAGCTATGTGTTTACTCAGCATCTGTTACCCTCTCAGTGCCACAGCTGCGCACTTGGCTTGGAACTCTGACTAAAAACGAGGCTTGAAGAGAGCCTACCGCATTGTACCAGAGGGGTGACTTACAGTAACAAGGCTTTTCTGTAACAGCAAGATCACCTTCCATAAATGGAGGCCAGGAGGACTTCAGAATAGTCTTCCATGATGAAAGTTACCTCAAAGAAGGCTGTAAAACTTACGTTTAAAACAAATATGTTTTCTTATAGGTTTTCTGGCGGTATATTAAAAGCAATGGAATAGAACTGCTGTGTTTTGTATTTACTCCAGCCACTGGCCTCTGTGACCTTACATGAATTCCTCTCCTTTGTGCCTTGCTTCCTTCATCTGTCTCCAAAGAATTTGTGATGCTTTGCTCATTAAATTAGATACTGTATGTTTGTAAGCTAATGTAGCCATAATGAAACTATCCGAACTAAGGGCTTCTCATTACATGATTAAGCAGTAAGTGAAAGTAGAAACCAGGGATCGTGTAACTATCTCTAATTAAGAAGTACAAAGATTAATCTTGTTTTTGTCCATCATCACCAAGCTTCACAAATCTGTGCCACTTCTTCACTTTTCCCAAGATGTATTCTGCAGTTTGATTACTAGTGTCTAAAAATTGTTCTGAGCTCCTTGAAAGAAAGTTGCCAGAGAAACACAAGTGTTTGGTTTTTAACTCCTTTCTGTCTCTGGGGGGAGGAGGAAGTTTTCAGAAGTGAAAACTTTGTCTCAATCTTTTTTTTCTGCTGCTTGTCACAATCAGAATTTCTAATACTCTAACATGACCTGAATGTTTATTACAGTATGTGGAGATGTCATGCCAAACTGGCTCAAGGATAGACAAAATTCAAGTGCAGAGCATGCTTTATGACCCTAAAAGCAGGGAAGGGCAATTTGGAGAGGACACTAAAGGGAGTTCCTTGTGGAAAGTGGGAAAGGGTGGAGATTTCCTCCCCCTGCTCTCTGCCCTGGTGGTAGGACAACAGTATGGTTCTGGGCGAGTTTCAGGGCTCTGCAGAGGGGAAGGGAATTTAGAACTTGGAGGACATTTCAGGAGGAAAAGGTGATCTCTCTGCTTCCACTTTTCCCTCCTCTCCTGATGGCTTGACCTTAAGATATGAGGTTCTACCTCCAGCTCTCCTTTTTTCCCCACCCTCAGACACTCTTCTGTGTTCTGCCTCTCACCCACCCTCTGGGCCATGTGCTCCCACCTCAGTGGGAGGCATGGGGCTGGCAGTGGGCTAGGGTCCCACAGAGCAGGGCTTGCTGCTCTGTAGGAGGAGAGTGGGYGAAGGGAATACAGTTCCACGTGCTCTGGGGAGCAGCATGCTGGAATAAGATGGTCTCCTGTGTCCATGGTAGCAGCAGATGCAGTTACTCTACGTGAGGCTGAGCAGGCTGGCAAGGATTAGCTGTGTAGCATGTGCAGCTGTAACAGTTGATCCCTGAATCCTTACCTTGCCTAGATCTTTTGGCAGAAGTATAATGGTTGTTGCAATCAGCCTGTTGTCATAAATCTCTGCCATCTGTAAAGCCAGTGCTGCTTCCATCTCCTGATTCTGATAGTGGTCAATGATTATTCAAGAGTTCAGGTTTGGATATCCTGTTGTTGTAGAAGGAGCCTCTGAAACAGGGTGAGAGGAGGTCAGACTGTGTGTTTGGAGGCTGTTCTTCATGATGCATGGGATGACCCATGAAGTGGTGTGCTTCTGAGTACGGGCTATACAATGGCTAAGAGGTGTCATCTGGGTTAAGGAGTGGCCCATAACTGACTTCCTAGGGGCACTGTCATAAAAGTAATCCCAGGATTTTTTTGTTGTTGGTGCATTCATTTGGGACTTCGATTTGCTGGTGAATGTGTGTCTGCCAGCACCATCTTTTTTCTTATTTGATAAAATAATCCTGTCATTTCAGGTCACTGCCTACTTACATAAAGATTTGAATAACCTGTGGATTATAAAGAAACATGATTCAGATACAGGTAACTAATACCAGTAAAGTGCCTTTTATAACTGCTGCTTCTGTTTTTCACATAAATATTCTGAGTTCTCTCCAGGGCAGAGTATCCTTCATGGGTATGAGGGGGAAATAAGGAAGAACAAAGGGAAGTTGTCTCCATCTTGATTTACATTGTGTGTGTCTACTGTGTTTTTGTTTCTTCTCCAGATTGTACAGCTGAAGTAAATAAGCTTTTCTTAGCTGAAGGTTGCATTGACAATTTTTCAGCTGTATAGGGCTGCAAATAACAACAGAGAGGAAATTAGTCTGAACTCAGTGAATATTTTTTTGCAAGCTGTTATTGTGACTAAGAGTCTTGGGGAAGTTGGGTCCTCTTACAGTCTGGTACAATGTGTTTGACAGATTTTTGTGGATGATTGCTTGGGACAAGATAAGAGTACTGAATGTGATGATCTATGGTTGGTACAGAAAGCTGTTGTTTCAGAATATTATGTAGTGTAGCTGAGGCATACTTGATCTGTCAGTCTCCTTTTTCTTTACCTGCTGCATGTGTTTATAAACATTAACAAGAACTGTCTAAACAGCAAAAAATGTAAATAACATAGATATATAAGAAAAACTATAATCCGTGTTGCAAGAGTCATTTATAGTTCACATTCTTGGGAGTAACCCCTAAGGGTTAGAGTCTAGAGCAGTGTTTTATGCCAGGTTTGGAGTCAACACAAATTTGTTTGCTTTATCTGCTTGAGGCATGAGCATTAGCAAGAAACTTTCAAAGATCCTGGTGAGTTTATGAGTGCATTGATATGATTAGTTCATCTTCCTTCAGCAGATCTATCAGACCCCTCAAGCCCTGTGGAGTTTGTGAGGCATGGAGATATTATTCGTCTGGAACATAAAGAGTAAGGACAATTTCTGGGATTCGAAGAGATTGTGTGTGATTGAATAGAATTGGTGGGAGATTTGTCCTGCTGGAGACTGTGGTTAGATGAGCACAAGTAGGCTGTGTGAAGAGGTATCTGTATATCTGAATTTCCAGTGTAAGGTTTGTAGGGTTTTTCTTCTATGGCTTATGTTTTGAAAAGTGTCTATTAATGAGAAACTTTTAACAGAACCACACAACTTTATTAGAAATACCTACCTAAGCAGCAGAGAGATTTGTTCAGTTGTGTGAGGTGTGATACTCAGGGTAACTCTTCCAGAGAAGCAATTTTGAAACCCTCATTCTGTTGCCTATCTCCACTCTGAGTTTTCTAGGCAAATAGAGTGTGGGGTTTTTTTGTCAGTGTACTGCAAGTATCCTGTTCCAATGTTCATAGGCAGTATCCACCTGCTGAAGTTCTCAACAGCAGTGAGATCACAGCAGTGAAACACTTTGAATGAAACTCAAAGCTGGTTCCTTCCCTTTCTCCAGGGAATACCTAAGAGGAAGCAGGGCAACCCTGGTGACTTGATACTTGTCTAATGTCACTGTGCCAAAATGCTCTATGCTTTCACAGCTTTGATTTCTTAACCTCTAAACTTGTGAGCCAGGAAATCATGTCGTACTGGATTCAGTATGGCGTACGCACAAATCATTGCTTAGGTTTCCAAAATGATTATAAGACTATTTTTTTAAATTTTGAATTTGAGAGTTTACTATCAAATATATGGTAATGAGGATGATAAAACCTTGATGAGGCAAAATGGGTTAAGTCCTGACTAGGTCTCCGAATGGGAGGTGAATCAGCGGTGCTGCGGGAAAGATCCGGCAGGTGACGCTCGTGGCCGGCCTGTGCCGCATCCCGCGGGACAGAGGTGTCCTTGCGGATCCGGCCGGGCGGGATCAGCGCGCTGGGCACTGTCCCAGCCACTTTGGCAAGGACTGGCGGGCTGTGGCCGGATTTCTCTGGTTGTCTCAGTTGGCAGTCCCTGCCGGGGCAGAAGGCTCTTTGTCTGCACTGTGCTGGTGCTAAATGGTCGCCACTGATTTCCCCCTAAATGGTACAATCTTTCCCCTCAAAAGGAAAACTGATAGTCACAAAAGGTCAGGATCTCACTTCTCTTCTTAGAAGATGGGTCTGTTTGTCACACTTTCACTGTTATTTAAAAAAAAAAACCCAAACAGGACAAAACAAATGTATTTTCCTCTTGGAGGTGCTAGATTGTAATTTGAGGGTTGGATTGATTCATGCTATCATCCTTTGCCATCACTTCCCAGTGTGGCATAAGCTCAGAGTCACATGCTGGGAAGTGACGGTTTCACTCAGTGTCGCCCATCCTGTTAAGGCTGCATCCTGCCATGCCCCCAGCTGGAATTCAGTGGTTAGAGTATTGGCAGATCTCTGAATGGCTCAAACCAAAGTTCTTATCACAAATTGACAAGTTTCAAAGGTTTGACTTTTAATTTCATTTCAGAACTTCTAGAAATCTGCACAGTCACCAGCATGAGGCTCCCCTGACAAGGAAGCATTTTCAGGTCACTGGCTATGGAATAGTAAGTGAAGACAAGATAAAACAAAAGCTTCTTCTTTTGAGGAGAGTTCACATCATGCCAGGGGGATTTATTGTTGCTTTTTTTTAGTTTCTTAGCCAGGGTGATAGATGGGCATCTGCCATCCTGAAGGAAAAAACTGATGTTGTATGAAATGGCTTATCTCATATTTAAGGTCTATTTAATGTGAACACAGATAAAAAAATAATTTAAACTTTTACTGTCATTCTAGCTTTGGCAGCATTCAACTCCAGAAATGACAAACTGAGCAACCTTGAAGTTCCTCTGACAAGTATTATTTTATGTATTTGGCCTTGTCACACAGACAAGTGTTTTTTTGACAGAATGATGACAGAATTTTGAATCATGAAAATGAAATCTGCTTTGAGGGCTGAATTTCAAAATGCAAAGATCTGTTGTCTAAACCCCTTTTGTGAAACAGCCAAGTTACCCCCGTTTATGCTGTAACTCTGAGCTACAGTCAAGAATAAATTGGAAGCAAACAAAATTCAGGTTGGCAAGATAGAGATGTATTTGTGAGTGGTTGCTCATGTCTGGAATGATCTCTTCCTGATGGGAAATCTCTTCTGTGAAGCGTGAGTGAGGGTGGTCTGGGACAGTTTTTTTAGCTTTGCCACCTTTAGCATTTCAGAATTTCCTATTTGCAGTGCTTCAGTTCTGTATGTCTTCTATGTCTTTGGGCATTCTTTTGTTTCCTTTTTTCTGTTTTTGTGATTTTTTTTTTTTCTCCAATGGTATGTTTGCATGATAGAATGGAACAGGAGACTCCAATGATTTCTGGCGGATTGAAGTGGTAGGCAGAAAGACTGGGAAGCTCATCAAAGTCCTCCGGAGTCAGGTCCGGCTAACCCATGTGGCCACTGGGTGTATATTGGGCTCTTCTGGAAAGACTCTGCCAAAATGGTAAATAGTTTGTAATCCCTATCCATCCTTGAAAGGCCTTTTGCTGACATGTCCTTTACTCAATGGTACTTTTAAACTAAGCAATAACCACATTTCCTCCATTTCTTTAAAAGAATAAAAATGTAACTAGCAGGTACTAAAAATGTGACCAGAGAGGAAGATCTGGGTCAGGGTTATGCAGTCTGTTACAGTGAAGGTATATGGCTCTGAAGAATAATATCCCTTACTAAGAGATCCAGGAGTGGCATAGGCATAGATCTTGTCATCTGGTAAGTCCAGGAGGGGATGACAGACATGTACTTTAAGTCCTGTTTTATCCTTGGAGTTTGCAAAAATTGCTAGAAACTGGGGCAGGTCATGCTGTTCTGTACCATAATCTTCAAAATTGCTTTTTATTCGTATTAATTTATCTTGTGATTAGAAGACCTTCTGCCATTTTTGCATGCATCTGAGGCGAGGCAGTGGTTATAAGCTGCTGTTAGCAGGGGTCGGGGTTTTATATGTTCTTGAATTATTTATTTTCATCATTAAAATGAGGTGTATGCAGAGACATCCAGACTGATGCCAAGCAAGCTGCCCTGTCTGTAAAGCTGTACCGTGTGGGATGCTGACACAGATCCTGAAGCAGAGGCTGGGCAGTCATGTTGCTGCTGTTTCGAGAGCTGCCTCCTGTACTGCTGGCTTAGGTTTCCCTTCACTGTGTTATGGTAAAACCAAATTCTAAGGAAGCTTGTGGATGCTGAATCACAGTGAGAGCAGGCAGGTACCTCTGGCAACTGCCTGGCCAGGAGTCCAAATGCCACTTAGACGTCACCATAAAACTGGGCTCATGGGTAAATAATATGTTTGCTTGAAAAAAAAAAAGCCAGTCTCTGTCAAGAGCATTCAAAAAAGGTTGTGAATTGCTGTTTTTTTCCCCACTAACAGCTTACTGTGTGAATGGAAGTTATTGCCACAAAATATTGATGACAGTAAGAGCTGAGGGAAAAAAATACTTGTTAACTGCAAATAAGGATGGTTAGAGTATATTGGATTTTTATATTTTTTAAATTTAAAGGGTGGTAATCACTGTCCATCAGAGAATTATGTGGTAATTAATTAATGGATTACTTAATTGCTGAAATATGCTAAGTGGTGATTGATAGAAAATTCCTTATTAATCTGTCACATTACTGCTAGGTTTGATGCACTTTCTCCCAAACTCTCTGATGTGACCTGTTAGAAATAGGGTGACAGGCTAAAGAAAAGTTATTGGTATCCTCTAGGGTAATTCTTTTGTTTCTGTAACACAGTTGTTGTAGACATGGATTGACTTAAATTAATGATGGTGATTTTCTTCTGAAGGAACTATAAGGGTTGAATTGAAATAATTTCTAGTTGGCAATATGCATAATTTTCCAAAATCCCACTGTTTATATATGCACCTAGGTTTTTTTAGGTGTCCGAAGCGAGAAATGTGGTTCAAATATTCAGTAGAATTTTGATGTGAACTGCCTTGCAAATCTGTTTTGGTTTCCGCGTGGTTCTTAGAGCACGTAAGAATGCAACTGCTGAGGTTGCGTGATAATGGTAGGTGTTATGGAGAAGTATGAAGCTAAATGGGGAAAAATTAGACATGAACTGGAAATATTGAGTGTTCCTGTGGGGTGGTGGTGAACTGTTCTGCTGATCCTCAGGGGCTGGGAACAAGTGGAAGTCACCTGCACACCATACCTGAAGGAGACTCCCAATTCCCTCTGGAACTTTGAAGATCATATTAACCCTAAATGTAAGTAATTTATTTCTTTTTCCTTTAAGAGTGCATCTTGGCTTGCTGTTAAAGGAAGGGATGAGCTATCAGATGGTAGTAACTGGCATTCAGCATTTGAAGTGTATGTGTCCTTTCTGAGCTTAAGTGCAAACTTGCTGAACTTGAGTCTGTGCAGAGCCCTTTTCTATTTCACTGTTTGTACTGGAAGCTGATAATGCTTGAAGTGTAGTGGAAGTATAAAGACTTTTAAAAGGATTTTAAGATCTTCATGGGTTACAAAAGCGTGAAGCACTCCAGTACAGGCTGTTATATCTAACATTGTTTAATTGGGAATTATTGTCATTGGTATGAGTATGTCATGTATATTTCAATGATTATTAAAAAAAGCTAGAATTCACTCTGTTCTGGTGTATTTTTTTCCTTCTCTTACTGGGGGTGTGCTAAATGATGACTTTGCAGTACCATCAACAAATTAATAGTGTGTGACAGAGATCTAAGTTTGCTAGTAATGACAGATGGGCCTTGCAGCCTCAGCCAGGAGTTACATATGTTTCACAGCCTCATCTGGCCTGAGTTACTCAACACAATTTTCATCCGATGAATTGCAGGTGACTTGGGCTGAGTTCTGAGTTATTAAAAAACTGACTGTTCTTCCTCATTTGAGAGCAACTGTATGCAAAACAAAGGAGAGAAATCCTGGGCTGTTGACTTCGTAGAATTTCGTCTTCTGTTGTAATGCATTTCACATTCCCACACTTTTGGCTCATTTATGGATAAACAGCAGTCTATGAAGAGTATGTCTGTAATTTCAGCCAGAAATACAGATCTGTTTGTTTCATGGACTTATATCTATTTCTCCTGCTCCTGGAAGTAAAGGAGGAAATTTAGGAGTACTTCAGTTGTAAAATTCGCTGGGGATTACTTTTGACTGCGAGCCACTGTGTTTAGAATATGAATGAATTGCATGGAGAATTGAAAAAGGTTCTGGAAGCAGATTTGTTGTAGGAGGAGAGAGTTTAGTTTATTATGAGAGAGGCAAATAAATCATACAAACTTCTAATCTATTTTTCTCTCTTTTTCTGAAGTGCCCAATATCAGCCTGGATGTTTTGAAGCCTTCTTTTGCAGAAATTCTGCTAGAATCCCACATGGTTATGATCCGGGTAGGATATCATTAATTCTAGATTATCATTTTCTTCCTCTTCTCTCTTGCATCAAAAAGAAATTGCACTTTCTGAGAGATCTGGGTGATGGCTGCAAGCTAGGGCAGAATTTACATGCCCGAGCAACCTACTTGAATTTATACTTAGCAAAAAGGATGGTCTTGGAGCTAAATCTTCCAAGTCCAAGTTTGGAAGCCTTGGGCTTAATGCCTGGCTCTGCTGTTGGTGTGATCTAGCTACAGCCTAGTTATGTAATGTTTTCTCTATCTTCCTGGAAGGCTTTAAAGTTAAATTAGTATTTGTGAGGGAGGAGGATATTACTGTGGTCAAAATCAGTAAAATTAGCTAAATAGACGCTTAGAAGAACAATAAGTGTTTGGACTGAAAATGGCAAAATTCTGATTTTTTTCAAGTTTATCAAGGTGCTATGAGTTCTGATTTCCTCTTTATCTCTGATTATGTATTAGAAAAAACAAAGAGGAGATTTAATATTTTCAAAGTGGACTGTTCTTGCAGTCTTTTCCCATGATTATTCTTTGTGCTCTTGGCTACAGCCCTTCTGCCTCCAGCTCCTCAGTCCTTCCTCTGAGAAGTTACTATTTTGAGAAAGGAGTCTAAGGTTTTCTTTGCTACTTTCTGTAAAGCTCTTCTCAGATTTTTAAGAGGAAAAAAGTAGTCAAGCACATTATTGTTAGTGCTTGTAAAGTGTTATTGTAAAGCGTTTCCATGGCAATCAGTGATAGTGCTGTCTCAGGTAAGGAAGCACCTACATGCGTTTCCATGGAAATAATCTTTCTGAGGCATTTTTTTCATAGTGGAGGGAAACCTGTCACGGTAGTCTCTTAATGAACAAAGGTTTTGCTTATGCAACATGTGCCCTCAGTGACAGAAAAGCTGGAGAAGGGAAATGAGAGAATAGTGCCTCTTATGCTACCCAAAGACCATTTTCACTTGTACAGTAGTATTAAAACATTCATAGTCCTCATTGTGACCATCTGTGGAAGATGTGTCTGCGTAGGTCAAAAAAGAGCTTTCACTCTTTGATGTATGTTTGTGTACACAAGACATTTCTGGGCAGAGATTGCAGTATAACTGCCTGCTCATTTAAATTTTATGTTGACTTACCTGTAGGGAAACAGCGGCCTCAAACCAAAGGACAATGAAGTTACATCCAAACCTTGGCACTGGCCCATCAACTATCAGGTATATTGATCAATCCATCTTCCTTTCTATTTTCAAGTGCTTTTGCAGTGTCTTTTGAGGCATAGCAGCTTGTAATTGCATTGGAGATGCTCTCAGCTTTATTTTGTAGCACCTGAGATGCATGGATGGGAATTTGTCTCACCTTAGACACTGTGCAAAATACAAACTGGACTGATGAATATCTATTTTTCTCCCTTCTGATCTCTTTCCTCAGGGACTGCGTTTTTCCGGTGTCAATGAGACGGATTATCGGGTTTATTTGCTTGGAAACCCGGTAAGTTAGAGTGGGTGGTTCCAAGCAAATGTCTTTAGCAAATTGTAGCTTAGTCTTGCTTCTTCAGTGACTGTGTTTGTCTTCCTTCTCCTCCTTTTAGACTGTCTCTCTTCACGTACTCCTAATGTTTGCATGTAACTTTTCTTTTCCTCTCACGTGCACAAGTCCAGCATAAAGTCCCAAATCTTTCTTTTTCTCTTGTGTAGGTGATTTGGTGGCTAAATCTGGTCACTATTGGGTTATATCTTCTGATAACAGTTTGCACTGCAGTGGCATTGAAGAGAGGTGTCCAACTGACATCTGAACTCAAAGGTGAGGTCAGCCTTCCTTTTCATAAATGCCTTTTGCGGGCACCTTGAAAGTGTGTGGGTGGCAGGACTTTGTGTGTCAGAAGTGGGAAACCACTGAGCTTGGATTATCAAGCAGTGTTCACAAGGAAAAGAGTGAGAACTGTGTATCTTTAGTTTAATAGTGAATAGCACAGATCTTCAACAAAAATACTGCAAGGCTACCCACATTGGCTGCAAGGGATACAGGCCGTTTAATCAATGTCCTGCTATCAATCTCTGCATGTGCTCTGTCCTACTGTAGTATGCAGAGTGTTTTAAGATGAGAAATGTTTCCTGATATTTATGCAAAGCAAATGAGAAATGCAAGAGATAAAACGATCCTTTATTATGTCCATTGCCAAGGTTATAGAGCTTTTCACAAGTCATACTTTGACCATTCCAGTTTACATCAACAGTTGCTGCATTTTGTAGATCTCCTTGTGGGAAGTGAATTCTAAAATGTGATGGGAAACCACTCAATTAGAGAATAAGTTATTGGCTAAGCTGTGTACAGACATCAGAGCTCTTAGTCCCTTCCGCAGGCTCTGAAAGCTAAGCACCATTTCTTTCCAGGAAAGGCTGACAAAGTGATCATCTGGATGGCTCATAGTTTCATTGCAGAGAGAGTGAAAACCATCAGAAACTGGAGTCACCTGATTAGTCTGATGCACATCCTGAGAAACTGCACATTTGGTCTTACCATACAGCATGGTCAACCTCCTGCCATACCTTGAGACTTAGGTCTTTGCATATCTTTTCTGATAACTGTTCTCCTGAAGAGTACTTGTATGTCTGTAAAGAGTGCAGCTGGGATGTTGCAGAGGCTTGAAGCAATTTCAGACCAATACATGACTTCCTGCAAAGATCATTCCTGTTGACTTTACTTAATGTGTTAAGGTTTGCAAATAGGAACTGTAGCTGAGTTTTTCTCTGCTGAAGTCTGTTTATTTATGTTACAGAACTGTCCAGAGTTGTTCTACGTGGTGGAGGGCAGATCACACTGGGCTGGCTCCTTCATTACCTCCCTTTTTTTATGATGGGACGAGTTCTCTACTTCCACCACTACTTTCCTGCCATGCTTTTTTCCAGCATGTTGACAGGTAAATCCTAGAGTCTTGGAGAAGACAAGGTAGTGGAACAGGTGAAATGCTGTTGAATTGAATGTTTTCAGACTAAAAAGTTTATTATTTTTAGAAGCTTTCTGCTTGCTTGTACAAAGTGGTTGAAAGCATTGACTTATTCAAAACGTTTTTCACAAAGCAGCTTGCTAGTGCCAAAATAGCCTCTTTTTTTTTTTTTTTTTTGTTACCACCCTGAAGAGGCAGTCATGTCTAGTGCTTAGGGCATTTAAATTTAGAGATGGGATTGCTAGTTTCTGCTATTTCACTGTTCTTAAATATTCTTTTATATAAGTTACTTCCCTTTTTTTTCTGTCCCCTTCTTTTCTGCCCCCACTTTTCTGTCATGCATGTTTATAATTTGGCCTTGGTAGTTTTTCCTGTGATTTTATACCAACTTCATTAGCATCTGGGGCCCAGATCTCTTTTGCATTTATTCAAACGGAAAGGACAAAAAGAACCTTCTGCTGATACAGAACAATCTCTATGGTTCTGAAGGTTACCAAGGTAAATCAGTTTAAAAATTGACTTGGTCTTCTGGCGTTAATGAAGTTTTGTCAGCCTAGTCTATGAACATAGCAGCTGTGCCTGACTTCTACCTCTTCCTTCTCCTAGGAATCACCTGGGATGCACTACTGAAGTTCTGTGCTGGGTTCTTGTCACCCAGCACTACAGCTAGAAAGATATATGGAGGTGGGTTCCTGGCACTGGTTCTGCTCATCCTGTACAGGTGAGTGCTAAAAGCTGAACTTTTTGTGAATGCATGACAGTCGCCATCTCAGTAGAAACTTTTCTGCCTGTTAATTATCCTTAGCCTTTGTCTCTCTTCTCTGCTGAATTTGTCAGACATCCTCAAGCTCAATCCTAAACCCTCAAATTTGATTAGATTCAGTATCTGTGTCCCAGTTGTGCGTTACAGAATATCTTTCCATTGCAGGGAATCTTTCTATTATCCCAGCATGCAGCATGAACACTCTATTCTCCTCCAAACCTACAGTTCAGTGGTTTCTGGTTCTAGTCCCAGTGATGGTGGGAATTTGCCCAAATACAGGCAATTTTTTCATTTTTGTAGGTTTTATCAGATTCTAAGAGAAAATACCACATGTGGTAAAACTGTATGCTATGTTATATTGTGTTCAGCAGAGATTAGAAAGTCCCCAGTGGAGCTTAGAGCAGCCCAAAGACAAAGGTCCTATAGGCTGCAAACTTCTTGAGGCAGAAAACTGTGCAGTGTTTGATGGGCATTTGGTTTCTTTCCACAGCTTCTACCTCTTCCATCCGCTGTCTTATGGGATGATAGGACCTATGGCCTCTGACCCAAGCAGCCCCATGGCAGGGCTCCGGTGGATGGACTCCTGGGAGTTCTAGAGCAAAGGAAGCCTGGGAACAGTGGATCAGAAGCATGAGATCTGCTGCATGTTGGGCTGATTCTGGTGCTTTGAAGACATGTGACTATAAAATGCCCTCTCTGGAGCACTCTGGGTATAACAGCCCTGTTGCTTTGGCATTTGTTTGCACTATCTGCATTGGAAGATGCAGAGGATGAGAAGGTCCCCTTAAATTAAAAGACTCATGTCCTGAATCCTTAGTTTATATTCACRGACAACTGGCTGCCTAAATGGCAATTCTTTGAAGCAGTATGTCAGTCAAACAGCAATGGCATTCCAGCAGCCAGACCAGTACAAGCTGGAGGCTGTATGTGTGTGTGTCTTCCTTCCTGTAATCTAAGCACCACTACAGTTTGAAGGACTATAGGACTTCTGTCATGATTAACAACCTTTCTTATGGTGAGGTTTTTGAAAGCTTCCTGTAAGTGTCTGGGGACCTTCATTCTACCCTGCCTTGGGTGTCTGTAGGTTTTTTTGTTTTGACCCTGAATTTTTAGAATTTGACTGAAAGGGGTCTGTTTGAAATCTGCTGAGCCATTGTGCCTTGCCTGTCTCCCAGGCCCTCTGCAGACAGAGATGGAAATCGTTTATCCCTATATACTGCCTTGCTTTCTGATCACCTTTAATCATTTGTAACACTCACCTGGCCTGTTTCCAGAGCCAGACTGTTCCAGCTCAGCTCTTTGTAGCTTCTTTCCAGGTCTGCCTCAAACTGCCAAGGAAATTGCAGTGGAAATGGCAGGTGACTTATTTTCAGCCCCAGTATGCTGTGATGACCAGCATGGGGGTGTACTAGAGACAGAAATGATAGCTTGGAAATCTTACAGACAGCTGTCATTCASCTTTTGTTCCCAGCTATTTCAGTGCCAGTGCCTGTGCTTTTAGGGGAAGGCTTCATCTCAATGAATGTGGCATCTGCAAAACTGGCTGCTGGTGCCAAAGCAGCTGCTCAGTGTGTTCGCATATTGAAAAAGTTCCTTCTCATAGACGGATGAACATTAAATTACTGTATTGAAGGAGATGTGAGTCCAGGCAAAAATTCTTTGTCTATTAAGTGTCAAGAGCCACTGGATGTTGAATCCACCCCTTCCAAGAAAGCGAAATTCAATTTATCAGGTGCCGTTGTCCTGTGTTAGGTCTAGTTTTTCAAATGATCCTTTTATTCCATTTCCTACTCTTCATCCAGTTTCAATTTCTTGTCACAGTTCAAGTCACTACCTTGTAGCACCCAACATGAATGACACTTAGAGCCCAGCAGTGTTCTTGTCTCAAGAAGCAATATTTGAAAAACTCTTTTGTGTATGTTCAATGACCTCATACCTTTCATTTGAGAGTTCTTGCTTTGCTTCACAGCCTTGCATCAAAATTACAGGTAGAGGGAGAGCAGCAGATGGGTGTGTCTGCCTTTAATCATGGATTGTGCATTTATTTATCTTACCAAATCTTGAATTCTGATGTATTTCCTACCACACAGAAGGGCTGCATTAGCATAGTTGTTCTGTGGGAGAGACTAGACTCCAGTCAGACTTGCTTTCATTCCTCTTTAGTAGGATCCATAGTATTATTAGTATTAGATAGATTTTTTTATTATAGTTTTATAATATATATATTATTTAGATAGATTTATTATAGTATTAGATATGGATCTAATACTTAGATCCATAGTATTATTCAGTAAGGCAGCTGCTTGCTTTTGTAAGGCTCTGGCTTGGTATGTCACATCTCCCCAGAAGTTCACTCTTACAGATACTAACTCAGATGGGATGGACTTGTGCTTTTGATTCTAAAGGTTTTGAGTTAATCACCTGCTGGTCATACATGGTGGGAAGTCATTGCACTAATTAGCCACTGGGTTTGATGATTCTTTTCCCCTTGCTATTGCAGGAAGTGCTCCTACCTGCGTGACCCAGGGGTTCACAGAGGTGATACATAGGCAAGAAGCATGAGGGAGAAGGCTGCAAACTTCTTCAGAACCTGCCAGATCTGACAGCAGCAGCAAATTGTTAACCTGTTGACAATGTGGAAGGCAGACAGTGCAGTGCTGCCTTTGTAGCAATGTGATTCAGCATCTTCTGCTGTTGGTGAGATTATTGACTTAATACATTGCTATCCTGAATTTGAGCTTTCCCTAAGGTAGTCCCGTTGCCATGGGGAGGATTTGCCGGAAGAGCTGGCAAAAGCTGTGATTTAAAGTGCAGAGCTTTTTCCAGCACGTACAATCAGACACTTTGTGTTATCATTAACAACAAAAAAAACTCTTAAGATTTGGATTTATCATTTCTAACACACTTTATTGAACAGATTAAACCTGTGAGAATGCAAAAATTGAGTCAGTAAGCTTGGTTTCTTCAGTTATTATGAAGGGGTCAGTTTTGTAGGAGTTGCCTGAGGAAGATGAACCAGTCTGTTCCTTGGCCAGGGTCCCTCCATCCTTTATTATTATTAATCTTTTGGATGTGGATTGGCAGCTGAGTGCTGAAGGTGGCAGATGTCATGGTCCCATCCCACCTTCCTATGCGCCAGCCCAGCTTCTGTTTCAATACAGACAAAGGTTTATTTTTCTTTAGAACTGTCATTTCAGGAATTCTCTTGAGAGCAATTGATTGACATTGAGACTAATCTATTTCTTAGGTCTTGTGTGCTGGTAAGGGGGTGGAGGCATTTTTTTGAAAAAAAATCTAGCTATTCCACAAGAGGGAGCAACTTCCAGGAGAACTTTTATTTTTAGTTTGGAGTTAAAAGGATTGAAAGATCTACATTGAAGGCTAGAGAGCAGACATATCCTCTGCACCCTCTGGACTCCAAGGGCTGAGTTTTCAAGTAAGTGTAAATTGATGTAGCTCTGTTTTCTTTCAGGAGAAAAATACTGAAAAATTATTCTAGTTAGAATTTGATTCTTGAAACAAAACCTGTCAGGCTGTAGCTGGAACATAATAGTAACTGATATTTTGTGAGGTCAATAAAATAAAATAATTGAGATTCCCTTACTGACTCTGTCTTGAAGTATCTGAGTGGTACAGACATGAGGCAATGGGTGCAAGGCATTCTTTGCTTTTGGGATGGAATTTGGGCTGCTTCAGTTCCGTTTTTCCAGTTGTGCTTGTGGAATGAATTCAGGTTCGTTTTGGGAACTGCTCATTAGTCTTCTTTTCCAGTCATGTGGAAAATAGCTAACGGTGCTTTCTGACGCCAGAAGGTGCTGTTCTCTGGAGCAGCTGCTCTCTTTGAACCTTGCTTGACAGGGCTCCTTTTATCACTGACAAAGTATTTCATCAAACTGTAGCCATAGATTCAAGTCACAAAAAGGGCTGTCACGTTCCCTGCTTAAAATTATTTTTTGTGTGTAAACTCTATTTTCAACTCTTCAGTCTCTGAAGGGCCTCTAGGCTCATCTAGCTTTATCCTAGGCAATCCATCCATCTTAAAAGGTTTCTGTTAACAGTTGCTTCAGGACATCGATACGCACACATCTACTCCAGCAGCAGGGACTGGCCTGTTTCCAGGAACTGGACTACTCATGCTATGAGACAGAGATGTGACTGTGAGGAGGATTTGAATGGAGATTTCTGTGCCAAGGTTGCCCTTAGTCCAGGTGGAGGACATTGTGACATCAGTGTTTGCCGTCACTGTTTGCAGCCCTGCGAGTCTGAGAGCCACCACCACTCTCTAGTCAGTATAAGGTTTTCCTTTTGCATCGTGGTTGGAAAGGCTGATTGGTGCACAAAGGGCATTGACAGGATATACCTTTTTATATCTTCCTCCTTCCTTCTGGTTCTTGAAGTATGTCCAAAGTACAGGACATGTCCCCCAGTTTTTGGGCTATCCATCCATTTTGTATAGGTGCCTGAACAAGGGATAGAACAGGACATCTTGTTGTAGCCTGAGTGGATGAATAGCTGTCGTGTACTGAGAGCAAAACCAGAACCTCGTTATGGAAAGGTAAACAAATGTGTTACTTGACAGTTCCCTCCTGAATCCCTCCGAGAATTGTTTTCAAGGAACTTGAGAGCAAACCAGCTGTTAACATGGAAACACAGGCATTTACCTGAAATTCTCCATTGCCACACTTAGCAGCTTCCCTTCTGTGCTGTGCCTGAGTGACCCTCTGGGCTGGCACTCTTTTCACAAGCACTCTTTCCTCCTCTCAGGATCCTGCTGGCAATGTGAAAACCTCCTTAGCAGTGCCCTGTGTCTCTGCCAGCTGGGGAATGTGGGTAAGACTTTTTTTATCCCCCCTTTACAGCAAGTGACCCCACACATGGACAAGTGTGTCATGAAAACAAAAATGTGTGGACTGTTAGAACAACATAAGGCTTTTTCCTGCTGGGAAAGGAAGGCTTGAGGATAAGAACACCTCCGTAGCATACTTGCTGTCTTTGGGGTGGGGCTGTGGGCTGCGAGCAGTCAGGGCTGAAAATTCTCTGTCTTCTTTAAAGTACTAAGACCTCGGTTGTGTGGTTGGTTGCGAGTTTCTTCACTTTTTAAACTTTTTTATGCTCTTTACTTGAATGTCAAGGGCTATGTTCATCACAAATAATATCTGAGGTGGTGACATATTAGTACAGATACAACTCCTGCTGAATTTGTAGTTGGTCCTAAAACTTTGCCAAGTGAGCTTATTGTGTTTTACAAGAGACACTGTATAGAGGCATCTTTGAAGAACTTGCCTCTGGTAAGGCAAGAGTTTGGAGCAACAGTGAGAAGGGTTCTTCTGTAATTCTGTTTTATATCCTGAACCTTTCTTACTAATGCTGCCTGTGTGTGCATGCGTGCATCTGTCCATGAACTGAATGTCTTCTAACTACAGTGCAATTACTGTACCATATGGTGTGGATGGGAGAATGTCCCTTTGAGCTATAAATGTGTTTTGTACAGGTGATAATGCAAAATGAGGTAGAATTTGGAATTTAATTTTGTAATAAATACCTCTTTGAAGCATTCTCTTGTGTCTAGATCTTGGGATGTGTTTTTTCCCCCTTTCGTCTCTTCCTCACATATGTGCTTTAAGTGACAACATGAACTTTAAACGGACCCATTGAAGAGTTTAATCTAGGATAGTGATGACGAACATCAGCTTTTAGCACACAAGTGTTGCTGGACTGCAGTTCTGGAAGATCAGATTTTACTGCAATCCAAGCAATGTGTTGGTAAGCACAACAGGAAGTGAAACCGGTACATTTGGATGAGGATAAAGTACTGTCTGTTGAAGCAGTTTAATTTCTCCCTATTAAAGATGTGCTAAATTGTAAATATGTATAATATGTCAGATTTAATGGATATTTTCATCAAGCTTCTGATAGGTTACCTATGAAGACTTCATTTGAGAGATGAAGCACTTTATTCAGGAACCCAACATTTTTCTATGTCATTCTTATGTTGAGTCTGTAGTGTCTCTAACGCCAGACTGGAGCACAATTTTGTACAAATGAGGCCCTCGCTGCAAATTAAATGCAAGAATCTGTAATGAAAGTGGAATGCTGAAAATCAGACTCTGGCTTCATACGAGGCTGTAGTAAGGGGCCAGTGTATGCTTTCGAGTAGAGTGTAATAAGGGGTTGCTTGGGGTGGAACTAGATGGCAAAACCCAAAATACAGTCACCTTATTTGAGACTACACATTGACGCCCAGATTAGTGCTGGAGGAGAGCCAACCAGTCTGTTTAGACACGTTCCAAGGGCTGCTGAAGTACAGCCACAACAGCTAGAAACTGGCCTATGGCCTGTATGGGGTGATACAATAGGCTATTAAATGGTTACTGAAAAGCCTATTGACATCTTGTGTTGCTTCACACAGTGCAAGTTGGTCTTTGGAKATTGTCTGATCAGGGGCTATTGTTCTGGAAGGGAGGACTGCTCATAACAGAAGCTGTGCTAGAATGTAGGGAGATGACCAAGAAAGAATGAGGTATTGTTCGGAAAATGCTGATAATATCTGAAGTAAAATTTTACTTCTCACTGCCCTCTAAAGGAAAAATGGCTTCTTTCTGCAGGTAAGTGATCTCATGTGGGTGAACACTGGTGACTGATTCCAATTTGCACTTGATTTGAACCTGCCAGATTTCTAGGCTTTTAATTTTCAGCCATCATCCCATTATATGTTCCTCAACAAAAATGTGGCTTTTTTACAACCTGCTGTTTTAATAGAGATTTTGTGTTCTGTCTTCAAGCTGCTTCTTAATCTTCTATTTTCTAACCAAATAGAAACTTTCAATGCAGGTTGCTTCCTCTGGCCCTCAGTCTCCCACACCTCTCTTCTCATTTTCTTCGGTTGCGCTGGTTTGACTGTAAACCAGCAGGGGAAATTAACCCCACACAAATACCTCGAGAAAGATTTTAGGTCAGAATTACAATTTTAATAGAAAGGTTAAAATAAATGCGATAAATACAGAAAGAAAACTGGCTTAAAACCACAAGGTCAGAGTACAACCTGATACCCCATTGACGAAAGTGGTAGCTGCAGTCCAGTTAAGCAGTGCTGTTGAAAAACAGTAGTCCTGTAGAAGGTCTTGAACTGTGGGAAGTTCGCCTCTTCTACTGGGTAGCCCGTGGTCCACTGGGTGTCCAGTGGTGGTCTATCTCAGTCCCCGAGCCTCTTTATGTGGTGGTGTCATGGTTTGACACTGGCCAGGCACCCATAAAAGACCTGCACATTCACTCTCCTCTGCTCTGCAACTGGACAGAGGAGAGAGAGAATTTAACAAAGGGTTAATGAGTTGAGAKAAGGACCAGGAGAAAACACTTTGTTATGGTTTGGACAAACTTAGGAGGAAGACTCGAAGAGTCACACCAGGTCAAACCATGACACACTTCAAGGGCAAAACAAGCTCTACTTAATGATATAAAGTGAATTTATTACTGACAAGATCAGAGTAAAAGAATGAGAAGTAAAATAAGCCCTTAAAGACATCCTTTTCTCCCCCCACTCCCTCCCTCCTTCCCACCAACGGTGCAGGGAGATGGGGTGGGGGTTTTGGTCAGTTCATCACCCAAGAGTTTCTTTCTGCTGCTCAAGGAGAGGAGTCATTTCCCTGCAGCACCGTGGGGTCCCTCCCATGGGAGACAGTTCTCCGTGAACTCCTCCAGAGTGGGTCCACTCTCACGAGCAGCAGCACTCCCAAAACTGCTGCAGCATGAGTCCATCCCCCGGGCAGACACTCCTCCCAAAACTGCTGCGGCATGGGTCACTCTGCCACGGGGTGCAGTCCTCCAAGGATGGCTGCTCCAGCCTGGAAGCAAGGCCTCTCTCTCCACTGGGACTTCCTCTTGATCCCAGCGTCCTGGTATCCACCCGCTCTGGTGTGGGCACCTCCCCCACGGGCTGGAGTGGATCTCTGCATTCCCCGTGGGCCCCCATGGGCTGCAGAGGGACAACTGCCTCACCATGGCCCTCACCACAGGCTGCAGGGACATCTTGGCTCCGGCGCCTGGAGCACCTCCCCCCCCTCCTTCTGCACTGACCTTGGTGCCTYCATTGYTGTTCCCCTCACATGTTCTCACTCCTACTCCTCTCTAGCTGGAAAATTGCAGCTGCGCCACAAACTTTGTTGTGATTTCTTCTTAAATCTGTTACCACAGAGGCGTCACCATCATCTCTGGCCCAGCCTTGGCCAGCAGCACATCCATCATCAGAGCCATCAGGGATTGTCTCCGCTGGACATGGTGGAAGCTTCCAGCAGCTTCTCACAGAAGCCACCTCTGTGGCCTCCCTGCTACCAAAAACCAGGCCCTGCAAAACCAGCACAGGTGGTTCTTAGGTGGTACCTCCCCCAGGGGCAGGGATTTCCACAATCGAATGAGATGTTTCTGACGTTCTCTTCCTCGGTGCTTATCCAGTTCGGTAATGGGCCATTAGCAGAGATAATCCACTCAGGATGGGTGCTTGCTGCTTCCCGGGGAAGTTATCACAGCTGAGATAAGAAACACTATCCCACCTCACATGATCTGCCTCTCCTCAGCAATAGCTTCAGGAAACAGGTGTGTAACTAGCTGCTGTGAATGACCCATCTTATTAAGGAATTATGTGGATGGTGATAGAATACATACTTTTGGCTAACCCAGGACATCGGTTTACCCGTATGGTTTCCCAGACTGTACAGTGCCTTCCAACATCAGTCTCCCCAGGTCCATATGCTGAAATATATCTTCACCTACCCCTGTTGCCTGGTTTACATCCGAGGATTGTGGTTGCACACTTTGGAGTTTTCTAATACACCACCACCAACTCTGTAACTCTGGCCCATGTARTGCATGCTCTGGAAATAGAAAGTTTGTGCTTTATAGAATGGGTGTAGTCTAACAAGCATTATAATTGTCGTAAATTGCTTTTCCATTTTTATCCTTCTTGCAGTCATTGCTTTATCTCTATATTTCATCCAAAGTCAGTCATCTTGCAGTCATGCAGCTGACAAAAGGTAGTCTTCAGGCTTCATTCACCTGACATGTTTTTTTCACCATGTATTTTAGGATGAGGTAGTTCTGAAGTACCGGGGTTTCTCCACTGACCAGAAAGGGAGCTGAGATTACTTGCCCTTATGAAAGCATCTCTCTTGGATCACCTGAGTCACACCCTGGCAGTGTGCTGATCCCTTGCAATGCTTTAGGGACAATAACTGTTTGGTTACAAGGTGGAGAACGAAACTAGCTGAGAAGTGGGGAGAATTGGTTAAGATGAGAATGTGAACATGCATAAGATGGTACATCTTGGCTTGTATCAGAAACAGTGTGGCCAGCAGGACCAAGACAATGATTGTCCCCTACTCAGCACTGTGAGGCCTCACCTTGAATCTTGTGTTCAGTTTTGGAGTCCCTCAGTTCAAGAAAGACATTGCAGTGCTGGAGTGTGTCCAGAGAAGGGTCTAGAACACAAGTCTGATGAGAAGCAGCTGAGGGAGCCGGGGTTGTTTATCCTGGGGAAAAAGGCTCAGGGGAGATTTTATCACTCTCTACAACTACCTGAAAGGAGAGTGTAGCCAGGTGGGGGTCAGTCTCTTCTCTTAACTAACAACTGATAGGATGAGGAAATGGCCTCAAGTTGTACCAGGCCAGRTTTAGATTGAATGTTAGGAAAAATTTCTTCACTGAGAGGGTGGTCAGGTATTGGAACAACCTGCCCAGGGAAATGGTGGAATTACTATCCCTTGAAGAGTACTAAAAACATGTAGATGTGACACTTGGGGATATGGTTTAGTGGTGAACCCAGCAGTGCTGGGTTAATGGTTGGACTCAATGATCTTGGAGGTCTTTTCCAACCTTAACAATTCTATGATTCTATGATCTTTGTTTAAGGCCTATGAACTGTGTAGAACAGCCAAATAAAGCCAGTGCAGCTGAAGAAAGTAAACTTAAACAATTTACTAACTTCCAGGGAAAATCCCTTTGGAAGCAAGTCTGAGGAGCAATATTTAAATAAGAGTCAACAAGAGCTCAAGCACCAACTATCCCAGTGCAAGGCAAGGTCAGGAATAGCCAAAGAAGCCAAAGATAAAAAGATAAGAAGTTCTTAATTAACTTCAAATACAAGAGAGAAGCATCCAGAAAGTGAGAATGCAAGCCACTAAGGGCTGCTATGAGAGAGTCGTGGCAGGAGAAAGCAAAAAGGCTGCTTCACCAAATGAAGACATAAAGAGGAATATCAAAGTTAATGAAAAACTGTCAGGACATAGGTAGTAAGAGATGAATCAAGATTAGATCCCTACTTGGCAGAGGTGGAAAGGCATGAACTGACGGATCACTCTGAAAAGTTGTATACCCGCTTTCAAATACTTTTATAATAAACTCCGTACTGGGTTTTTCATTATTTTTCCCTATGCTGGTTTTTATCAGGCTAGTTACTTTCTTCCTTACTTAATCTTTCAGTTTGGTCTTTTAGAGTATTGCCACATTTCATACTCCAAGTCTTCTCAAATGTCTTTGTTTCAAGCATTATTTAAAGAATAAATTAACAGTATGTAGGTTGGAAATACCCTCAGGCAGCTCTTGTAGGACTCAATCTGTGCCTGCTGATTTTAAGTCTCTATTGATAGCAGTTGCTGTTTAACATCCTCTTTAACTACCAATGGATTGGAAAATGCTTTGTGATATGGCTGAAGTACAGCGTTCTCCTCAAGACAGAACCACAATATTTATTCAATGCTTAGGCCTCTTTGACTCTGGAGTTTGCAGGTGTAAAATTCCTCACTGAACTGGAGAATGATTTTTGACAAAGCCCCAAAACTGGAATGGCTTAGATAGGTGAGAAGGAGAAGACCTCAAACCAGAAAGGATCCCACACACAGAAGGAATAATACATGGGGTTTGCTTTGAGACCAGATGGCTGAGTGCAAAGCTGAAAGGTGGGAATCCTGGCACAGCCCTGACATGAAGGAATGGGTGCAGTAAAGTACAAAATCTTTGTTTTAGTAGATCATATCAAAAATGCTGTTCCTGGAGACAACCGCTGTAGGTGAAATGTTTGTAGGAGACGACCTAATCAATAGTGTCAATTAAAATTGCAACGAGGGAGAGAACAAACAGAGCTGAGATCAGAGAGAAGACAATCAATGAGCATTTCAGAGACCAGCATCAGCAGTGCTTCTGAAACAAGATAAATCCAGGGCGGAAACTACAGAGGAGACTCCACAATTAATAAAGCATCCATTTACAAGCTTCTGCCGTGATGTTTCAGCAGCTGAAGGAAGAGCCAGTCCAGAAGCATAAGGACAATTGGAAGAAGAGCCAAGACCATGTGCACCATCCCTAGGTAGGACAGAAGCCAGCTAAGTGTGCTAATGCAATGCTTGCCAGGTTGCCAGGCATATTGGCTAGAGCACCACGTTGAGCTAATGAGGCTGGAGAGCTTTTTGCTTGCATCCCACCAGCCTGGAGTGCACACACCTCTATAGTTGTGTCTTATGATCCAATTCAGCTTGTGTGTTAAAACCGACACGGTTGATAGACTCTGAACTTCCTTTGGTGGAGTGATTTAAAAAAGGCAGAGGTTGCTTCTTGGCAGATCAGCCTGGTGGTGTTGGATTACCACTGTGCTACAGAGCACAAGGTGAATAACAACCGGGGTAAGGTCTGAGCATCTACAAGTGCCAGAACTGGTCCAACAGCTCAGTGTGGTCCCGTTTGACTTTTCTCACCACTTCATGCTCTGTCATCCTTGAATTGTTTTCACCTGCCTGTACAAATATTCCCTAGCTATCCACAGGAATATTCAACCTAAACCTGGGGATGTCTAGCAAATTGAATTCAAAGTAAGTTTTTGTTTTATTCTGCTGTTGAATCCTCTCTCTTCTCCCTTTGCCTATCCTTCTCCCCTTAGCCCAGATCTCCGAGGTTGGTGGTGCTGCCCTGCTCTCTCCGCAGTTCTGGTGGCAGTAAGCAAGCTCTGCAGCTCATCTTAATCATTTTATGGACAAGATTATTCCTTCCTGCATTGCTTTTGATTCTTGTTATGCAACCGTATTTCGTGACTTGCTTTGCTACTGAGCTGTGCCGCACCATGGCCCGAGGGTGTAGCTTGAGAAGACTGCTGGGGATGTTGCATGACTTCTGCTCCCACCTGAGGATGGGATGGGAGTCTGGGAAMAAGAGAACCTTTCATGGTCTGTGGTTTAGAGGCTGGGGACAAGGGAAAGAAAAGGGCTTAGGCAAGCCCAGGACTCTATCCAAAGTGAGCGGGGAGCCTGAGGCAGATAGATCAGAGTGTCATTATTCATGAAGACTCACAGATGTAGAATTGGAAATGAGCAGGAGTTCAAAGGGGGATATGGGTTTCTTAGTGCAGCAGCTGGGATGAAAACTGACAGTGCCACAGCAGCACGTGCAAAGCAGTCATCCCTGGGCCAGGCAGACAGGGCCTCCCTGGCAGGGAGGGTTGTTCTCCAGATGCTCTGAACCCTGAGTGCTGGGTTGGGGACAGGCATTTGTGAGCTTATTCCTAGTTCTGTCACACAGTTTTATCAGACTGGGCAACTTTCTTTCCTTGTGGGTAGACTGAGGCACTGAACAAGTAAAGCCAACACTTGGCACAAGAAGTTAAGAGGGTTGGCACTGTAACTTGAAGAGCTGTAGATTACAATAATGAGACCCACTGCAAACTAAAAATATCATACTTTTGTGTTCTCCCAAAGCACAAAAGAGCAGTATCCTCTTTGCATGTCAGTGAATTTCTCCAGAAACCTCCCTCCCCTTTCTTCAAGTGGTCTACAGATGATTTTGGAGCAGTCTGTACTGCTGACCTGGTTGTTCTTCACTCAAGAGAATTCCAGGGATGGTCTTGTAGAAATCCAAGAGCAGCACTGCCAGATTAGGTATATGGAGCCAAGGGAGCTGGGAACCATCACAGGAAACCATCAGACCATGGAAACATTTGCAGTACTCAGCCTCTTGCTGAGATTCTCATGCTTGAAGGCTCACAAAACATTTGGAAAAAGAAGAGAGGTTTTCTTGTTTGTTTCCTTGTACTTTAAATCCTCTCTGGATTCAACTTGGGCTCTCAACACCTCAGTGCTGTGACAGCAGGAGGAACTCTGACAGCCACATAGCTGCAAGGCAGAAGCTGCTTTCCACACAGGCAAGACCACCATATCTCCCAAACCCTCGATCTTTTACATAGTTTGAATGGTGGTTTGGATGTTTCTTACCCCTGTGCTCTTCCTGTCTCCCACCTCAAGTCCCTCCTTGCAGCTCCTTCCACCTGTGCTGGAAGACCTGAGCTGTCACAGGAAAAAAAATGCTGGGTTTATTAAGAGAGGGGACATGTATCAGTGCCAGAAGGCAGCAAAGGGATGGATTCACTCTTCAGAGGGTCAGGGAAGGTGGGGAAACTGCTCCTGAATATATCCTGCCCAGACAGAGCCGCTGCTGGAGGGAAGGGAAGAAATTAAGAGTTCTTAGACTCTGCTGTGTGTCACACCAGTGTGGAGTTTGGGTACAGCAAGTGGGTATGGGCAGCCCATTGTCCCTTTCATCAGCTGAGGCACCCATATTTTCCATGGCAGGAAGGCATGTCACATTCAGCACTCTCATTGCTCTCATTGGTGCCGCTATTCTGGTCTGTTCCAACACTTGTGTCTTGTCTGCAAGCGTTCAGCTGCCACTTGCAGCACAGAGGGAGGGTGCAGGGGAGAACCTTTTGGACAAGATCCACTGTTTTCTCTTGCCATCATGGCTTCAGTGCTTTTGTCTGAGACACCCTTGCCATCAGGAATAATGGCTGAACCTGTACTTTGTTGTTGCCCCGGGACAGAGTAGCTGATATGGTGCCCTACCTGGTGTTAGAAATGGGAGAAAGAGTTTTCAGGGCTCTGCCTTTGTTCAGATTTGTGGCAGTAGCTCTTTGAGATGGCCCACACCTCAAAACCCATTCTTCCTCACAAGTCCTTTAATCATGACCCATTAGGCCTATTGTAACATGAATGATTTATTGAATAGACACAAGAAAAACACACACATGGGACTTTAAACAAACTACTTACTACACAGGATAAATAAGGGAAAATATTTGGGAATATTGGGAATAAATAAGGGAAAATAAGTGGTTTAGGATGGGAACACTGTGCCACCATGAGTAATATGCTGGCTATGCAAACTACTTACTACACAGGTAAACATTACTAGTAAGACACTGTGTCACCGTGAGTAATATGCTATGCAAACTACTTACTACACAGGTCAAACAGGAGAAATATTACTAGTAGGTTCATATATATAAAACAGTGCACAATAATAACAGTACTTATAGTTCAGTTAGTGAAGAAATAGTATAACTTAGAAGCTGGTATGACTTACTGGATTAGTGTTGTGTGCTGAGGCTTCTCTCACCCAACTTCCAGAAGAGAAGAAGCACTTGAGCTTGGCATTCTGAAGCCCAAGAGGTTTGCCCTCAGAGACACATAAAAAGTTTCTTCCAATTTGTGAGAGCTACAGTAAGTCTTTTATAGTTGTAAAGTTTTAGTGTCTGTCAATCACAAAATTCCAGGATAATCTCCCTTCACAGCAGCTGTTCATTGTCAGCTAATTATGCCAGCCCTAGGCGTCTGAGTGTCTCTAAAGACTATGGAAAAAGGGGATTCCCTAATTTATGCAAACAGCAGATAACCTTCTCCACCTGAGGAGGAAGGGGTGAGCTGCCTCACCACACCTGGATGGCAGGAAAGGTGTCCCACATGCCAACTAATCTTCAGGAGCTGATCGCTCTTAACTACAACTTGCTTTTGTGGAATTTCTCTTTGTCTGCTATCAGCCAGCTCTGAATGTATTCAAAATGTTGCTAGGCAAATACTCAGCCTTTGTTGCTGCTCTGACTGCACATAACTGCTTCAACTCTGCTCCTCAGTATCCTGTGGCCTGTGATGACTCTCCATGCTCTTTTGCAGTCCCCTGGCAGCACACCACTGCCTATCTGTTCTTCTACCTTTTTTTGTTGGCAGGGCCAGGCTGAACTGTCCAGCCAGGCTCTGGTGAAGCTCCATGTCTGCATGGTTGTGACAGCTGGCTGAAATGTCAGAGTACCTTGCAAGATGACATAGGATGACACTTCATGCTCGTGTCTTCGATCAGCTGCAAGATAGCTAAAGGTTAATGTTTGCGTTGGCGCTGCTGGGCTGGTGTTCTCCGCCCTGCTTGAATTATTTCCCTCTGCCCTCCCTCTGGCTCCTTGCAGCTTCAGTGGTTATCATTGCAGTGACTTATCATCAGCCCCCAGTGTGAACATTRCAACACACAGCTAAGATTCTGTTTTCTCTGACTCCTTAGTTCCATCTGACAGTTCAATTTTTTTGAGTTTTTGGACTCTTCTTTCAAGAGCCCAACTCTAAGACAGGGTTCTTCAGCTTTCTTTAATGCATGGGGAGCTTTTCCTATGCAGCATCTTGTCTGGTCTGCACTGAGAACGCAGGGTCTCACAATCCGGAGAAAACAGGTAATTTATTCTGGCCAAGCCCTCTCGGGTGGCTTCCTGCTGTCGCTGCAGTCAGTGCTGTCACTCCAGCTCTATAGGAGAAAGGCCCCAAGGCCCCTGGGAGACAAGCTGGGGCTGAGAACATAACATTATGCCTTTGAACTTGTCTCCTCCCAGGGATTGTTTTCAGTTTTCCCACAAGAAGAGCCTCCTTTCTGCCTACACTGAGTCAACGTGCTCCTGGGATGGGTCAGAGGCTGCTGTCTTTTCTCCTGATTATAAGAAATAAGTCTGATGTACAGAAGCAGAACTTATAATAAGATCAGCACAATTGTTATTTCAGTGCAGACTGTGATGGTTTCAGTAATATTTGTGCTTTTGTATTGCTTGCATCCTTCTGAAAACCTTAACATTCCTGACTTCGCTTGTGTTGCTTGAGACCTCATTTGCCTTTTCTTGCTTTGTTTCCTCTGGGCTGCCTAAATCCCGGGGCCAAATTAAGCAGAGTCTGAACAGTAAAGAGAATCTGTGCATCCTGAACACATTTGACAAAGATGACGTCTTCTCATCTGTTATTAACAATTTTGCCTGGTTCAGCTGGCGTAATTAGCCTTAAATTAGACACGTACCTTGCAGTGTCTAGACTGCATCTGCCTGTGGAGAGAGCAGGTGGCTGCATGGCATCCAGAGTCTCAGTGGAAGTGGCCGAGAGCAAGACRATGCTGTGGAGCACCGATGAGGCCCTCCCAGCAAGATTATGTTCACAGGGAGGTGTACTGAACGGTGAGCGAAGGTGGCCGGGTCCCGGTGGTCCCCTCGCTGGCACGGCTCTGCCCTGCTGCTTCGCTTGTAAAATCAGGCCGACGGGAAATGTCAACCGCGAACCAGCTGAACTTTCTGCTCTGCCCCGCGGGCCCGGGATAGGGAAGTTTGGGGATTCTGAATTTCTTTTTCGTTCCTTCCATTCCTCCTTCGTTCCTTCCCCCGAGTGAGAAATACTCGTTGAGCTCTTCCTTCCCCGGCCAGGGCAGCCGCAGGTGGGGCAGAGTGGCCGCGGGGCTCGGCGGTGCCGGCGGGCGGAGCGCGGATGCGGGCGGGGGGCGCTGGGGCAGCGCCCGCACCCCCCCGGCGGAGCGAGGGGCGGGCGGCCACAGCTCGCCGGCCCCTCCGCCCGCGGAGCCGCGGTCCCAGCGCCTCGCCTCGCCTCGGGCGGCGAGGGGCAGGGCCCCCGCCCCCGCCATGGAGAGCGGGATGCCGCTGTCGAGCGGGCAGCGGGCGCTGATACGGGAGAGCTGGCGGCGGGTGAGCGGCAGCCCCGTGCAGCACGGCCTCATCCTCTTCACCAGGTGAGCGGCGCGGCGCGGTGCGGCCACCGGCGCCCGGGTTCCGGCCGCCTGCCCGCCCGCACCGACCCGGGCGGCAGGGATGGACGGGCTCCGCTTCTTGGAGAGAAACGCTTCCCTGTGCTTGGCGATGGCTCCTGGCCGGCTCCCTTCCCCTGGCCTCTCTCCCCTCCCGGGGCTGGCGGTCCGCGGGGAGCCGAAGCTTCTCCGCCGCCAAGCCGCGGGTGCCGTGGGGCAGCGGCGTGGGGCAGGGCTGGGCTGGGCTCCGCTCCGCGCTGCTCCCCTGCCTTTCCCACCCTCCGCGAGTGAGAACTTTGCTATGCGGAGACGGAGAGTGAGAGAGAAGCGGCGGGCAGGTTTTATGCGTTTCTGCCCGCTGGTCCCCTGCCTTGTCACCGCGATTTCTGCTCTCCGAAGGGTTGTGTGTCCGCTTGGCTCTCGGAGTATATGGAAGGGGCCGCCTAATCGTTCTCCGGTCAGGGAACTGCTGCGTAGCCCCTGGAACAGACCTGACTGCCGGGAAGGGATTCAGTCTCAGGGCAGAGGAAATGGTGTGCCGGGGGGAATGGCTCATACCCAGCTTCTTGCCTCTGCTAAGCAGGTTAATGTACCAATTATGCGAAGAGAAAAAGGAAAAATCAATGAAAAGTCGTTTAAAAATGACAGTTGGAGAGTTGATGAGCAGCTTCTGGAGCAAGTAGGATCCAAACCTCCCAGAGCAGGACTAGAGCAGTGACAACAACGTGAGGGGAGAGGGATGCAGTAGTTTAATGTGCAGGATGAGGAGAAAGACTGTCTTGCCTGAATTCCCGGTGGCCTGTTATATCTACCTGGGTGGCTGCTATTGAGTCCCATATGTGCGTGACAAACACTGGCAGGGAGGATGGGGCAGGGGTCGGCGGGGAGAGGAAATGGGAGCTGGTGATGCTGTCAGAGAGTGGAGCATTAGCTGAGTTTGTACGTGCCCCAGTTGGTCCAGATGGCTGCTGGAGCTTGGAGGCCTTCCCTGTTTTGGGAGCTTTTGGGTTCGAGGGGATCAAAAAGTGGGAATGGGAAGACTTGAGACAACAACCAAGACTTCGGGGAGAAGGGCCAGGCTGGGAGGAATTCCAGCGAGTTGGGACTGGTCCTCGGGTGCCATAAACATGTATCTGAGAGCTGGGATTATGGGCTAGAGGAACAGAAAGATTTTTATGTATAGGCAATCTGGATTGCCCCAAACTAAAACTTTTCAGAACTTTTGGATCTTTTATGGCTGGGTAGGGATCAGTAGGTGGGAAGGGAGGCAGAAGTGGGCTGTGGTTGTGCTGCTGATGGGGTTGTTCATGGGGTGAGTGGGACTTTATTTAAAGCTGAGGAAGTGAGAAGATGGGGTGTTCTCTCTCTCTCTGCTGCAGGTTGTTTGACTTGGATCCTGACCTGCTGCCCCTTTTCCAGTACAACTGCAAGCAGTTTGCCAGCCCTCAGGAGTGCCTCTCTGCCCCTGAGTTCCTGGATCACATCAGGAAGGTGAGAGAGGGGCTGTGACATGACTGGAGCCAACCCTTAGGCAATGACTTGAACCCTTAGGCAATGACTTGGGACTGTGGTGTGTCTGACCAGGGAACACATGGGAAATCTCCTCCTGAGATGCTAACTGCAAGGGGCTGCTCATGCTAGCAGAAGGTACTATTGCCAGGACAAAGTGTCCTACAACAGTGGGGAGGGGATGAGGATGCAGGTTATGGTGGCTAAGAGGCACCATGCTGATTTCCATGCCCTCGTCTGAGAGTGGATTGCCTCCTGTGAAAGCTGAGAGTCCTTCTCCTACTGTGGAAGCACCTCAGGGAGCTCAGCTCTGTTCAGATGAGGCCTGAAGCCCTCTGCTTGGCCACACACTGACCAGGAGGTGGCACAGAGCTGGGCAGTGGGCCAGGCTACCCTGGACCCACTGCTGTGGAGAGGCTGTTAGTGCAGCTGCAGAGCCAGAAGGCCCAGAGCACCTCAGAGAGCCTCTGAGGGAATGCTGCAGTACACATTCACCTCCCCCTGAAACTGAGAGAGGAGCAATGCTGAGGAGAGGCTCATGCATGGAGAGAAGTACACCCAGTGCAGCAGAGACCCTTTGCTGAACCCCGAAGAGCAGCCACGCCGGGGCAGAGCACAGCCTTGGCTTGCAGATGCCTTCATAAACTGCCTGACTCCATCTTTAAACCAGTTTGGCGCCTTGCTTGCCCATCTTTATTCCTTGTAAGAGGCTGTTTCAGGACTGCACTTCTCTGATAGCTGCAAGCTTTTTGTTATTTTCCAGCCTCTCCTTGTTGGCAAAGTTAAGATTATTGCTTTGAGCTGAAATAGTTCTTTGCTCTTGTTGGAGATTAATTCCCTGTTGAAATTATAGAGCACAATTCTATCACCTCTTGGTTTTGCCAAGATAACCATGACCTGGCTTTAATTTCTTCTTCTAATTTGGTCCGTCTGTTCTCTTCATCCTTCATTAAATCTTTTCTGCCCTGTTTTCTTTTGGCTCTTGATGCTCCTGGGAGACCATAGTATGTGTTTTACCAGACAAGGTCAAGAGACCTGGCTGTACTATCCACCCCATCTCTTCAAAATACCTTGACCGATCTTTGAATTGGAGTGGCCTTATTCACAATTGCACCGTCTTGGAAACTTCTAATTGGAAATTCTAGTCCTGGCAGCTTCTAGGGTTCCCATGCAGTTGCCCTGGGACCCTAGGAGTTGTAATGACTGCATCAGTATTAGGTCTTAGCCTGCAATTGCTCTGCTGTAGGGCTGTTTACCCACTCTGGGACAGGGTGGTCAGCAGTGCTGCTTGCTGTGCACCTCTGGTAGTGTCCCATGGGAGGATGTGGTGTGTGCTGCTGCCAGCCTCACTGGTGTGACACACAGATCACAGTAGAGCAAAGGAAAGCTCAGAGTGCATCTGCTGGGCTGGGAGGGGGTCAGGCTGACAAGGGTGAAGTAGAAGGGTCAGACTCTTCATTCCCCTAGAAGCAAAGCACTGCCTTCCTGATAATGCCATTCTGCCTTTCTGCTCCTGCACTAGGTGATGCTGGTGATTGATGCTGCTGTGAGTCACCTGGAGAACTTGTCCTGCCTGGAAGAGTATCTCTGCAACCTTGGCAAGAAGCACGAGGCAGTTGGTGTGAAGGTTGAGTCTTTCTCGGTGAGGTGTCCACTCTTGTCCCACTGTGGCTGTTTGTTCACCCCTGCCTGCAGCCCTCAGCTGTCCCCATCCTTCTGGGTTCAGCTGGTGGGAGAGAAAGCTGGTGGCTCAGGGCAGCCTGTCCAAGGTGTTGATACCTATGTAGTGACATTGGCCCAGTGAGGGAAACCCTTGTGCTCCCCTTATTTTCTGCCCTTGCCCAATAAACCCAGGTAGAAAGGACAGATGCGAGCAAGGCATTTCCACTGTTTGAAGAGGATCATGGTTTAGGACACTGCAGTCTCTCCTGTACCACAGGGCTGCAGGCTCAGCCTTTGCCCTGGATCTTTGCATCAAATGCTCTAGGCAAACCTCAGCACACCTGGAAAAGGGAGCATCCACCTTTCTGTGTCTGCACTGGGATGGGGTTGCTGCACCTCAGCCCCTGCTTCCTCCATGACAGTAAGACCAGAGCACCTTCCATATTAAACCCTTGATCAATCCTCTCCTGCCATCAAACATGGACAGAAATCCTGGATAATGCAGCAGGGAAGGGCAGGTTGAAGAGAAGGTTTTAACCAACACACGGCTCATTCCTGATACTGCTAGCTTTCATTCTCTTCAGAGGGAGCAAGGTCCCTTTTGTTTGGGGTAGTGGTCCCCACCAGCCCTGCACTCAGTGTGGGGGTGCTCCTGCATGGGTCTGCTCACAGCTCTGTGAGGAGCAGTGCCCTGGGGAGAAGCCTGAGAGGCATTGAGGCAGGCCCTAAGCATCCAGCCTGGGGTCTGACCCACTCTCCTGACATCAGGGCATTGCTCAGCTCTGCTGCTCCACTGCTATACCAAGAGATAGAGCCACCTACCTGCACCTGGGTGCCACAGAAGATGGATGTGTACCTCTCCCCTGGTGTTACATGCACAGTGTCAACCCTTGCTCCCGGACTTCCACTCCCCACTCACCCATGGTGTGGGATGAGGGCCAGCATAGGGCAGGGGAAGGGGATGACATTGCCTGGCTCTGGGCCCCCTCTTGTACTGCTGGTGGAGGTGCAGGTGCCCTGCAATGGGAAAAGTCAAAAAAGGTGGTGAAGTGAGACAAGGGACTGCATGTCATCCTTTGTTGCTGAGCTTGACACCTCCCTGTTTGATTTGCAGACTGTCGGCGAGTCCTTGCTGTACATGCTGGAGAAATGCCTTGGCACTGCCTTCAGCCCAGAGGTGCAGGAAGCTTGGAGAAAACTCTACAGTGCTGTGGTGAAAGCCATGCGACGTGGCTGGGAGACCCTCCCAGAAGGGGACTAGATCCTGCCAGCCATCCCTATCCCTGACCATGCAGTGGTCCCGAGCATGGGGAGCACCCACGCCACACTCTCTGCCTCTCCCCACCTCTGTCTTTCTCTGCACCAGCCTGTGGCTGTCTCCACCACTCGCATGTTCTGCAGGGCTCTCACGTGATTCCACCCTGCTTCGACAGGAGCGCGTCTCCGCCTTAGCTGAGGGCTGGCAGGGTACGTCTGCAGCGAAGCCTGGCAGTGCCACAGCACAGGTATGCCCCCCTGCCCCAAGTTCCTTCGGGAACACCAACACCTGTGTACCTACTGTGGTTTTTAGCTGGCTCATCTTCCCTCCTCTTGCTACCCACCCTAGTTAGGTGACAGCTGGCATAGGCCTCTTGGGCTTATTTGCTGTTCTTGTACCTGCCAGGTCTGGCACTGCCTGCTACTCCTGCGCCGCTGTACCTGGTTCAACTGTGGCCGTGATGGATTTGGCTCCATCCAGGGGCAGAGGTAGCAAGAGGGCGAGGCTGGTCACACCATGTGGCTGTCCTCGAATATTGCTGAGAACTTTTCCCCCTCTCCCTTCACCAACATGTCACTACCAAATGGTTAATCCTGGTGCTTTCTTCTGCCTTGCCTCTGCCCTGGATGGGATCCATGGCTTTTCCGTGTGTCAGGTTGGCCACAACTCAGTGGGTTTCCTAGGGATGCTTCAAACAGTGGTGTCACATTAATCCCAAGGTGAGGCTGCTTTTGTAAGGACTGAGCTGCCAGCTGAAAGGCTTTGCGTTGATTTGGCCAGTTGGTTTAACCTTAGAGCCATCTAAAATGCAGCAGCATCTGTTTACTGCTTTGTGTTAAGGAGAATAAAGTAAATACAAGGAAAAGATATCTTAAAATAAAAATTAAGGTTGCAATCCTGTCATAGCAACATCTTCCAGAAATTCTGGCCCTTGGCCAGAGGAAGCATAGCTGGAATCTTTCTGCTGATGCTGTCAGAATCTGGAGCGCTTCCCAGCTGCTCACAGTGCTCATCTGCAGAGTTCCTCACCCTCACAGGAATGAGGAGATAGCATCTGCTAAAAGAAATCCCGGAAAATGGCTGAGAGGCAGCACCTGAGGGCTCTGAGGAGGAGCTGAACTTGAGCACTTTGAGGAAGAGTTCATTTTTATGGGAAGTCACTGTGGAACAGGCAGAACCATGTTTCTACCCATCACTAGCCCCAGAGCAAGGACATGGAGCAATTACTCAGTTACAGGCAGCACCCTTTTTTTTTGCTTCTTCTTCAGGACAGGAGGAACCTGGTGTTGAGGTCTGAGATGGTCCTGTTCTGGAGACACATTCCTCCCATTCTCAGATGTCCTCCCACTCTGGGGCAGGAGAAGGCTGCCTGCTCAACGTAGCTGAGGTCTCTCAGGCCCATGCCATGGCGGGGATGATGGGGTGTACTGAGATGGGCCTCTGGTTCTCTGCCACCAGGCCTGATGGTAGCCATGGGCTTCCAGCAAGCAAAGAAGCCTCCAGCTGTGTTTGGGAGGCAAGCTAATAGGTGGTGTGAAACAGGCAGTGAATGTCCTCATGTTTGTTGTCCTCCCCATGCTACTGTGTTCTGCCCCTGCAGCCCTGCAGTGTGATGGTTTGCATCCTGGCCCATGGCTCTCTCTATCAGCTGGGTCAGGTGAAGTCCTCCCCATTCTTGCACCTGGCAGTGAGGGATGGAGGAGCTGGGGCTGGGGGACAACGCTAGCTTTGATGGCATGATATGGGGCAGGAGGGTTTGGGAAGGGGGATGTCCTCTTTGCAACTCTGTTCTGGGGCATCAGCCTTCAACATCATGGGAAGAGGACCACCTTCTGGCTCCATGTGACAAGCAGGCAGCTGTGTGATGGGTGGGGTCTGGGCGTTACTGCCCAAACCATCCCCACTCCTTTTAGCTTTTCCAGCCCCTTGACCTCTGCTCTTCTGTGCCACATTATGTGTAACTCCCAAGAGAACTGAACTAGTCCGTGTGCCTCTTATACCCAGCTGTACTGTTTAATAAAGAACAACAGTAAGTCTTAGCCCTTTTTGGTGCTTTGTGTTTATTTTAATATAAAAGGCCCAAGTAGGCCAGAAAAGAAGGATGACAGAGAGGGATTTACTGGTTTCTTTTTGATTATAGCTTTGGAGATACTGGTCACTGGGAGCACTTGTGTAGTGCATCTCGACTGACATGAGAAGGCATCCAGCACCAAGTCTTCTGGGAGCTCTTGTGCCTGGTAATTGAATGGGTGAGCAGTGGAGGGGCTAGCAGAGATGCCCTGCTACTGATTGCTCAGACCCTTCAAATGTAACAATCTCTAATGGAATTAGAATTTTAAGCAATCAGCCTAAAAATTGCTTTTCTGATGCTCAGCTGCTGCTTTTGTTTTTTGACATAACATCGGCTCACCTGTTGCTGGTCACCCACAGCAGCAGAGCACGGCCTCTCAGTGAAGTCCTGTGGGCTCTACGGAGCATCCACCCTGGCAGCTGGAGCCACTCCAGCAGCCCTGCCCAAGGAGCAGCTGGTGAGGATGCCAGAGGTTCTGTCTTCTCTTACCTGGGGCATGTTCTAGCTTTGACATGGTGGGTTTTCAGCCCTGGGAGAGTTGGGCACTTGATGCTGAAGAATGGTGCCTAGAGTGGGGAAGCCAGCTCAGGCTCTGTAATAGCACCTCCCGAAGGCTGGAAATCCCAGCCTTGGCACAGGAGAGAAGGGAAAGCGTACTTGGAGAGCCGTGCTGCTCGYTTAGGATGGGCTTGTTCTGCAGGGCAATGTGTGATGTGGTGTGAAGGGCAAGGAGAGCAGCAGAGATCTGAATGCAAAGAAATACCTCCTTTGGGTCATTGCTAAAATAAGTTCTCCAGCTCTTCCTGGCCTCAGGACTGGTGGTGGGAACCCAAACCTGGCACTGCAGGGAAGGGCCAGCACAGCAGCCTCCAGCAGCACCCCCATCTTTGACTGCCAGCATGGAGGTTTGCCATGGCTCCCACAAACTGCCCCTTTGCTTTGGCTGCTGCCCGATGGGGATGCTCCCATGACTGCCTGCCACTGGCCGGCACAGTGGGAGACTCCATGCAATTGCTGGGCCCCGGCCGTGAGAGATTCTGAGTGCGCGGGTTGCAATCAGGCGAGCGGGTTCCCGAGCGCGTTCCAAGGCGGAGCTGCAGCGTGATGGCGCTGACACAGCCTCATTAGGCCGTCATGAGCTCCCCAGTGCGAGGCCCGGGACAGCTGCGACCGGGGGCAGTTACAGCCCTTGCTCACAGCCAGAGCTCCTGCCCAGCTCCCTGGTGCAGCAATGCCTCGTGTTTAGCCCTGTTTACCAGTCATTACAAACCATGGGGGGTCCTTCTAGGGGCATATGATGGGCGATCAGAGTTTTAAATTTTCCAGTTTTTCACCCAAAGGGAAGCCCTCCTCCCCATGCCTTCTGCCCTGTGCCATAAACCAGAGTGGCCAGACAGGGCTCACCCCGGGGGAGCTGTGGAGGAGCCAGCAGGAGGGACCTACTGAAACCAGAGGCAAATCATTCCAGTAGGAATTCAGGTATAGTGTGTTTTGGGAGGGAGGAGGGGAGAAAAGAGCACTGTTTGCTCAAAATCTAAGGAAGACTCCCAAAATGGTGTTCACCCCCTTCCCTGGGACTTGCTGGTTCAGCTTTGGGAACATCTACTCCATCCCCATATAGGATGGGTCCCCCCTGCCCCTGCTCCTTGCTGTGGTCCCAGAGGGGCTCCAGGCCACCCTTCTGCTATCTGCAGGCAGTGTCTGCACCTTTGGTGGTGTTCTGAGCCAGCTCTGCCAACGGAGTGACGGCTAGCAGATGATGGGATGGAAAGGCACATGACTCCCAGGACTGCAACCCATGCCTGATGTAGGGATGGTGCCAAGGGCTGTGCCAGTCTATCTAATGGGACACAGTGAGGTGCTCTCCCACTCCTGCGACTTTGCTGCTTTTGCCCACTTGTTGGGGTTTGTTTTTGTGGGGGTGGTGGTGGGTGGTCTGGAGGTGGGAAGGTGTCCAAGCAGTCTCCTTGCCACTGAAGCCTCTGCAGAACATCCCCAGGCAGGGTCAAAAGCAGCCCACAGAYGGGAAAAGGCTCCAGTGGCAAGGGTTCCCCTTATACTGGTGCCAGGAAAGACGCGTGGGGGTGACGACGCCAGGCAGCAGCTGGGTGAAGTCGTTTTATTCAAGGCACGGTCATAGCAATAAATCACGAGAAGGTACAGACCTCTGGCACATTCCTACAGTGGGGCAGCCAAGGGCAATCAGACCAGCAGCCCGAGCTCCCAAGGACACAGTGCCACTCGCAGGCACTTGCTTCTACCCTCAGAGAGGCCACCAGCATCCCCCTACCTTGTCTGGGGCTGCCTCTGGAGCAGACAGCGAGGGGAGCAGCTGAGCTGTGGGGGTACCTGCGCAGGAAGCCATGAACCTCCCAGGGTCCTTTTTGGGGTTGGAAGGGAGCATCTGTGCTCAAGGCACAGTTGTCCTGAGGCAACTGCTTGGTGGCTAGTGTGCCACAGCCACCACCTCAGCATGCAGGAGCGTGGGTGGGATGGGGGCCATGGGACTGCCAGCCAGCTGAGCTGAGACCCACCAGCCCCACAGGAATGTCCCAGGGCCCACCTGAGTCCAGGTGAGACCCACAACTCACTGCTGGACTGCCTTTTAACCTCCCCCCCAGCCCAGAACTGGCACATCATGACACCCTCCCAGTGGCACCACTAATGCTGACCAGTGCCACGGCTGAGCATCTGCCTTCTCACAGCAGCACCCCCCATGCCAGCAGCCCTGGTGCTGGCAGAGCTGCACTTTCCTCCCTTTCCTCCCTGCACTGCCCTGGGATGGTGGCAACTCTAGTTGCTCTGAAGCTAGCAGGAGAATCAGGGACAGGAAAATCAGCCCTGAGGCCAAAGCAGGGCTGAGTGAGGAGCCAGCATACCCAGGTGGGCTATGGCGGGAGAGGGGCGGAGCAGGATGAGGATAAGCCCTTGTCCCCAGGGGCCACCACAGCTACTCTGGATGAGCTGGAAAACTCCAGGGATGCTGTCTGGGCAGGAACTGGTGCATTTACACTAACCACAGCACGACTCACACTCGAGAGGCAGTGTGGCTGCTAGGGGAGCATTCTCAGCTGCTGCTCGTGGACAAGGGCAGGTAAGATCGGGTGGACCAGGAGGATCTGCCAGCCTCCAACCCCCCTACCCCATTCTGTTGCATTAAGACAGAGCCATGCTGGCTCCCATGGGCAGCCCCAGCGAGAGTGTGAGCACAAGGGGGATGCTGCCAGGGAAGAGGAGTGACAAGGAGCTGACCTCAAAGCCATTGAACACACTTGTCTCTTGACCTCCCACTTCTTCCCAAGAGCCCAAGGGCATAGGTGTAGTGCAGCGAGATGGGGGATGGGGTGGGAGGTCGAGGAAGAGCTGGGCTTGCATTTGGTGCCTGCCTTGGTGCAGAGCCACTGGTGCTCATGTAGGGGCTCTGGTAGCAGATGTAGGGACATTCTCCTCCTCCACCAAAGGACACGCATGTCAGCAGTCCCTGCTAAAACGGGCAAAGCGGGGGCAGACAGCAGCCTGCAGGCCAGCAGCAGGGGAGGCAGCAGGACAGCTGCCTGAGCTSTGGGTGGGTGGGGTGAGATGCAAGGGTTAGGGGTGGCTGTCCCTCGCCACTGAGGACACACAGGACAGCGTGGTGGCAGGCACATTCATCTGGGCTGTCTGGGCTGCTTCCTCCTCTCAGAGGGGCCAGGGCCTCGCTTCTGTCCTCAAAAGCATGRCCTCTCAGAGACACCCTCTCCCTATACTGCTGCACCCCCTCTTCCCCACTGTGGAAGAGGCAGGTGGGGACAGGGGAACACTAAAGGGCTCAGCCAGCACAGGCAGTGGGAGGGGCCATCAGAGCTTCCTGCCACTGCCCATGCAATGGGGTCTCCACCTCACACCAGTCCTGTTGTCCCCTGTCCCATTAGCAAGGTGGCCCCCACCAGTGCTAGGAAGGCTCCTTCCTGCCCCATGGCACATCCTCTGCTCTCAGCATGGTTGGTCCTCAGCTGGCAGCAGGGATGTTCACTGGTAGCGAGCCTGGCTCTCAATGACAGGTCCACTCCTGTACTCTCCCTCCACTGTCTCCAGCTCTGTCTCGAAGCTCTGCAGCCCCCCATCCTCCCCATCCTCTGCTGGCTCCAGGTGGTTGCCCATGGTGCCATAGGACTGGTGTGCTGGAGAGGCTGCCGGTGTCAGGCTCAGCTCAGGCTCCTGCAGGACTGTGGCAACAAAAAGCTGCCCCGGGGGACAGTGGGCCTTCAGAACCCGGAGGAGCATGGGTAGGTGGCCACAGCAGGGCTAGGGAGGGGTACTTACATTGGAGTTAGGGGTGGAGGAAACGCTGCTCCGCTCCACGTCATTGAAGGCGCCCTCAGACTGGTCAGACATCTGAGGAGAAGGAGGCCAGGAGGAAATGATGGTTTGGGGGGCCCAGCTTTGGCTGGGGACAGCCAGGTCCTGTCTCAGACTCCCCATGGCAAGCAAGGAGGGGATGCAGTGGGGTGAAGGAACAGAGTGGGTTGGCTGTCTGTGCTCACCTGGTAGCTAGAGGGTTTCCGTGGCTGCAGCTTCTTCAGGCAGAGGCCAAAGAAGGAAAAGACGATGCAGGAGAGGAGGACCACAAACGTGAAGAGAGTGACAGGCCGGGTGGGACCTAGAGCACAGAGACACTGGGGCAGCACATAAGCCTCCAAGAACCTGCTGCACATCCAGCTGAGCCCCAGGCTGGCGCCTGCTTTGGGTCTTACAAGCTCTCAACCCCCTTCCCAAAACATTAGCTGACAACTCCTTCATCTGCCAGGTCTTCATGACACCTTCCCCCTTTCCACCCTCCATGCCATGCCTAACTCAGGGCTGACACCAGTGGCTCATCACACCCAAGCATCAGGCATGACCCTCAGCAGTGGCAGGGTGCAGCTCTAAGCTCTCCCTACCGAGGCGCAGGACGGAGAAGAAGAGCAGCCAGAACATGCAGAGGATGGGGGCCACCACAACCTGGCTGATAGCGGCGACATGGAGGCGCTGGTTCAGCTTGGTGGGGATGTACACGTAGTAAATGTTGTATCGGTCAACCATGTGCTTGAGCAGCATGTAGAGCAACCCTGGTGGGACAAGAGGAGCCATTTGGAAGGAGGGCAATGGCAACAGCCGGGACACAGGGATGGCAGGGCAGGCCCTAGGGATGATGACCAAGGGTGCCCTCCCGTACCATGCAGGAAGCCTGCACTCCCATGCCACTGCTGGTGGCTGGGAGTGGCTGGGACAGGCCGTTCTTGGCATAGCTGGGACCATGGGCATGGTGATCATACTCACCAAAGGGGACGATGATGGGGCAGGTGATGCTGTATGTCATGACAACAGAGAAGATACAGCATGTCCAGGCATACTCAAGTCCGAACTGGAACTGGTAGGCTTGGCTCTGGGGCACAACCAACATTATCATTGCCGCCTCTGTCACTGCAAAGGCTGCACTTGCCTTTGTCCCCTGGCCCACAGGATTGCCGCACCCCCACTAGCCCCCAGGAGGCCTGAAGAAGTCCCCACAAGCATCCCCACAGGACCATAACAGCCTGAGTTTCCAGCAAGCACGTCCCTGCTGTGTTGGGGGTCGCGTAGGCTCACGGGTGACCAGAGCCACATACCCGCTTGACATGGAGCCGCTCGGGCTCAGACTTGGCAAAGCAGAGGCGAGCAGTGTAGACGAGGAGGCCTGGGATGCGCAGCAGCTCCATGGCTGTCCCAATCAGGCTGGAGGTGACCACGTAGTTGACGAAGAAAGCGCCATTGTCTGGAAGGAAAACGCACCTGCCCCAGGGACAGATTGTGAGACAATGCTCAGGCAGGAGCTGCGGGAGCTGCTGGCAGCTGACAACAGGTGCTCCCGCTTGCCTGGGAAGTTTGGGAGCTTCCTGCTACTCACTGGAACTTGATTTCAGCCTCATCCAGAAAGTGGGTGTCAAAGAGCCAGCGGAAAAACAGGTCCAGGCTGGAGGGGAGAGAAGAGGAGCAGCTCAGAAAGTGCTGCAAAGCAATGTGAGAGACACCCAGCAGGCGTGTGCTTTTCCCTGCCCTCAGTGAGCAAGACTCTCTGGACCCTACACTGCCAGAGCAGCCCCTTCTGCCACATGAGATCACCATGGAGTGGGTGCTTGCCTCCTGGATGGCCAGGATTGCTGTAGCTGGGGCTATGCAGATAACTGACCAGCTCCTTTAGGGTCTGCTGATAGGCTGAACCCAAGCAGCAGCTGATCACTGCCAGCCCCCCTGGGTCAGCTGTGGCAGCCTGGTAAACTGCTCCACTCCCCTTCTCTGCAGGGAAGGTTTCTGTCTGTGACCATCTGTGAGCAGCTTGGCACTGCTAAAGAGTGTTTTCCTCCCCAGACACTGCTGTGTTTCAGTGGCAGTGGGACCTTAGCCCTTTGGGGCTAGATTGCAGGGCGAGGGGCCTGGGTGTGATCCTGGCAGCTGGTGAGCAGGGAGAGCAGCCATGGCAGGGTGACCCATACCTGCTCAGACCTAGTGAGGGCAGGATGATAACCATGAACACCAGAAAGAAGAAGCACTTGTGCATGGTGATCTGATTTTCACTTGACCTGCAGAGGGGGAAGACAAGAAAAGAACACTGCACGTTTTTGTGGAAGAGCAGCAGGTGGGGTGAGGGGCTGGGCTGGGTCTCGCTCTTCACCAAGGAGCTACTCCTAGCCTCAGGAAGCTATGTGCATTTGATCTGTGCATCCACTGGGGCCTTGCAAAGCCTCTCCCAGGCCAGGGGGTGTCACCATGAGTAATCTGCTGTAGTCAAAGCTCTCATACTCCCAGCCTCTCACCTCCTTCATCCTTGTCCTCTCCTGCCATCCCTGCTGGTATAGTCACCCAACACGAGGCAGATGGGTATCTAGTATGGGTTCAGGACCTCCTGTTTCCCCCAGGAAAAGGGAGGTGGTGACAGCTCCTGAAGGGACTCATCAGACCAGGCACAAGGGTGGGGCTGATGGAGGGTCAAGACAGAGAGAGCACATTGTAGGAGCCAGGCAGTCTCCTGTATTTTAAGCATCCTGAATCCATACCTCTGCCTTGGAGGGCTGGGAGCATGCCCTGCTGCTGCCAGTGCACCATAACACCGTCCCTCTCACAAACTTCTTCAGATCCATGTTCAAACCACCTGACTTTGTCAGTAGCCTGGAAGTGTTCACAACTATGGGAAGGAAATGGCTGCTTCGGGCATGGACTTGGGGCTCTTTCTATGGAGAGAAACACCCAGGGGGTTCTGTGGGAGTCTGCTGCTCCACTGCTGGCCTCCCTGCAGGTTGGGTTCCCCTTCCACTGAGGTTCCTCCCATGTATGGCAGCCCTGAGGGACTGTAGGGGCAGCCCCATTACCTCGTCCAGTGAGACTCGAAGAATGCTGAGTAGTAGACAAGGAAGGGCAAGAAGACGGAGAAGGCCCAGAGCAGCAGCGTGGGGAAAAACTGGGTGATGATGGGGTTCTGCAGGAAAAGAGATGCCAGACACCCCCTCAGGAGCCCACCAGAGCAGAGCCATGCTGGAGATAGCACATGATGGTGTGTGCAGCAGGTGGGCTGGGCTATCTGCTCCCTGAGCAGGGGCATTTATTTCAGGAGATAAGAACTTGAGGCCAGCCAAAGGCACCACAGCCATGTTTTGAGCCCCAGTGCCCACCCAAAAGCTCATAGGTCAATGAGCAAGAAGGAGATGTGCTGCTGGCAGCTCCTAACATCTCCTGTGCACTTTTCAGACCTTTATTCTTGCATGGACAGCAACCTGACTGCCTCCATGGACACCAGCACCAAAGCTCAGGTTTGCATAGGTGTCCAGGGCTCTGCCACTGGAAACACAAAGAGAAGGGGAAGGATGGCAAACAGAGACATGACCACTTTTTGTCTCTCATCAATGCCCATCCTAGTGATGGCTTGTCTTCTTGGGCCAGTGTAGAGCTGGTACCCTCCCCTGTCACAGACAAGCCCGAAATGATGACCCTTTAGGAAAACTGGCATGGGTTAGGGACTACCTTGAGGCTCTCCACAGGGTGTGTGACATTGAACATGTCCATAGTGTTGACAATGATGGCTGGTGTAGTGAGGAAGAAGAGAAGGATGAACAGGCAGATATTAAGGAGGATGAATCGCACCCACCAGGATGTGCCACGGACTGATAAATTCTCCCTGTAAGAGGAAAACACAACTTGGACATGATGAGGAGGAAAAGCCATGTGTCCTGGGCCTTCTAGCATAGCTTCACGAAGCTCTGCCTCCTGCTATCTGCACCAACCATCCTGGCAGACACTGCTGTGAGCTCACCCTCTTACCCTCCCCATGCTACTCCCTCAACCCTCCTACCTCCTGTTGTCACCTGCAGAGCCCCCCAGACTAGAGAATAGCCACAGAGGAGGTCCATACCACCAGGAGGCTTTGGAATCAGGCTGGAGAAACCGAAGCATGGCGATCACTCTCAACCTCAGCTGGCTTAGGGAGCCCTGCCACCCTTGGGATGATCATCCCAATCACTCCTGCTAACTTTTGCTATGGCAACAGGAGGGATTTTCAGCCCCTGTCACCCTGGAAAGTGTCCTACAGATACAGGTTCCCTACAGCTATATGGGCTCCCTACAGCTATGGGCATGGGCTCCTTACAGCTCTGGACACGGGCTCCTTATAGCTATGGGCATGGGCTCCTTACGGCTGTGGACACAAGCTCCTTATAGCTATGGACATGGGCTCCTTACAGCTATGGACACAGGCTCCTTATAGCTATGGACATGGGCTCCCCCATGTCTGCTTGACCCCCTTCCTCCCTCCCTTCTGCCATGGGGGTTCACCAGATGATATCGCTGGGTGCAGGGGCATAGCGAACACTCCAGTGGTGTGACTTGACCACGGTGGTGACAGACGACTGCTGGGGGTGCTTGCGGCAGTGGATATGGCTGTAGTCCTTCAAAATCCTGCAGGAAGAGGGAGCCAGGGGTCAGGTCTCACTTCTTGYGAGACCCTTCCCACAGCCCTAACAGAGCAGCCAACTCCACAGACGGCAGAGGCACAGAGGAGACAGATCCACTGCCTGGCTTTGGCTGGAAAAGCTGGCAAGGTGCCCCAGTTCCCTGGAAGTGGTCGCCACCAGGCCAGGGGACATCCCTGTGCCCTTTGCATGAGGGGCACTCACACAGCCGTCATCCGCTCGTCCTGGAAGGTGACAAAGGCCATATCAAGCCGCTTGAGTGTGATGCGGTTGCGCTCTGCATTGAACTCATCCGTGAGCTTCTCCTCCAGCTCCCCGTAGTACTGCTCAGCATCCACCTGCGGGAGCAGCCAGGACTGTGCTACATGCTGGGCTGGGGCAGGGGCAAGCTGCTATGCTCTGCCTTGCCCGTGGTGGAGGTGTGCTGCCTGCAGCCCTGTCCACACCCTCCTACCTCATCAAAGCCACAGAAGCGGCAGCAGAAGATGCGAGCGCAGGGGTGGGTTTTGATCATGATCTTCCCTTCTTTCTGCGCCTTGGTGGTGAAGTAGAGCCGCCCCTTCATTGCTTTGCGCCTGCCAGAAAGCCAATAGGGGCGAAGGTCATTTAGGGAGTGGCAAACACACAAACAGAAACCCAGACTGCGTGCCTTGATGAGGTGGGCGGGAGCAGTACACCCACCCACAAGAAGCCGTGGGGACGTGCACGCACTCACCTCTCTGCATCCAGCTTCATCAACTTGCGCACGTCAAAGCAGAACTGGACATTGGTGACGGTGCAGCTGGGATAAGCCTCGCTGCAAACACAGGGACATGGTGGCACCAGGAGCCAGGGGACAGGGACAGTCCCTGCCACCTGCCTGCCACTCACCCAGCAAGGCTGTGGCACACAGCTACTCACTGGAAATGCTTGATGATAAGGGAAGGGTCTGTGATCTCCTTGGGGATATGGGTAACCATCAGTGTCCGGGCAACCTGGGGGAGGAGAAAAGGCAGAGGGGATGGGTGGGCAAGGATCTGCAGGACATATCGCTGCCACCCTGTCCCTGTTCACCCAGCAGCGAGCTGAGGCACCGACTGCCACCCCAGAGGCTAGTCAGCAYAGACCTCCTCAATGCCCAGTCCCAAACCCTGGGGGCATAGCCAGACAATGCCATACCCCAGATGGATGGATACAGCAGAGCTTCAGTCTCAAGAGACAAGACTGCAAGAGAGATTTGCCTCCAGGCTGTCAGTCTCTCCAGAAGCTGGTGAAAGCCAGCCATACTTTTCCCTGGCTGCCCAGTTCCAGGCTGTTCCTCAAGTGCTCCATACCTACTGGGACCAGCATTTGTGCAAAGCAAGAACTTGTCCATTAGAACTGAACAAGGCACGGCTGGAGGAGGGGTGGTTGCTCACCTTCTCATTCTCTCTGTATTCCAGGTGGACAGAGTGGTGAGCCATGCAAAGGATGGTGAGGATAAAATAGATGAGGGCAAAGATGCTGTGCAGCCACAGGAGACGGTCTCTGGAAGAGGAAGAGGTGATCAGCAAGCGCTGTGTTGAGCATGTGGCATGGGGACCAGCCCAGCACTCAGCATCTCACCTATGGCCACCCCCTCCACCCAGCAGGACCTCCCCCTGCCAGCTGCCAGACACCCACCCCAGGAACTAGAGGGGCAGCACCCAGGGTGTTGGCTGAGATACTACGGAAATGAGGCCATGCGGCATCCCTGAGAGCACTTCTGCCAGCAGCGGGGTGCAACGAGCAGTGCCACCATGTTGGCTGTCCTGACTGTGCTCGTGCGTAGTAGAGAGAGACATGGCGGCTACTGTGAGTGGTGTGCTGCTCACATGGACCTGTCCCTGTCACCAGCATGGGGCCGTGGTGGGATCTGTGCCTGGGTGCTCCCAGCAGTGCCCACAACAGTGGCAGCACACACAGCCCCCCCGCTTGYGGGAGCACCTACTGCGTTGGGATGTTGGCGATGGTTGTCCGGCCGAAGTGGGTGGGATTGTGTCCTGCAGAGGAAGAGGAGAAGCAGAAGGTTAAAGGAACCCAGTGCAGTGGGCATGTCCGTGCTTACAGTTAGTGACTCTGGTCTTTGCTCCCTCCTTTTCCATCTCCCAGGTTCCCACCAAGTCCCCACTGCACCAAATTTCCCCGGCTTTTATGTTTCTCTGTCCCACAGCTGATGGTGGGTTCCTGCTCACATGGGGGCTTCTGAKAGAGAGAGGTTTTTCTGCCTTCTGTCCCAGAAGCACAGTGCTTGCCCAAAGGCTTGGAAGCTTGCACGGCACTCCTGAGTCATCCTGTGACTAGGGAAGCACCTACCCAGGAGGTCCCCTGAGAAGTTGACGGGCAGGATAACAGCCACGGAGAGCACGCAAACCAGCATCAGCAGGACCAGGAGGTGCCGCTGGAAGGAGAGGTAGGTGGTGGCATCGATCCCACACTTGCTCTGAATCTCCTCGTCCCTGGAGAGAGGCAGGTGCRGGTGAGTGCTGGTGGTTCCTCCCCACCACCTCCTGCCATGGGGACCCTGGCTTGCTCCAGTCTCCCACAACCCACACCAACTCATGGCATCCTGACTGCAGCACAATGGATTTGAGCACAGAGGGAATGAGGGACACAAGCAGCCCTCCAGCTGCCATCTCATTACAGGACTAGTTCCTACCAGGAGAGGTTGAAGCCCTTTCCTTTGGGATAGGATCTACGGGCCAGGAGCAAATGCAGAGGTGAGCGCTCTGCTCTCTCTTCAGGGTGGATGTTTTAAGAGGGCTCTGCTCTACCGCTGATCCCAGCAGTTCCCGGTGATGGGCCACCATCTGTGGGCAGCAGCTCCCCAGGGGTGGGCAGGGGTGGGCAGCGGTGAGCAGCGGTGGGGCATGGCCATAATGCCAAGGACACACACTTACTTCATCTGGTAGATAGAAAGAAGCCAGGAGCAGAATCCCTAGAAGGAAAAAGAGTCAGGATGAGATGAGGGCAACCATCCCCACCTCCTTGGCGAGGAGCTGGGGCACAACATACGCTGGGGACTCACGCAGAGGTGGTTCAGTGCCTACAGCTGGGYGGCTGAGCAAATGGAGACAGTGCCCAAGGCAGCTCAGTGATGCTTAGCCCAGTGACAAAGGCAGCTGTCTCAGGAGGAGCAGGGAAAACACACTCCAAAGAGCTGGTCGGAAACTGAGCACAACCTCTCTTCCAGGTGGCGAGAGCCCTGTGGGACCACGTGACCTTCCTGAAAGTGGTGGTAAGAGAATTCTTTTAAGTGGGAACAAGGAGTCTGCCGTGGCAGGGGTGTACAGGAACAAGGCAGTCTCCCTACAAACATCAACCAATACGTGATGGCTGTTATGTGCATATTTTTGGCTGCAGAAGGATTTGCAGAGGAAGCTGAGGTCAAGCATTAACCCACTGTCTCAGGGGTGACTTGCTGGACCTCAGCTTGCTCTGAATACTAAGGAGCATCACTCTAACAGACTCCTCCTTCCAGAGCTCTCTCCTCTGCCCCTTCCCTGATAGTCCCTAACATGCAATGCACTTTTTTGACCACTATCAAGTGCTGAGCTGGCACTGCTGTAGAGTGATACAGGACAACCTAAGTTCTTGTATACAAGCTTATTCCCTGTCACTGTATATGCACAGGGGTTTTCTCCCCTGTGCATTATTTTTCATCGTACTAACACCAGAGTTCATGCAAGTTCAAGGTCCCTCTGCAGTTCTCCAGGTCATGGCTGTGCCAAATAGCACTCAGCCATCTGGCCTCTTCACTTCACTACTTTCTGGAGGTTTTATAGCATCATAGAATCATAAGGTTGGAAATCATTAACCATTAACTGAGCACTGCCTAGTCCACCACTAAACCATGTCTCTAAGTGCCACATCTACATATCCTTTAAATACCTCTAGGAATGGTGATTTCACCACTTCCTTGGGCAGCCTGCTTCACTGCCTGACCACCCTTTCAGTGAAGAACTTTTTGCTAGTATCCAATATATTCCAAGAACATGCCCTGGTACAAGCTGAAGTCATTTAGTCCTGTGTCCTGTTACTTGGGAGAATAGATTAACCCCCACCTCACTAYAACCTCCTTTCAGGTAGTTGTAGAGAGCAATAAGGTCCTCCGTGAGCCTCCTTTCCGCCAGGGTGAACAACTTCAGCTCCCTCAGCTGCTCCTCATAAGGTTTGTGCTCCAGACCTTCTACAAGCTCTGTTTATGTTGACCTTGGATAGGAGGGACACCAGGCAGCCCCCTGGGGGGTTCTTTGCTCTACCCTGTGACAGYTGGCACTTTCTTCCTCCTCTTCATCCCCTGACTTCAGCCATGCCCAGACCTTCCCTTCTATCCTACAGCTCAGCTTCATCTGATCAAATGCAGAAGGAAGCTTTGGAGCTGCAGGCATACTCACATCCCCAACAGCTCTGGAGGGGCCAGACACTCCCTTAGCACAGCCCAGTGGGTTCCCCTCCTATGCCCTACTCCAGGGCTCTGCCCTGGACAACCATGTCTAGCAGGTTGTCTGTGCAGTCTCCAACTTCCTGGGCTGTAATTTCTCGGGTTGTCCAGAAATCCTCTTGAAAAAACAGTATTAATCAGCTGATTCTACATTCTCTAGGATTCCCACATGCAGGAGAGGTTGCACACTCCAGTCAGTACCCTGGCTTTTCAATTCAGGGTGAGATGTCCTGTGCCTGTTCCTGGGAATTTCTGATGGAAATTTGTCAGGCTGCTTTTATTGCAACCTCATCCTCCAACCTCACTGCTGGAGGGGTGTTCTGGTGCATCCCCACAGCGAAGGGCTCACGGGCAGGAAGTGGTAAAGCGTCTCATCACTGGATACAGGCACCAAAACCTCATTTAGCTCTTCTGCAATATTTTTGCCTTCTCCAGTGAATATTTTCTATCTTCAACATCTAACAGCACTATAAACCCTCTGGCGGGTTTCCTGTTTCTGATGTGCGAAGAAAAATCCAGTACTTCTTTGCATCAGTCTTCACTGACAAGACCAGTCCTCAGGAATCTCTGACCCAAGAGACCAGGACAAAGGAATGTCAGAAGAAAGACTTTCCCTTGGTGAAGGAGGATTGGGTTAGAAAACACCTAAGCAGACTTGACATCCACAAGTCCATGGGCCCTCACGTGATGCATCCATGAGTGCTGAGAGAGCTGGCGGACACCATAGCAAGGCAGCTCATGATCATCTTTGAAAGGTCTTGGTGATCAGGACAGGTGCCTGAGGACTGGAAGAAAGCATCATGCACTCGAACAGACTGCCCAGAGAGGTTGCGGAGTCCCCTTCACTGGAGATATTCAAGATACAATCCTGTGTCATGTGCTCTAGGATGACTGTGCTTGAGCAGGGAGGTTGGACCAGATGACGCACTTTGGTCCCTTCCAACCTTACCCATTCTGTGATTTTGTGATTCTGGGCTTTTTATGCTCTCTACAAATTTCTCCTGAAAACTGCTCTTCTTCCCTCTTAGTGTATTTTACATCTAACCTGGCAGAGTTGAGATTTTCCTCATTTGTGAACAGTTTGACTTTTTAAAGGATGTCTTCTTACTTCTAATAATCTCCTTTAATCTTCTCTTTAGCATGCTGACTTTCCCTGTGGTCTTTCTCACTTATTTTTTGATGAGCAATACACATTTGCCTGGAGCATCTGGTACAGAGCCTTTAAACAGGCCTCCTGCCACCTGCAAGGATTTTGCTTCTTTTGCTTCTTTCCTGTCTAGTTTTTTTTAATAAGTCATGACATCTTTTTCATAGTCACACCAGTGCCTGATTATTGAGCTTTTGCTGCCAAAAAAAATAGAAAGAGGCAGCAAAACATGTCTGTCTCTGTTTGTTTCCAGCAAAGCCTGATGTGTGCCTGGTGTGGTAGAGAGAAATAAAAGATTACTTTAAAGCCCCACCATGCTGGCAGAGGAGGAAGTGTGGTGTGGGGCACTTTGACCTGAGGGGTGGGAAATTTCCCTGCAGGCATGCAGGCAAGACTCTGGCCATGCATCCAACAAGGACAGCCATGCAGCTGGGAGATGCTTGCCCTGACAGGAGCATCCCCTCCAAACTGCCATTCAAGACAGATGTCTCAAAGAATTCAGTACGAAGAAACCCTCCAGCTTTCAAGAATTCTCCACTGCTAAAGGGTGTCGAGTAGGAGGTTTAATTTCTCCCATTTAACTTCCGACCTGGGTTTCTGACGAGGAACAGGACAGGCTGGGCCAGGGCGAGCCCAGCCCAGGCTCCCACTGCCACAGCCACTGGCACTCACCACATCCTTGTTGTCGGCATCCAGAGGGCTGCTCTCTGATGGGGACTTCTCCTTCTCGCTCTGCTCTCCATAGAAAAGCGACGTCAGGCTTTGCAATGAGGGGAGGACCGAAGGAGTGAGGCAGAAGAGAAGCAGCAGACAGGAGAGGATAAGCACCTTTGGAGAAGTCTCTCCTAGGAGAGCAGCCCAGGAAATGCCTCCCCTCCTCCCTGCATCCTGCCCTGGGGCTGGAACAGTGATTACTGCTGGGCTTGGGACAAAGGTGTTGCATCTTGCTGCCTGTGCACCAACAAGTCTCCCCAGCTTCTTTGTGGCCCTGACCCACGATGGGGTGGCTCACGGAGAAGTAGCCATAGCTCCACTACAATGGACTGTAGAACCAGATATTTTCTATTCCACTGTTTTCAGATGTCTCAAATGGTTTTACAGTAAAAAGGAATATAATCAGAGCTTGCATTTTAAGTCTTGATTGCCCTTTGATCTCACTGGTGAAGGGAAACATCACCTATTCATTGACAGACTCAGCTCCAGACTGAGGCCAGGAGAAGCTGGAGAGGGGAGAAGGCAGGACAGGGACTTTAACAAAGYTTGCTCTTGTGGGCTGCCCAGCCTTGCACAGACCCCTCCTGTGTGCACCTGCCTGTGCAAAGAAAGATGCTTTACTGCCCTGTGTGAGCTGTGCTCTGGCGGGCAGGCTGTTGTGGGCAGCACAGCCTACCTGCAAATACGGTCTAGGCTCTATCTTTACCAGAACACTACTAATTTTTGTGGAATTCTGCACCTAGCCCAAATGACAGGCCAGGCAAGTTACTGTGGTGACACAGGGAACAGCGTTATTGCTGAGTCTCTCACTCTGCCCCCTCCACTGGCCAGTCCTGCTCAGACCAAGAGAGTGGCAGGAGAAGAGGGAGTGGCTCAGTCCCCATTCAAAAGCAGTGCTTGGGCCTTTGTCCTTCCTAGAATAGTGCCCTCAATGGCACCAAGAGCACTGTCACCTAGAGGGAATGAAAGTTGGCCTGGGCTTTCCCTCTCCCTGTAGCAGATGGTGCCTGTGTCTCCATGGGCAAGGGGGGCACCAGGCTATTCCTAGTGGGAAGGAGGGACAGGAACACCAGCTGAACTCTGTGTGTCACCCTGCAGTGCTGGCCTTCCTTCCAGGCCTCCTGAAGAGAATGGAGCTATGGCCTGCAGTAGCTTTGCATCCTCCTCACCTATCATTGTCCATCAGCAGTGCCAGGCGCCCGTAGTCCCAAGCTGCTTTCCGAAGGCATGAGAAGACCAGAAGGAGAAGCTGAAAGAAGAAGAAAGAGAAGTGAAGAGTTTTGCTGCARGGTCTCACCCCATCTCTCCTTTCTGCTTTCTCACTCATGAGCCTAAGCTCGTGCAAAACTCTTGCCTCAAGCTGAACTGTTCCTGCTCTGTGATCTCACCACTGCTGCCCAAGTGTCCCCTGCCGCCCACCATGATGCTGGCAAAGCCCTTGGACCCCTGCACTCATCCCTCTTCCCCAGTCAGCCAGGTGCACTGGTACACAGGCTGCACTTGTGTGTGGCTGTCAGCACACCGGGGGGCTGCAGTGCCCTTAGAAATGGCACCTGGCCTGCTCACCAGCCAGAGGACGAAGTTGATGGCGAGCACAGTGGGCACGCCGCCGAAGGGCAGCCCTTCCAGGACCGTGCTGCGGGAGCGGGCACTGAAGCACTGCTCCTCTGTGCTGTTCACCGGGGCATCCAGGAAGATGACCACATCCAGAGAGGTGAGGCCAGCACCATCAGGTGCTGGCTCCACCGAGTACGTGCTCTCCATCGGTGCTGTCGTGGGGTCTCACCCTGCAACACAGATGAAGGGCTGTGGATGGAGAGGCCTTTGCTTGAAAAGGGGCTGTGGATCTTCCAGGTCTCCTCCATCAAGGTCTGAGCAGCTCCCTAAGCGTAGGGAGGGGAGAGGACTGGCTGGTGACCTTGGAGCTTCCTCAGTTCCGGTCTCTCCAAGGGAGAGATTGTGGGACACACGGCAGGGGATGTTGCTGAAGAAATCTCACAGCTACTTCCTGCCCTTTCCCCACCCCATTAAACCCCAAGCTATTTGGTTGTCTTCATCATACCTGAGACAGGTCTCTCACCACCTCTGCCCCTCAGTCCTGGAAGCTGGGTTGAGTCATTGCCACCCTGGTATGGYCAGCAGGCAGGAATGAGAAGCTGAAGCATTTGTTTGAATTTCTGAGAAAAAGAGCAATGATGATATTGACAACTGGGCTGCTGGGGCTGCACTTGCTTCTCTCCCCACAGCCAGATATCTACCGCCTATGGAATATCCCTAAGCCTGCTGTCTTCCTCCAGCACCACGATCTGGGTGACTCAGGAGTTATGGGACCTCACTTTCACCTTTCCACCTGAGCAGAACTGCTCCTTCCAAGATATCTTGATCTCTTCAAAATAATTAGCTTCTCAAAACCCTAAATGCCAGACTTGCCAACACCTTGCCCAGGAGCTGATACCACAAGCTACAGTCCTCACTGCCAGGAGGCACTTAAAAGCCATAAATGGCCAAGACTGCGGCTTGTTTCCAAAACCTTTCCTACCGCCATGCCTTAGGTAGGAGAGGATCCTCTTCAAGCCTGCAATGCCTGGAACCCCTGGGAACGAGCACCTTACAGCAGCCAGCATGGCTGTTACTCATGGGGATGCCACAGACCTGCATGCCAAGACAGTGCTGAATGGCAACTACACTCACCATATGAGGATAAGGAAAGGGAACTAGCACAGCAAACACTACCAAACATGGAGTGGRGACAAGGGGGCCAGAGTCTCTTGTCCTCATGTGCCTGTCATGCCTCTGTGSCTTGGAACCTGCCTCAGCACCTTTAGCCAGCTGCTTCTGGTGCCTGGAGAGCTGCATGGCCTTCAGAGGAGAACAGTTATGCCTGTGGTGAGACCATCCAGAGTCTTTGGAGGCCTTGAGCAGCCAAATATAATTTTGAAGCTGGTCTGGCCCTGAGCAATGGCTTTTATCAGATGACCTCCAAAGGGCCCTTCCAACTCCAACTATTCGACATCCCTGTTTTCTCAGGAACTTGTGCTCGTGACAAGAACATCTTCAGGCCTGCATGAAGTTTATAAGGAGCTATATAAGTGCCTCGCCCTGCAGACATGCTGGGCACAGTATACTGTGGTCAGTATATTGCGACCAGTGCAAAGGCTACATAAAAACTCAAGAGGGGTTTATAACATGTATTCCTGTGAGCTTTGCATTCCAGCCTCTGGGCATTCATTCCTCTCCTTGCTTTTTATCTATATTCTGGCCACAACTGAGACCCTGCTGCAGCCCCTGCAGTCACCCAGCAACAGGTGATCCCTGCTGGAGGATGCTCAAAACCCACATGGACAGGATGGAGGAAGAGAAGCAGGACCCATGGTTTGATTAAGTAATGAAGGAGAATGCAAACAAAGACAGATGGGACCTCCGGGGATATGGAGACGCAAAGTGTTTATGGCAGTTTTTTCCACCTAGACTAAACAGGATCAACTCTTCTTCAACACCAAAGGAAACCTAATTGAAAGGTTTTTGGGGAGCACAGAGACAGCACACACAAAATGTCTTGGCTTAGAAAGGGGATATTCCTGAGCTCTACACAGATTTGCTTTTGTTAGGAAACATTTTCTTGTGCTGTGTCAGTGTGACAGATGGGAGACTACAGTAGCACCTGATTTTATATGCACTGCTGTGGCCTCAGCCTCTCTCTCTTAGACTGTGCAATTTGCTGCTTGAGGAGATTAGTTTTGTCCTAAAGATCCTGAAGAACCCAGACACCCCCATCCCACAGCTGACCAGAGCGGGCAGGACAAGAGTGCTGGGGCAGAAGCTGACATATGTTGTATGCCTGAGAAACTGACTCTCTTTGACCTCCTCATCCAGGGAAAGAAAAAGCTGAGGAGGAGGGAGGTTTTCAAATACAAGAGTTGACTCCCCCCCAGCAAAAAGGGTCTCAACCCAAGCTCTCCAGAGGGCTGAAGAATTTAAGAACTACTCTTGGTGCCTGCAGTTTCCAAATTAAACATAAAAAATGATGGTGACTTGCTATTTTCTTCATTTCTGAAGCATAAATTCCATCCCGAAGAAAAATCTCCACTGGAAGCCTAAGAGTGGCTGGCTTGGAGGATTGGACTAAGGCTATGAGCCCAGAAGAGCGTGAGGCTCACCCCWCTGGAGGATGAGGCTGGCATCTGGCTATCTGCATGGATGCCTTGAAGGGATGTCAGAAGTCGCTGAGCTATAGGCACCAAGTTTCCCAGGACATGCAGACAGGCAGTCCCTCTTACTGTGCATATGGTGCAGTGCCAACCGAGCCATGGGCTTCAGCGTCTGCTACTGATCTGCCTGTGCTGCATCTTTGGTTCTCCTTGGAGGTCCCTATCCACATACACATTCATCTGTCCAGTCCATGGTGTCTGGAGACATCCCAGCCCAAGCTGGGACAGTTAGTGTCACACATTAGTGTGATTCTCAAAAGAACTGCCAGGTCACCTGAGATATGCTGATACTTCTCCCAAGGGCATCCCAGTAGACTTGGGGCTGAAGTACCATCCTTGCACCCAGGTGTGAAATGATGGATGGGCTGGCAAAGCCTCCCTGTAGTGCCCTCAGTCGTGGCCTGCCTCCCAGCCAAGGCTTGGAGTCCTGTACTTCAAGGGCCAGCATGGTCCCATCAGGATAATGACCTCTGACAAGGGACCTAAGGAAGAGGAGACCTGTGGGAAATGAGGCGGCTACTCTGGCAAGCAGCAGCTGTTTGCCCTGGCTCACCTGCCTTCTGCTATCCATCAGACAACCACCCGGGCCACTAGGACCTCTGTCCAGGGTCTGCTCTTTGCTATGGAAATGCTCTCAATCTGTTCCCCACCGTGTGTATGCCTCCCTCTCTCCCCTCCTCCTGTAAGCAGCAGAGCCATTGCCATCTGGCATTTTCAGCTGCTAAATAATTCACCGCCTTTTTGTTAACAAGAGGAGTGTGTCTCTGGCCGAGGGAGCTGTTAGACCATCAGCAAATAAACAAGGAGATTCTTAGCAACCTCCAAGTCCCTTCTCAGTCACCAYCACTCTGCTACCCAGTGGTAAGATCCTGCAGCTTGTTTCTAGGCACCGGCTTCGCACTCGTAGGAGGAACATCCTGTCAGAGGATGGCAGGGTGAGGGGGAATTTCACAGGGATCTGTGCGAGCTGTCTTTCTCTATCAAGTCCTTGTTGCTATCCCCTCCCATAGCAGATATTTTGCTCCTGATAGCCAAAAGCAATGGGTTCCTCCTGGAGATGGTGCTAGTATCTCCTGCTCCAAGCTCTCCTGTCCAGAAACCTCCCAAATACAAGCCTTCGCCCTCCCAGCCCAACAAGTTAATTTCTCTCCACACAGCACTGCTGGTTCAATGCCAGACTGCACAGAGAAATTTCAGGAGCAAAAGATACTTGAAGACCCAGTCCAGCTCTGTCCCCTCTCTCTTTAGCACTTCAAACTCCAAAGGAGTCCAAAGGAGCCATCATGTCATGCTCAGGCCTGTAAACACAGCCCTCACGGTGTATCACAGCTCCTCTGAACCTGATCTCAAGCCACTTTCCTGTCTTTTCCCTGGTCCCTTCATCCCCAGATACCCACAGAAACTCACCTCCAAATACCCAAACTGGTACTTTTCTAGACCATTTGTTTCAGCTAATCTCACCTTTTATGGTGCTGCCTGCAGAAAAGCTTATGCCAATTATATAGCTGCAGTGCTACCTTTAAAATAACTGTTGGGGGCAACCAGCTAAAAGTAAATCATGTATATGTTCTAGGAACAGCACATGCAGCAGAAACAGCGAGAAGAGATTTTTGCTCACATGCACCAAGAACAGCTTGAACTCAGATCCGTAGAACATGTTCAAACTCCCTCTGGCTGGAGAGCTAAGTTTTTTTGGTATACAGAGACACTGTAGATCACACTTAAAGTCATTGTTGAAACGCTTAAGCTAAATTTTTACACCACACATATGAGAAAATTCAGCGTTTTGTCATTCTCAGGTGATGGCACTCTGTGATAGAACCTGAAAGGTTCAACCGTTCAACCAAACCCACCGCATTGCCAAACCAGTTCCTGTTCCCAGCTATGCCACTACCATTGTGCTCTTCCCAATCTTTAAGGGCCAAAGGAACAAATACTGTTGTGAATAACAGAACTGGCTGGGTACCTTCACCTCCAGAAGGCATCAGGACAGCTTCCCATTAGCTGTGTATGAGGCTTACAGATGCCTCATACAGACAGATGTCCTAGATGCCAACCACAGACAGATGTCCCTCAGAGCAGACACTGTCCTGGAGAAGTGACAGCAATGGACTAGTCAAGAAACACAGGAGTGGACAGGGTTGCAGGTGGGAAGATGAAGCAATAACATAAAGGCAGAAATTTCAATATATGGTCTACCCATTATAGGTCTTACTTAGATGCTAAAATAAGTCAGAARAAAGTCAGAAAACATGTAGAATAATTCTTTTTCCTTTTTGTGGCCTGTGAATGGACAGTGAATGCATGAGATTTGCCATTGAAACTGATTTGCTGGATAATTTCTATGACGCATTTTCAGTATGTGTAAGGTTTGCCTTGAATATTCAATGCCCTCTGTTTTGTTGATACACCAGCATATGTTTCTTCTCTCCGGTTGAGTGGGCACTAATCCAGAGAATCAGATTTCCAATTAAAAATAAGGCATGTCTTTTATGCGAATGCAATTTTTCATAATTTGTCTTTCCCTTGAAGCATCCTGCCAGCAAACTCATTTGCTAGGGGATTCACAGACAGCTGGAGTAGCAAAACATCAAAACAGTCTTGGGAGTGCTGAGATGACTAAGCTGGGTTTCCCAGCATGCCTACGCTCATCCAGCCTTAGCATCCCACTCTGGCAGGGATGGGATTACTGACTTCGGCTGGCGGGAGGGCAACCAGGGCATGGGGCTGCTGATGGAGCAGTCTGTGGCCACACAAAGCCAGCAGAAAAGCCAGGCTGAGGACCTAGACATAGGAAACAAGCATCTATGCTACCTGACTGGCTCTACATCTTTCTTCCATCACAAGCACATTGTGGCCAGGCTGAGGGAGGGAAAAACAAGGACCTCTCTAACAGGAAGATCAGGTTCATGCCCTGGTGTGCACAGGACCAGGCAGAGAGGCAACCCTTCAGCATCCCACCCTGCGGGACTGCAGTGACCGACACTGCGGGACTGCAGTGACCGACCTTGCAGGACTGCAGTGACAGGGAGGACACAAAACCTGAACCACTGCCACCGACTCAGCACGGCTCACCAACTACGTCAGGATGGGAAAATGCTCATCAACACCCTGCGCTGAGCTCAGCACACACCCGGGCAGTTTTGGCACCACAGGGCATGGTGACCCATCTGTTTCTGTAGCTTGGTGCATGGGAGAACATGGGCCACATCTGTCCCCAAGGCGGATGAGCACACAGGGAATGAGACCACAGACACAGCCCTCCAAAACCCCACAGAGGCCGAAGGCATTCCTCCTGGCTCTCCCTTCAAGCTTTGCTCTTAAGATTCATGGCCTCCAGGTCCAAAAAGCAAAGAGAGGATCTTGCTGCTCATGGCCTGTGAGGTGAGCACCCACGGGGCAGCAGCATCCCTGGGCAGGGCTCTTGGCACCAGCTTCAGCAGCCTCAGGAAAGGCTTCTGCACAGGAGACCAACCCCACTGTGAAGTGCCCCCTGGGGCTGTGACCATGGAGACTGGAGTCAGACCCTGCTGTGGAGGCAAGGTGCTGGATGCAGAGAGATTGGTGGCATAGACACCGACACTGGTGTGAATGCTGTGCCCACACTCTGTCAGGGCATGGGACAGACAACGCACAAGCAGAAGAGCCCATCCCATCGCCAGTAGGACATGGGACATACACCAGCCTGCTCTGTTAGCCTGTTGCAAATCAGATGCATCTTTCAAACAAGGAGGACTATACCACAAGCAGCAACATGGCTGGTGAGCTATGGAGGCTGGGGTCAGTAAGATTCGGAAGCAAACAACCATTCTGCAACAACAGGTGACTCCTAGGAGGTATGAAACACCTGCTCAAATACTAGTTTTGTCATTGCCAATGAAGACTCAGAGAGGTCAGGAGGACTCATGTTCTCAGTGATTCTACTCCATCTCACACCCATACCCACCAATGAGAAAATGAATGTGGGTGCATGACTACATAAAATAAATCTGCTTAAAAATTATATAGACAAACTTCATCTTCCCTACCAGTAAGCTCTGGCACCGCTCTCCCACTCAGGAGTACAAATGCCTGCCAGGTTCACTGCCAGTCAAAGCGGGAAGGCTGGGGGAAGCACCAGCCCATGACCCCACCCAGGCCCTGGGGATGCAAACCCCACAGCGAGGTCCTTCCCCTCCATGGTAAGCCCACCTTTGGCATTGCTGCTTCTATCCCCAATGCTTCACCATTCCCAACCTGCCCTGCCAACACTGTTCATCTAAATAACGTAACCCCATTTCAGGGAGCTAAGCAAGTTTTTCTGCACTCAGGAGCGGCAGGTTGCCACTACCTTCAGGAAACCCTGTGCAAGGTCATGCTGCCCCAGGGACTCACCTGAAACCAATACAAACCCCTCCTCTGCTATGTGCCCCTGTGGTGGCTGCCACATCACCCACAGCTTTCTGCCCTCCCCTTCTTCCCAGGCACCACTGTGCAGGGTGGGGTTTCGGCACTTGGACAGAATAAGTTCCATAAAGTTTTTGAACAAGAAGGCATCCCAGTCCCCAGCCTCCCTTGGGAATCTCGACAGGACAACAGCTGTGGCCTTCCAAACAGCCACCTGCATAAGCCCCTTCTCCTGCAGGGATGCTGTGGACCGAGCAGGCCAACACTGACTTGCTGCAGTGCTCCTTGGCAGAGTAAAGCCAAACCCCAGGCAACCAAGAGCAAACAGTGCTCACAGTGAGATCTACAGCCAGGGAGATTTGCTGGGCCAGTGTGTGGGAGATGCCATGCACAGAGCAGCTCTACTCCAGCATCTCCTCCACACATGTGCGAGCCAGCAGCTGCTGGAGCCAGCACACTGAGATTGGGAAGGAAGAACGGGAGCGTAATTTATTTATTCCACCCCCAGCCATTTTTGCCACATTTGACTAAGCTGCCACTGCAGGTTGGCTCTAACCCGGACTTGGTTTGCAGTTCACTCTCTCGCTCTGCATACAGCCCCTCACACCACACTTTGTGTGTGCAATGCACCAAGCAAACATGAGCTAACGGGGCTGCAAGCTCCCCAGAGTATCATGCACCCTTGTCCTCTGGTAACACTTAAATCAACACTCTTCAGCACAAAGGATTGTGCTGTGGCCAGGCCCAGCCCAAGCAGAGGGCAGGGAGCTGCTGGGCAGCGTGCTGGTGGTTGATGGCTGGGAGCAGAGAGACGGAAAAGGGGCCTTATAATAAAGATGGGAACAGACTTCTTAGTAGGGCCTGCAGTGACATGGTTTTAAACCAAAAGAGGGTAGATTCAGGCTAGATAAAAGCAAGAAATTTTCTAAGCTGAGGATGGTGAAGCACTGGCACAAGTCGCCCACAGAGGTGGCAGATGCCCCATCCCTGGAAACATTCAAGGTCAGGTTGGACAGGGCTGTGATCAACTTGGTCAAGTTGAAGATGTCCATGCTTATTGCTGTATGGGGCAGCCACCGACACACACACATGGATAGTGCCTCGGACAAAGGGCAAAAAGACCCATTCTAAAACGTGCAAAGGATCAGGCCATTGATCATTCCATTGTGCAATGATGCCTGTAGGATGGAAATCTGGGGTGACAAGAAACACAAGGATATCAATGGTGAGGTCCACCCAGTAGACCTGACGGTTTGAAATAGCTTGTTGCACTTCTTCCAGCACTCGTTCTGCTTCCGGGGTTAACTTCCTTTTAAAGTGAGCAATCAAGGTGCTGTATAATACCTGCAACATCAGCAGAATCAGTAACGAGATTCAATGGGCACATGAGAGAAACTCTGGAACACCATGGCCACAGCTCTTAATTCAACAAGCTGGKCAGAGCCTGACTCGTGGCCTTCAAGCATCTGCCACCCAGACTCATCCCTCCAGGTGACAATGGCCTTTCCTGTTCTTCCTGATCCATCAGTAAAGACGGTGGGTCCTTGCAATGGTACACGGCTGTTTTTTGGCCACAAGGACAAGCTGATTGATTTTGCCAACTGTAACACATGCTCATTGCAGGGGTGTTGGACTAGAAGGTATTTCAAGGTCCCTTCCAACACAAAGTTTTGTATGATACTGTGAAAAAGCTGGGGTTGACTTCAGGAGATGGAGACCCAGGTAGCTCACAAGTGAGAAAGGGGCAGGGCGTCATCCCGGGGTTCTCAGTTAACAAATACACATGCATGCGCACGTCCGTTCAGAAAACTGTATTTCAGGAAAACAGTAAAGAGACACCCTGGTACCATGAGATCCCTGCTCCAAGCTGGGATGCTGCATGCTGTTCACAGTCCCCAGAGCAACCCCTGCGCTTGCAATTAATTACTGATGATACACACAGATGAGAATAACTCCCAGCCCCTGCTGCCTGTGTGACTGAGGGACATAGCAGCAGCCAGCCCTCGGCAAAGGCTTGAGCTTCCCTGCAAAGGGTACCTCGTGGTTGCTTATTGCCTGCCACCTCCAAGACCACAGCATGTGGCCATGCATAGCCAGCTTGGCAGAGGCAGCTCCCATTTGGCATTGAAGACCAAGGAAGACACTTCTCAGCAAGGCTGCAATGGTGGTGTGATGTCAGGYATTTACAGGCAGATTGCTTCTTCTGCCACCCAAGTTACAGCGCTCACACAGAGGAGGATGTTGAGGCCTTTGTGAAGGAAAGTGACACCTCCACTGGGAAAAATACTCCCTTGTGGAAACCTGTATAGAAACCATCAGCAGCTGTGCCTTGGTCAGGGCCCAGACTGAAGCTGTCACTGCGAGTCACAGCCATCTTTCACAATGCCCCAAGGTGCCAGACGCACTTTGGTTCCTGGAGATGGGGAAAAAGACAGGATGGAGATAGGGAAAAGGCAGCTCTTTCCTCCCCAAGTCCCTTACACTATTTGGGGAGCAGGGAGCTGTGAGAAGTGGAAAAGAGAGTGGGAGGTTTATCTGCTGCCTTTTATAAAGCCACCTGCTGCAGAGACTGCCAGCCATGGGAGCAGCCAGCACAGCTAGAGCAAGGTAACTCCACCKGAGGGCAGAGGGAAGGAAACTGGCAAGGACAGGAGTTGGGTTGTGCATGAAAGGGACACAGACTGGGAAGCCCAATACCGCACTGGTTGGGCCAGGCAATTCCAGTGGCTTTGCACCCCAGTGTCCTGCCTGACAAGGATGGCATGACATGCCTAGGGATGGCAGAGACCTCACTGCTGAGCTAGTGGAGAAAGCGGGAACATTTCAAGCCCTTGCATAGCTGCTCTCAGCTGCCAAGCTCCAGCCAGTCCTTCTCATGGCTGATGCCCACCAGTCTACTGTGCAATGTGGGGGGAGTGTGGGCACATGGTGAGTTACCAGGGGCCTGGCACTCATGCTGCTGGGCACAGTTCTCTTCCATTCCAGCCTGCTGCTGCCTGACAGGCCCCTGGGAGCACCCTCCCACCAAGCACCCTTATCCCACAGCCTCCTAGGGGCCAGTGGGCAGTGTTATGGTTATCCTGTAGATCCCCATCTCCTGGAGCCAGATGTGCACCTTCCTCCACACTGCTTTGGGGGATGCCTTGGTGTCCTGCTGCCACCAGCCTCTCCACCCTTCACTCCTCCCCAACTTCAAGCAGTCATAATATCCCTCATAGCTGACTGCTCCAGGAGCAACAAAACCCTCCTGCCCTGCCCAGCTCCCCTCTCTGCAAGCACAAAAGCTTCTTCCTGAAAGCAGTGCATTACAACACTATATATATATACATACAGGCACACAAAATATTATTTTAGAGCATCTGCAGAGCTAGAACATTTCTATTGCCTGTGCTCGGTGCCAAGAGCAGTAAGGTTTGGGCTGCAGCAGGAGCCCATGAGCACAACCACTCACCAATCTTGGCCTTGACAAGGCTTTCCTCCCACCTCTGCCCAGCTTCCGAGCCCATTTGGGTAACACCATATGACTGGGATGAATCACACTGCCCTGGGAGCAGAGGATCTGGTAGCTCAGTGAAGGCTCTGGCACCAGCGGGTTGCACAAGCAGGGATGGCTCCAGCAGCCCCTGTGCCAGTCACATCCAGCCATGCCAGTTGCATCCAGCCGTGCCAGAGGGATCAGCTCTCGGCACACTGGTTTGAGTCAATAGTGCATCAAAGGGAAGGGAAAGCTTTTGATGGTGTACACTATGCAGGGCAATCCTGGTGCTGCTTTTCACTGGGGAAGTGGAGGGAGCAGGTAGTCACTCTCCTCTGGTTGCCGGGGCACACATCCAGCTGTCTCTGCAGCCCACACAGCTTTTGGGGGAGATGAGAGGAAAGCTGCTGCTGCAGCCAGGAAGGAAGGCAGCTGTCCCAGGCACATGTGAAGCTGCAGACATGTGGGTCTGCAAGGCACGACTGTTTCGACCTCCTTCCAGTGCGACAGATGCTCATGTACGGTGACAAGACTTGTCCCCATCACTTGCATCACCCCCAGGGAATTCCCCTTGCCCACAACACCCGAGCGGAACTACAGTCATGTACCTGTCGAAAGGCACTGCAGAGCAGAGCAGAGCAGAGCAGACAGCCCATCACACCCACCAGCCTGCTCTCATCTTCTCCATGGAAAGGACCTGGGGAGTCAAATGGCCCTGGAGGACCAGAGATACAAAGGAAATCACAGGACTTTTGGGACAAGGACTGGGGTTCATGACTCCCCCCCAGTACACACCTATCACAGGTGGGTGGCCCAGCACAGCGGATGAGTGGGACACAGAGGGTCAGCAAGCAGACTCCGTTGTGCCAGTGCTGCAGGCTGGCACTGCCTGCACCCACTGCGCTGCCGTCCTGCCCTGCTCCAGCTATGCCCACTGGCCAGCAGCTGTCCACACCAGCATAAGGAGTTTCGGGAGTGATGGATGTGATGGAGAGAATCACAAGAAATGGTTTCTTTCCCTTCAGGCCGAGAAGGAAGTGTCACATCTGGACATGTACAGCAGCCAGGCTGGGAAAGGGACAAGGCACTGGGAGAAGAGAAGCTGTGGGCTGAGAGGCACAGCATTGCCCAGAGAATGTGAGACAGATGGCAGATTTGGCAGCGGGGTGGTCACAGAGCAACCTGCAAGCTTTTTCCGCTGCAAGAGCACACAACACAACACTGTGTAGGGGCTGCCAGCCCAGCCTGGCGGGTTTGCTGGGGGGTCACATCCTTTCAAACGTGCTGCATCCAATAGGCAGCATCAGAGACACTTCATGGGCAAATCRGCCTTGGAAAAAGGCTATCTGGGATCAGGGAGAAAATGGGAGGGAAGGCAGAGAGACTGCCCCTGGCTTCTCCTCACAAGCCTGCCTTCCCTGCACACAGGGCCACACAGCCAGCTGGTGCTCCGGGAAGGGCTGGCAGCCCCTGCGCTGATCTGCCCACTCTGCTGGCAGTGCAGGGTCCCCAGGCAGCCACCCCCTGCCCTCCACATAAACACTGCTCCCATGGAACAGAAAAGAAAGGGAAATTAAACATGAAGCACTGCAGAAGATGGCTGCAAAAGGAGCCTCCCTAAGTTCATGTCTCCTTGTCCTTCCAGGGTGCTCTGAGCACAGCAGAGCTAGCACCAGGAATACAGCTGGCCAAAGGGATTTGGGGACTCGGTGCCAGCAGGATGGTATCTCTCTCTCTGATTCTCTCACCTGGCAGCGATCAGTGTCCCAATAAGAGCCACTGCAAGCCGTTCCACAGCCAAGCAGCTACTGAGGTCCTGCCACAATTAGCAGGAATCAGACAGGCTCTGTGTCCATTTTGGAAGAGATGCTTGGGAATGAAGCATTGATATGGAGGTGTTTGCAGAGTGGCTGGGTGTCCTGGACCAGTCCCAGACAAGGCTCCTGCTTTATGCCTGGCTTTGGATATGCTGTTCTCCCTGCCTGCATCCCCACCCAGTACATCCCAATTTGCCACCGTGAACTGTAGCTCTGCACTGAGCGCCTCTGATCCCATATTTGGCCTCTGCAGCACCAGCAAGGCATTTACTAAATGAGTGAGGGTCTCCACCTCCTCATCCACTATGTGATTGACATAAGGGGCAGATTGGTGCCCACTGTGCTGCACAGCTGCCGTCCCTGCTCTGGGAAGCATCTCCCCAGTTGAAAACACCTCCAGCCAGTTTGAGAAAACACAAGGTGTGAATGCATGAGACCCCAGCACAGCTGCCACCTCCCATACTGGCTCCCTGGGGCAACCAGCGCTTCCAGTAAATCATGGACACATCCTGCAGTGAAATACCCCTCTGCTTTACTAGGGCTAGCAGCACACCTGCACTTACTAGACACAAAAATCTGTGCAACCACAGATGCTGTGGAGGCTCTGGCTCATCCCGACATCCTTCTGCCAACCACAGCCCGGGGAGGATGAGCAGAGTTCTGACCAGGTGGCCCAATGCTCCTCCAGAGCRGTGGGCATCAACGTTTAAGTGAAACTGAATTGCCCACTGTTGCCTCTTCTCTGGGGATAGGATCACCTGCAGGACACACTGGTCTTCAAACCCTGCCCAGCTGCTTTCCATGCTTCTCCCGGCAGCACAGCTCTGTCACAGGGTAAACGGATGTCATGCTGCAGGGAGGGGACCAAGAAAGAACAAAAGCCAGGTGTGAGGAGCCAAGRAGGATGCTGGAAATGCTCCTCCTAATGCTCACCATGTCATGGAGAGTCCCAGTGGTAAATGAGCTGCAGGACCAGCCTGAACCCGAGAGCTCCAACGGTGCACCAGGCTGGCCATGCACACGGGCACAGCCACAAAACCCAGATACCCAGATTAGCTCTGCACACTGAAGGGGACAGATACCTTCCTGCTGACACAAACACTCTCCCTGCTTTCCAACTCTTGAACAAGGTGAGCTCTAAGTAACAGAGAACTTTCCCCGGTGTGTTCAGGGAGCACACAGCCAGCCTGCATCAGTGAGAGCAGGACTGGAGCTGAAGGTTGGCAGGGTCCCATCACAGGCCTGTGCAGCTCTTCTCCTGCCCCAAGGGATGGGGAGGGGACAGCACTGGCACAGAGCGCTCCTGTGGGCAGCTATGCAGGTGGATGGATACCCCTGAGTATCACTCCCAGCTTGGACCTTTAAGGCTACACACGTACAGAAACTTATGCTGCCTCCAGGATATTTTCCACAAAAAAAGAACCCAAAAAACCCCGAAGCCCAAAGAAATGTGGAGTGAAATCCCTTCTCTGCTGAAACTAACTGCAACATGCCTTTCAGGAGGGCCGGAAATTCACCTTCTCATTATAGAGGGAAAAAAACCTCTGAAGTTTAACTCTGTGCAGGGACTGTCCAAATAAACAACCAGCCCCTCGGACGTAGTTGCCAGGATGAAGGAATCCTGAAACCTGGAGCACACGCAAAGCTATAGTGATCACAGCGTATGTATGTACCCAACACAAGACTTAGGGCATGGTCATAGTTTCTCTAAGTCCAATTACTAAAGTTTTGCACAGCTAGCTTTTTCCAGCCCAATGTGTAGGATATCAGAGGGCTGTATTTGCAAAGACATCCATCCTCTGACTTTCCCGAAATGACTGAACAAAACCTGAAAGTCTTGAAAATGCACCATTCTCAGGAGGTTACACAGCCGCTACCACAATTATTATCAGTGTTGCCTTTGTTTGGGCTTTTTTTGTTTTTAAAGAAGGAAGAATTTTATGAAATTTCATGGAAGAAAACATAMGAAATTAAAAACTCAGATAAAAGAAAATTAAACTTGATGAAAAGCTCTCAACAGAAAAATCCAATGAAACTGCCTGATGAGAAGATTAGCAGCAGTAATATGAAAGGAAAAAGCAATAAAGAGGACTTGGAACCAGAACAAATAAAAGAATTATGACTCTTGGAAACATACACCTGACCAAAAAGTAATCAGATTTTTCTGAACTAACTTTATAACTTTATAAATTTTTATATTTTATATATATTTTTATAAACTTTATAAATTAAAAAGACAGTCAATTTAAAACTGGAAGTTCTAAAAACCTACATGCTAAGACCTCAGATCCCTCTCATCAGTGAAAAATAAGTCAGTAGCAATTCATGCAGTATGTCCTTGCTGCCAGATCTGCTCAGTTGCTGAGCACCTGGAGCTAAAGCCTGATGAACTGCAAAAGTGGCTTTGACAACAGCAACTTTTTTTGAAAGTAGAGGGCAAAAAATATTTCAATTAACTTAGTACACTGATTAGTTTAGTAGAAGTTCTGAAAAACTACTGCAGGTTAATCCAAGAAAGCCTGGTTTCTTTTCAAAGCCCACTGAAGATGAAGTGTGAGAGGATAATCTCTACTAGTTCTGAATTCTTAAATGCCAGAAATAATCAGGTTATATCACTGGCTATATTTTGTATCTCCTATAATAAAATTTGTTCCTATAATATAGTATTATAGTAATACAATATAGTATAGCAGTATAGTATTGTTAAATTCATTACATATATAAATTATGTCTTCATAAACTTATTCTCTTTTCTTTTGTGGACTCCTACATTTTAAGCAGTTTTATTTAACCAACTAGAAACCACTTTTTAAATGCTCACATTCTGCATTTTGAATTGTACTTCATTTTCCAGTAAAATACAGCTGGACCAAATTTATAATGCATAATTAAGTGATATCTAATAAGAAATGCATCGCTCACCATTTTGTAATGCAAGAAATATAGACATTAAGTATCTACATAACCATATGTTATGCTATAAACCCACTCACTTAAGCACAGTGCACCCTCCTGCTCAGCCCTAAGCACCACATCAAGCTCATCACTGAGAATCAGCTTGTCCTTAGGAAAAGAGCAGAAGTGTACAAACACAGCGAGATTTAAAACAGGTACTTAGGTCATGGCTTTCTGATCATTAATTTAAGTAGTGACTTTAATCCATCCATCCTATTCAGCAGCAGGTCAAGAGCCAAACAAGGCACAGATCAAACTTATTCTGAAGTCTACGAAGTTTGGTTCATTTTTATGTCCTCTTTGCCATTATACTTCCACATGGTTCTGCCCTCCCTGACAAAAGCAGCCCAGAAACACAATGAACAATGCACGTCCTCAGCCTGGAGCCTGCAAGCCCTGGCAGTCTCCTAGTCTTGTACAGACCTCCAGACCGCTGCTTGCAGACAAAGGGGTGCTAGGCAAACCTCAGCTTCTGGTCATTTCTCTAACACTGCCTTGGGGATTAGCCCATGGTGACTGAATTTATGAGAAGACAGGACAAATAAGCTCAGAAGCATTGAGGCTGAAGTGAAGTCATGTAGTCCTGCCTCCTCTCTCAAAGTAGGGTCAGCTAGAAGAGGTTCCTCAAGGCTGTGTCCAGACAGGTTTTGAGTATTTCCAAGTATGGACACTCTGCTCCAAACCATAACCACGCCAAGACGACCATCCCAACCTGCTGTTGTAAACAGATCCTCCAGCCAGGTGTGTCCCAAGCCCCAGGTTAGTAGAGGCTGTCCCAAAGCTGGGATCCTAGCTGCACAGGTGCCTGTGGTCCATGGTCAGCCACTTCCACACCTCAAAAATCACTCCTCAGCTTGCCAGCCTCACATGATCTCAGCACCTCAGCCTGTGCCACTTCCCTGGTGTGTCACCTTAGTGTGGATCACCTTGCTGCATGGGTAGCACAGTGAGAGGATTCCTCTGGCAGGGTCTCCTTGGTTTGGCCAACACAGAGGCCCCAAGCCTTGCCTCAGGATATCACAGGCTCACTTTGTCCAACATTTGGGAGCCACTCCCCAGACACCTTTCCAAAACTGTTGTTTGCCCTAACTCCCCCACCCCTAGCTTCTCTGAATTTTGGTCTCCCCTTGCCCATCCAACACAGCACGTTAAGGGGCTCATCCATCACCCCCTGCCCCAGCTGCCTCCTACCACCAACTCCCAGCCAATAACAAAGTGTTCTCCAGTGAAGCAGAGCCAGAGCCCTTCCTACCTCCTGTTAGAGGAACTCAAAATTACACAATGACATATTTGTCCACATCTCACAAGCTGTCTTTTAGCACTTGGGGGTTCAGTGAAGCTTGGCTTGTTCAGATCCTGCCTTCCTCTCAGTTCACCCACAAATCTGTGGATGACAAGACACAAGACTGTGGTGCTTGGGATAGGCAAATCAAGTCACCCAAAGCTTTCACATGTTCCCACTGTACAGGAGCGCTGAACCTCTCTGCTCTGGTACTTCACTTTAAACACATCTTTATTTGAAATCAAACTACAAGAAGCCCCTCCTTGGTCAAAAGGGTACCCACAGCTTCTCATGGGGACTCTGCTTGGAACTACACGACTGATTCCAGTGTTGAAATGCTTCTATACTGTGGTGTTCATGCTCCTCAGAGGCCAGACAACATTACAGTAATTTCAATTAGGAAGTCAATTTCTCAGGCAAAGAGGTTTTCTCTGCAGCCCTTAGCATGGCTGCAGTTCTTAAGCCAACACAGCCATCAACCGAGAGGGCTGCACCAGGACAGGCAAGGCAGGACAGTTCTGGGGCTTAGGATGAGTCATAAAAAGGAAACCTGGTGAGGAGGGATGACATCAAAGGACGGCTGAACTCCTAGAGAGGTGAGGGTGACACAGGGACCAAGGCAGCAGGCTGGGAGAGGGAAGCCCATGCCACCCCCTTCTCTGAACTACTCTACCCCACCTTCCCCTGCTTCTGCAGAGCGGCCCAGGGGGACCTGCCGTGCCCTTTCTCACCCATTAACCAGCAACAATAGTGGCCCGGGTGACGGCAAGGGCTGTGCACCGCTCTCTGGCTGTCTCATTGTTGCTGTAATAGCGTGAGCAAACTGCTGACATTGTCCCCACCTAATAATAAGGTGTGATCACAGCCTAATTACCAGCCTCAAACACATTTGAAGCAGTAACTTCAAGCAAGCTTTGAAAAGATATTTAGGTACCTTAAAGTGCAGGTAGATGCCAGCTGGGATCTTTTAAAACTCTAAGACCTCTTGTGTTTGAGGTTGATAGCTGGTTAGGCACTGAATGTGATCAAGCCATAGCTGAAGGAAATTAGGACTGGAGCTGCTTCTCCTGAAATAAATCAAACCTGCTTTTGCTCTGAGCACAGTGCATCAGCAATGCAATGTTTTCTTCTAACTCAGGGCTAAGTACACAGAATATATTTACAGCAACTAAAGTAAGTAAGAAACACAAGAGTGACAACAGTAGAAGGCTTTGGTGTTTGTAGGACTCATGCAGGGGTCAGCATTTGCACAGCACACTGATGTTTGCCGAGGAGTTTGGGTGATTGATTAGTTTAATATCAATAGAATTCACTTGTGGGCGTTAGAAACATTTCTCCCTCTTCTTGCTGCTTTTGGAAAGCTCTCGAAGTCTCTTAAGACAAGAGTATTTCCTGCAAGGAATATTTTAAAGCAGAGACACTCATCCTTCTACAGCTCTGCAGATGCAGGCTCTGAAGCTGTGCTGAAATCTGCCTTATGTTCCCGTGGGCCAGAAGTCTTTGCATGGAAGGAGGACAGTATTTACCTGAAAGSGCCTACACACATCCCTGATCAGCATCCCCACCAAGCACACTGTTTCTGTCCTTCACAGGACCATCCTATGCTTACCATTGTCAGCAGCCACCAAACCAGAGATGAAACAGTTAACCTCAGGGAAAGCTTTGAAGAGGAGAGCAGTTACAGAGCAATTCAAGCGTTATCATGCAAAAAAAAAAAGAGAAAAGAAAAAAAAGAGCTGAAAGGCATTGGACGGAGTTTCAGGAGCCAGGATGGAGCCATGGAAAGAAGGCAGAGGTTTAAGCTCACAGGGAAGCCGGAAAAGCCCATATGTGCTATGGAGTCAGAGGCTGCAGGGGTGCCAGTGGCCTCYCTGCTTTTATTTATTACTTATTTGTTTGCCAATGGCTGTTTGCCAGGATACTTAAGACGAATCCTTCCTGAAGGAGCTGCTTCTGCTTCCCTCTCCATCTGTTGCCCAGCCTTGACCACCACTTTGCAGGGCAGCAGGGAAGGCAGCGAGGCCAAGGCTCTGGTCTGGTCTAAGGGTCAGTCTTCGTGCTTCGTATTTTTTCCACTCTCTTCCCTCTCCCCTCTGAAAAAATACTGCAAACCACCACAACAGCACCTTTTATCCCAACTGGCATATTTTGTTGTCTCTCTTCTGCTCAGACAGGCAGCCTGACTGACCATACAGCAGTGTAAGTCTCCAGCATGGGGCAAAGTGCTTTCTCATACGTTGTTTGCCCACCTAGTTTTCCCTTCACACCCTGCTCCCCCCGAACTCTCTGAAAGGGGAGAAGGCTGGCATCAGTCCTGGAGATGGTGGCTAAACAGTTAAAACGCAAAAGATGTTCACGCAGAAATAACATCTGTCAGCCAGACAAAGGTCTCTCTCCTGGATAATACTCCTTCTGTTCAGGAGGTTTCTGAATAACAGACCCACTGTGCATCACTGCTACTGCTAGAGAAGATGGGGAAGCAAGTCAGGGAGAAGGCAAGGCCTTCATCCACGGACAAATCTGGATGAAGTCGTAAATTGGGGGAGAGCAGCTTGGCAAGAGCATTATATCCTCCTGACCTACCAGCCCTCTCCAAATCATCAGTACCACAAAACTGGAGGGAGAAATGGGGAGAGGTTCCCCCTCCTCTCCCCTGCCAGCACAAAGCAAATCTAACACTGTCAGGTGTGGCTCCCAAAAGGAGGATTCTGTGGCCAGGATGACGTGGGGACCGAGCACAAGCCATGACATGACACAGCGGTGGGGTGACATTTTATCTCACATCACAGGACAGTGGCGCAGGCCAGACCACGTGCACTGGGAGAGGACACTGAGGGGCTGAGGTTCACGCCCTGCTTCTGCCAACAACTTACTCCAGCAGCCCAGGGAAGCCCCTGTGCCTTGCTGGGCCTCAGCCGCCCATCAGGCGGGCAGACAACAAGCATTAGTTAAAAACACTCTGGTATATGGTCCAAGATGAAGGCAGGCACACAGTGTCTAAACAGAGCCAAGAAATCTCCGACAACACAAGACCGAACCAAACCCGTCCCTGCCTCCCGAACCCGCAGAGCGGCCCTGACGAGCTGTCCCGGGGCTGCCCGAGGAGATGCTGGCTTACCCGCCCGGTGAGCATCCCCCGCCGCAGTCGCACCCGGCAGGCGCAGCTCAGCGAGGGCGGGCCGGGGTTAGTCCCACGCAGGCTTCCTCCCCACCCCAACCACCGCACCGACAAGTCGTGCCCCCCGGCCCGGCCCGGCCCGGCCCGCGCGCCAGGGGCGCCCCAGTCCCCACTCGCAGGAGCCCCGCTGTCCGCCGGGCCCCAGTCCGCTGCCGCGCCGGCCGAGCCCCGCAGCCCGGACCGCGGCTCCCGCCCTGCAGCCGCCTCCCGCTCCGGACTGACCTGCTGGGGGGTCCCGGCCCCGCTCGCTCCGGGCCCTCGCCCGCCGCCTCCCTCCTCCCCTCCCCGCGGTCGCCCCGGGCTGCCCGGCAGCGGCCCGGGCTCGGCACCGGCAGGGGAAGGGGCCGGGGCCGCCGCCGCCCCGCCCCCCGCCCGCCCCGCTGCGGCGGAGAGGCCGCGGTCCGCGGTCCCCGCGCTGATCCCCGCGCTGATCCCCCCGCCTCACCCGTGCTACGGCCCCGGGGCCTGCGCCACCCGAGCTCCGGGCCCCGCGTGGGGAGCCGGAGCCGCCTTCCGGCCCGAGACGGGGTCGGGCAGCCCCCGCCGCTCTGCCTACCGTGTGCCCCGCGGCATCCGTGCGGGGAGGAGGCGGCGAGGCGGCGGCCCCGGCGCTCGGAGCGGGGAGCGGGCAGGGAGCTGCCGGCAGAACGCCGGGGTGCGGGGTCTGCGCGGCTTAGGCTATTTCTGGGTCTGCGGCCGTGCCCGCCGCATCCGCCGCTCCGAGCAGCTTCCGCGGTGCTCGGGCTCCTCGGGATGGCTGCCCGGCGTGTGCCCCGGGGGCGAGCGGAACGGGCCTCCGGAGCCATCACCCAGTGCGGCAGGGGCACACGGGGGGTCAGCCCCCAACACAGTGGCAGAGGCAGGTGGGTGGGTGCATTTGAGACCTCAACAGCGTTTGCAAAACCTCTCCCCTTGATAAAGATTTGCTCAGCTGCTTGGCAGGGGTGGCAGCAAGGGTGGTAGCTAAGAAACTTCCTAGGGGTCTTGTTCCTGCGGAGGCTCTGTGCCTTCATCAGGAATGACACGCAGGAGAGACAGGGACCTGACCCACCAAGTGCAAAGGGGCATCGAGAGCCTCATTTTCCATAGGCATCCGAGCCTGCTCCCCATTTCTCCAGTCCGTGAGGATGCAGGCAGTGCACCCTGTGCTGGAGAAACGGCCGGCAGCAACCTCAGGGCTGCAGTACTGGGTGTCTTGCACGGTCAGCACTGTTCCCAGGTGATGGTCAGAGATACACCTGCAAGGGGGGTACCAGTGAATAGCCACCAGAATGTGACTGCAGGGAAGTCTCACTGGCATTGCAAGTGCTTCATTGCTCCCGCCTCGTATGGGAGGTCTGGAGTCCCACATCTGTGGCTTCTCCAAATGCTGAGTAAATAGTGTTGTTCTGCAGCATCCTCTGAAGGCTTGTTTTGGCTCATTTCAGCTCTTTTGGGCTGAAGAAGCACAGCCCAGTGGTTAAACTCCAGCCATATAAATAAAAGACCTTCCAGTCTAACAAGCACAGCTATGAAAATCATCAGGAGAAGCATCAGATAATTAATGTAACATAATAGCTGCCAGCCAAGAATCTTCGTTCATACTGCAAGTGGAAATAGGTTTGCACAGCTCACAAACTATGAGGAACCAAGGGGTGAAAGCCAGGTGTCCCTTAAGGCTGAGGTAGTGCTTAGCTGATTTCTTGTCTGCTGGAGCATGGTGCAGAGAACAGGTTGGCTACAACACAATGTCTTTTGATAAAACTTCAGTTTCATGAAGTCAGTAAATGCGTCTCATATAAATGAGACCTTCATCTCCAATCAGTGACTTCTAGGAGCTACCATAGCCCAAACAACACATACCTAAAACTTTARGGAACAGCTGAGTTAGCAAAGATTTCCAAATCTCTTTCACAGCTAGCTTCTTTAGCCATATTTATGATGTGCAGAAGCCGCACAGCTTGCCCTCTCACTCCAGACAAGCCAGCACCAGTCCTACAGCATCACTGAGGCCTGGAGACCTTGACTGCTGTCAGGGGACACTGTGTATCTCAGGAGAGAGCAGAGACGACTGTGCCAGCTTCGTACAACATGTGGTCTATGTACTGAGTAATGGGGGCTTGTGGGAGAAACAAATCCATGGGGATTTTCTAAAATGCCTCATGACTGTGATCTGCCACTGGGTCCGCAATGTTTGATATCCTACTTCTCAGCAAGTGAAGACTGTTTTTCATAAGCCATGGCTTCTCTGACATGCTGAACTGGAAGCCAACATGTTCCATCACTTAAATTGGCAAATGCTGCTGGAAAATCTTGACTTCTGAGCAGATCTGGCAACCTTGCTGCTGGTGAGCTGCCTCAGTCCCAAAGGAGTGAACAACCACTCCCCTTCCTTTGGCCCGCCAAGACATCAGGGATCACACAAAACTAAACAAACCTAGCCTGTGTGTAAGTCATTCCCTGGAGATACTTGTTTCTTCCTGCCTCTGGCCCAGATTGTGCCTAGTTGGAATGGAATGGAATAGAATAGAATAATAAACCAAAAAGGAAATACAGAGGAGCCCCCAAAAGGAGAAAAACTCCTTCATTTTCTGTTATGTACTGGGCCTCAGTGGCCATGATTTTGGCCCAAGAAGAGCCTTACAGGTAAGGTCTCACGAGGGCTCGTGCATCCCATGTTTTTTAAGTCCTCCACATGMCTGGGAAGCACGAGCAGTGTGTGGCTCAGCCTCCAGCTCTGTGTGTGAAGGAGCCCATTGCCTCCATCCCACATTGCTTATAACCCTGCAGCAGTGCAGGAGAGAGGTGGAGCTGCAGCCAGAGGCAGTAGCAGGATGAGGCACAGGGAGCTGCTTGGCAGCTGGGACTGTAGCACTGCATCCCTCTGTCTGTGATGCTCCCAATAGTAATTCCCAATCTTTTCCATCGTTTACGGCTTTAATATTTACGCTGAATTTCTCCAGGCAGGCTCAGGGACTCAGGCTGAGTTTGTCTACTCACATTTTGAGCAAGATGGTGCAACTGTTCCTGAGAATGACATCTGGAGAAAAAGGCTATTGTGTCTATGTTTTTTAAAAAGGCTATTGTTTTACCCTTGGGCAGCACCAATGTCTCTGAGCTTCAGAGCCAAATACTGGCAAAGGTGTGGCCTTTAGCTGGGGATGTGCCTTTGAATACCCTTATGGAGCTGGTGCTTGTGAAACTGGAAAACTGCAATTTGCCCAGACCAGGGGCAGACTTGAAGGGTTAGGGAATGAAAACACCCTTTAGTCCCTGATCCCTTGCACCTGGAGCCACCCAGACTGTGTTTGTGTCCCTGGCTGACAGCCCAGCTTGGCATGGCAGGGCACTGCCAGGATATCCCCATGCCGGCTGCTCCCCACAGGATGCGGGGGCCAGCTGGAATGTGATGAGCATGGCATGCGAGCCCTTGGCAACTGCTTGCCTGTAGGCAGTCATCGAAGAGCGCCCTGACCTCCTTAGTGCAGGGATGGGAGCCAATTCATGGGGCTCTGCAGTGTGGGCAGGCCTGGACACAGAACCTGGGAAGTGAGGCTTGGAATGGGGAAAGGCACAAAATGGCCGGTGCAGGCATAGCACAGCCCTGGATGTGGTCCCAGACTTTCATACCTGTAAACTGTTTCCAGGACAGAATTACTTGTTTCCTTGGAGGGCTGATACAATCATTACGTTATTTTCATGCTTCAAAAGCACGAATGAATTTCTTCTCATCCCTGGACAAGYGGGGGATTACCCTCTGGGAAGAGATGGCAGCTCACACCTGCGGAGGGCGGAGCTGTGCCCACCCTGCCGTGCTGGGCGGCTTCTCCCTGGCACGGCATTCCAGCCCTTCCGTGCCGACTCCAGTCCCGGCCGTGGGCGCCCGGCATTCCTTCGATCTGGACTCCGAGGCACCGGGCGGACACCCGGGAAACGGAGCCCAGGCAGTTCAGACACGGTGTAAGGGGTTGGTGAAGCCCCTGCCCCGCGGGGCTTTCTCTCCCCAGACCCGCCGTCCTTTCCTAGCGCTGCCTGCCTCCTTCCCGAAATATCCCCTGCCTGCCGTAACTAAGGAAACGGGGCTCCTGTCGGCAGCAGCTCCTTGCAGTGCGCACATCGGAGCGCGGGGGAGCTGCGCGCACCACCGCGGGCTGAGGCAKTGCCAGCCCCAACCCCAGCCCGGCCAGGGACCTCCGGGCTGCCCCACACCTACCAGAGCCTCACTGCGAGGCAGCACCTCCCGCATACAGCCCCTGACATCCGGCAGAGGCGGCTGCCGCAGAACCGCAGCCACCTGCGTAGGGCAGGGCTCTGTGCCCTCCACTGGGGGCTGCCTGAAGGGGACCCCCGGCCCCAAGCAAGGTGCTTCTCCCTTCCCACAGAAGACCATGGGACTCATGCTGTGCAAAAGGAGAGGCTGGAAGAGCTGCAGCAGAGGCTGAGCCACCATTACACTAGCCACCTCAGTTCTGTTAATTAAAAAAGTTAATTTCTTAATTTTCAAGTGCTCACCCCGGACCTTCTCAGGGCTCTTTGAAGGCAGCTTGCCATTGGGAATAGCTGAGAAACTGGGGCCGCAGCTGCTTCGCTGGGAAATCGTCTCTCCCCCATGCCAGCTCCCTTGTGGTTTGGTGTCTGCATGCTTATAATTTCAAATCTGCTTCAAAAATCACCCACCACCCAGGCTGCATGACCACGCACTAATCAGTTACATTAAAATATGCTAATTGGCTCTTCCCAATTGGGATTCAGGTGGGGCAGTGTGATTYAGTACTTGCAGGCACAGGATTTCTCTGTGACTCTATATCTCAGTTTTTTGGCTGGCCTGGGTAAGAAAGATATTTCCATGGTGCTGCCTGGACACCACCAGCCCTGCTCCAAAAGACACCATAGCTGGGCCCTCGGCATAGGTAGTTCAATTTGTCCAAGCCCCCGATGCATCCTAAACCCAACATGCTCATCTTCACAAGTACCATCCCCAGCCCTCCTGGCTGTCAGCCACTACTGCCTGCAGCAGTGCCTCCGTGGATGCTCCCACGTGCTCCTGTATCACCACAAGTAACTGGTGCAACTTCTTGCTTGAGGCTTTCCTCTCTTCACCCCAAAATCCTGCCACTAATCAAATGTTCCTCCACTTTTCTTTCCCCACACCGATCCTGCCTTAGCAACGTGGACCACTTCACTCACCTCCTTGAAGAAGGACCCATTGGAGAACTAGACATTCAGTCTTGCACTTGATAGCACCAATCCAGCTTTTGTGCATCAAACATCCTTGCATCATTCTGCAAATAGCTAGTCTGCACTTCCCCAGAGGTCAGGTCCCCTGCTCACCTACCCTGTCAATACCAGACATTCTGACCTGGCCCTTTGTGTCTGCTCTCAAAGCCTAGGATGTGCCGTATCACTTCCTTGTGGAGATGGATGCAGAAAGGAACATGGATTCATTTACTCTGTGTAATATACATCTCCCTCTCTTAGACATATGTGTGTGAGAGAGAAACAAAATACGTGGTTGTATGGAGCTTGAAGTGAAGGTCATGGATCAGAGTGAAATATTTTCTGGAAATCTCAGGGGAACCACCCCTCTGCATCAAGAGGTGCAGCTGGTAATTCCTGACAGAGGAGAAAAAGATCCAGGCTGTGCACTTGACCTTCTGAAGCAGAAAATGGCATTTTTGATGATGTCTAGAGCAATGAAAGACTGATTGCAGATATACTAGGGAAAAGTGATGATAGTTTTAATGAGAATGTCAGTGGATTATAGGGGAAAGATGTAAGCGAACAGGCTGAACTGGGAGAGGCAGTGAGGAAGATGCACATCATGTAATGAACCATACTGTTCTGGCCAAATGCAGGGCTCTGCATGCAGGCTGTGCCTCTGCCCACATGCCAGCCTTCCTGGGAGCAAACACTCAATGCACTGATGTTCTCCCTGGCTAAAACAGTTGCCAGCAGCACAGCTAGCTAATGCAGTGGCACAGTCCTTTGTGAAAGTCATTAACTCTAAATAGGCTGTCTCATATACAAAATATTCAATGAAAACTTCTTTGCTAAGTAGCTCATCGGCCTTTCTTTTATGTACAGAATAGTGCCAGAATAAAAAAAAATACAAAAAGGAAAGAGAAAGGAAGGGCTGTTCTAGGTCAGAAAAGGGGGTTGTGTAGTTTAGCATTCTGTTTCTGGACATGGCTGGCAGCAAACACCTTGAGAAGAGCATAAGAACAGAATGGGAGGATGATGCTCCTGTAGTGTCTTCTCCCACTCACCAGCAAACACATTGCTCTTGAAAGAGATTCAGAAGCATAAAAAATGTGGACACCTACATCACCTTGCAGCAAGATGTCCCCTGGTGAAGCCACACATTGTATGAAGGGCACAATGTCTCCTTGTGTCTCTTCTGACCCACTGACAAGGTACTGTCACCTATTTTACTGCCTGGAACATGTGGTCAACACTTGAGCCTAGTCAGCAACAAAGAATTATTTATTAATTTCCTTGCTCATGCTGCTGGCTTTACGTATGGTTTTACTGTGTGTATAATTTATCCTCTTCAACATCATTCATCTTCTATGAAGACAGGCTGAGAGAGTTGGAGTTGTTCAGACTGGAGAAGAGAAGGCTCCAGGGAGACCTTACAGCAGCCTTCTAGTACCTGAAGGCAGCCTACAAGAGAGCTGGAGCAGTACTTTTACGGGGATATGTAGTGATAGGACAAGGGGGAATGGCTTCAAACAGAAAGAGAGTAGGTTTAGATTAGATATTAGGAAGAAATTCTTTACTGTGAGAGTCATGAGGCACTGGACGGGGTTCCTCAGAGAAATTGTGGCTGCCACATCCCTGTAAATGTTCAAGGCCAAGGCTGGGTGGGGCTTTGACCAACCTGGTCTAGTGGAAAGTGTCCCTGCTAATGGCAGGACATTGGAACTAGATGATCTAGAAGGTTCGTTCCAACACAAATCACTCTATGATTTTATGGTTCTACTCTTTGCACCTCTTTTATGTCTCCCTTCCTTTCCACATGCACTAAAATGAAAGCACCACTGAGGTGGAGATAATATGGAGTTTATCAGGCTGGAGTGTCATGGACTGGACAAACTTAGGAGGAAGACTTGAAGAGTCTACTCTGCAAAAGATAGGGTCCTAAAACTCCCTTCCCTCCCTTCCTTAAGAATTTCTTGGAGGGAAGTGAAAAAACTGTTTATTTAACAAAACCAGCTGCTGGGGGGGTGCATGCAGGCACCAGGGGAAGGGAAGGAAAAATAAAAAATGAATAATGTTAAATAATAAACCTCTCGTGGTGGAGAAAACCTGGATGAATTCAGAGTCCTTTGTTTCYTGGGTATGGTTTCTGCTCTGTCTCCTGAAGGCTGCTAGGTTACAGTGTAGACCCCTCTCTGGGCCTAGGGTGTAGGCCTCCGATGGTGRTGGTATGTGGAACGGAGTTCAGTTCTCTGTTGTAAAGTTCCAAAGGAAGAAGGAAAAACCATGGTCCCAGAAAAAAACCTGTCTTCTTTCCTTGCCTCAAGTAGAGGCTAGGTAAAAAGCCAAAAGTAAGTTTTAACTCTCTCCGATATCTCTCTCCTGAGTAAAAGCAGGGCCGAGAGAGAGCTAGAAAGAAAAAGAAAGTAAAGTGCTCTCTCTATCTCTCTCCTGAGAATGACAAAAGCCGAGAGAAAAACTGGCTAGAGGAGAGAAAAAAAAGGTTAAAGTGTTCCCTTTGCCTTCTGCTGCAGAAAAAATGGCCGGCGAGAATTCTCTCCTGAGAACCACAACAGCAGCTAGCTGATAAGCCAGGAACGTACATATCCTCAAAGAAAACCAAAACGCAGCTCCTGGCTTCTTGAGCCAGCTTAAAGACACAGAGTTAATATTTTGCATTAAGCAAGTGATTGGGATATATAACATCATAAAGTCACCCCAAGACATGGAGTTACACGCAGGAGAAGCTGGGAATGCTCAGCTGAACTGAAATCAGAAGGGATATGTGAATGACAAACAATTTACAGCTAATAATGTCCCCCCATGACAAGCAGATTCCTAAAACACTGGTGGTCACTGCTGATCACAGCCCTACATCTGGTCCCTCATCCACCTTCCCAGGCAGCTCAGCAGCCAGCAGCTCTGCCACTGCTTCAGCAGACCTCCCAGAGCCCCAAGGAGAGCTCCACCCCACTGAGACAACACAGATGCTGCAGCTCTTTTGCTCCCTGTTGGTGACCAATGTAATATATGGCATAACAAACGAGGAAAAAGCACTGCAGCTCCTGGAGTACATTTAGCCAGGTTGCAAAAGAGCATCCTACTGCAGCGGATAGGATTCGCATCTGATGTATCTTTTATCCTCCTGTACTGAGGTCCTCAATCCTCACCAGTGGAGATTTTGGGAGCTGTGGGTGGGGGATGCTGCCCTGCAGGTGGATCCTGCTCGGGAACAAAACGCTGCCCTCCCGAGGGAGATCACGGCTGCAGGGCTGGGGCCTCCCCGGCGGAGCTGAAGAGGGAGGCAGGGCAGAGATCTCTCTTGGTTTGTGATGGTTGATTCCCATCCCACCTCCACAAACGTCCTCGACCTGTAAGACAGTGGGCAGGCCACGCACCCCTGCCCTCCGCGCACCTCCTTCCCGCTCTCCCTCCCCGCGCAGCTCCCGGCGGGCTCCCAGCGCCACCTGCCGGCCCGGCCCGGCATCCCCGCCACGCCCGGTGCGGTGCGGTGCGGGGCAGTGCCATGCCGGGCCGTGCCCTGCCGTGCGGGAAGGCTGTGCCCTTCCATGTGCTAGCCCCTCCCCAGCACCCCTCCGGTCGTTCCTCTGGAGGTGACAGATTCACCTGTCACACGTGGACCTGCAGCTCTTCCTTGGTTGCAAACGTGTCGGAGAGAGGCCAGCGGCAGCTAGAGAAACGGGCAGGGGGCAGGTGCCCGGGGAGGTTCGACGAGGAGGATCAGCCCTGGGAGGGTGCCTGGGAAGCCATTGCCCTCTGACCTTCTCACCCCGGCGATCACCCCAGCCTCTCTGCTGGCTCTTTCTGACCCCGACCACCCTTGTCCTTTCCAGCTTTCACATCACACTGAAATCCCCTCCATCCCTGCATCTTCATGTCTTCCACTCCTGTTTCCCAGCTCCTTTCCGTCCTGTCCTCCAGATCGCGCCAGGATTCCTCCTGCCTGAGCTCTCCACAGGGCTCCTCTTGGCCCTGGTTGCCTTGAAGCCCCAAAAGTGACCTTGTCCCTGCTGTGCACTGTGCAGCCAACTGCTCCCTCTGCTCCCTGGGTGAAACGTGCCTGCTGCCCCCTCTAGTTCTGTGGGACAGCCCCCAAGCTGTGAGTGAAGCAGATCTTGGCTTCTGCTTCTGGCAGGCATTTTGGAAACCTAGGTACTGGCTGTGCTTACCCCAGATCTACCAGAGAGGAATCTGAGAGAAGCAAGTGAAGACAAGTCTGGAGAAAGCCCAAGTCTCACTGCTATGGAACTTCTCCCTTATATTTATTCCTGATTTTTCTGTTTCCTCCCCTAGCTCCTCAGTGGGTCTTCAGATGGGTATAATTCACCCTTGTTCTTGCTGTTTACACTGTGGTCCTCAGTAGTCATCCCCTGCAGTCCTCCCCTGAGAACCACTGCTTCTCCAGTGCAGTCCTCTGGTTTTCGTCACTCAGTCACGGCCTCTGCAAGGAGGGAGAATATGGCTGAAGGTGCCGTCCCCACAGAAGACACCACAGTGGCTCCACAGTCCCTGGACTATCACTGGCCTTTGGAGGTGCCCAGAAGCTTGGGGATAAGGGAAATCACCATCTGACAGATGCATGCTCTTTCTTCAGGCAGTCTCATGTGTAGTTGCGCTTGATGTGGTGCCATCAGCTTAACCTTAACCTTACTCAAAGCAGTGCTAAGGTCTTCATTTGTTTGATACCAAATATATCAGGTGGTTCCTGGAAACTGGCAAACGGCTACCCATGATCAAATCATGGCTTTCTTTTCCTACAGCTGAGAAAAGAAAGTAGCATCTCAATTACTTTTCCTTGTCTCATCTAGGGAGATGATATTACTGGAACAAGGTTTACCCTTGAGTCCTGCCTAGCCCAGAGATGGTATTGGTCACAGGGGCCTGAGGTTTGCTCCCAAAATTTGTAGGGATAGCTTGCCCACCTCCACCCCCATCCTCCTGGCACAAAGAAAGAGTTGCCTCTGCTGAAAGTCCAGGTAACATGGGGTCTGGGAAAAGGTGGACCTGGGGCTGCCTCCAGCCTCCTGAGAAGAGGACATGGTTCTGCCTCTTATCTTCTTCCTGAACAGTACATTGAATTTCTTCTCTTAAAGCAAGCCAGATTTGTTCCAGGAAAAGATGCTGTTCCTCACCAGCAGGGACAGAGAGCTGCCCAGAGGATGCCCTGGCTGGTGATGGAGCTGAACAGGTGTCTAGATCAGAGCTGCACAGAATGTACCTTGACTCAGGGAGCAGTGTGGGAATCCCCTCCATGTGGGCACCTGACTGGCAGAGATAATGGGCCTTCTTCTGCATCAAATCCGGGGCTTAAACATGTGCTTGGAAAGGGAAGTGCCTGGATTCAAGGTCCTCCTAAATCTGCCACAGTTTGATCCCAGCGTCTTTTGTACCAAGTTACTTAATGGGATGGGATGGGATGGGATGGGATGGGATGGGACGGGACGGGACGGGACGGGACGGGACGGG